>OV049855.1:11187372-11534872 GCA_920104075.1 Melanargia galathea
CGCATTTAGCGAGCGAGATTTAGTGAATTCTATTATGCGACATTATACGATAGATATACAGCGATTATGGTTTACTAGAACAGAGGAAGTTAACATCATGAACGGGGCAAAATTTCTTAGAAATATAGAGCAAAATATAGTTGAGAAACATAGGGCGGTTGCGAGAGGTAGTGGTAGCGGAAGTTACAGAGGTAGGAGATACAATGAATATCCGTCGAGGCGTACTATTGTTGCGACAATGTCAACTAAAAATTGGAGGGCTAGAGGGAACTCGACGAGAGGTCGGGGTTATCGTCGGTTGAGTTCTAGGACAAACTTTAACAGACCTACAGTACCCGAAACTAAACAGGTCAGACCAGCTATTACATTTGTGAAGGAGGGCGAAGGCCCTACTTTGTCTAAACATGTGGGGGAGGGACCTTCAAAAAACTAGGTCTCCCCACACAAACGAGGTCAAATCAGTCAATGTTGTGTAGTACGGGGAACAGAAAGACCTCCGAATACGGGAAGGCAGGTACTATCTATAGGATTTTAACTAATAGTGGATGGAAACCGGGACAGAGTCTAGGTATCGGTGAGAGGGGTCTCAAGAGGTTATTAAGGGGCAAAACAAATAGCGACGAGTCTAGTTGTCAATGGGAAATTAGGAGTATAGGAATCTTATTGGAAAATCAGTTCGATAATGTAGCAGAATGCAACGAGATAGGCATTTCGTGTGAAACATGTGCGAGGAGAGATTTGAACGTGTATACGATGTTTCATGAATTAGATGAACAAGTTGACGTAGGTATTGATTATTCCTTACCTAGGTTACCTGAAGTATGTGTGAGATTGTACGGAAGAAGTATAAATGCTCTTATAGATACAGGGAGTCAAATTAGCGGGATAACTAGGGAATTATACGATTCTATCCTAAAGGAGAATAGAACATTGCCAGAAATCGCTATTCCAGCAATTCAGATACAAGGAGCATTCGGTTCTCGGAGTGAGAGCACAAATAGATTGGTATTAATAGAGTTTCAATTAGGTAGTACTTTAGTTGAAGCACCTGTACTAATTATGCGGCGTTTACCTAGGTCATTGATACTAGGATACGATTGGCTAGAACGAGTGAAAGGGATAGTAAACTGTAGTGGTGAACACACTTTGACTATCGAACATATGGGAGTTAGAGCTTGTGTTAGACTGAACTCAGATTGCAGAATCGAAAGGTTAGGGGGAGAGACGAATGCAGCCACTATTAATTTGATATTAAACCAAAACTCTAGGACAGTAGGGCAGAGTGTATTAAGTAAAGAATCAGATAGTGAGAAAGTTAAGGAATTCCAATTAGACAATTCGAACTTAAATAGTAAACAAAAGGAATTATTATTACCTGTGCTAAACAAGCATTGTAAGGTATTTACGGAAGGGTTAGGCTTGACTAACAAGTACGAACACGTTATTGAGCTAGTAGACGAAACTCCTTTCGTAAAACACAGTTATCCGGTACCTTTAGCATATAGAAAACAGGTTAAGGACGAATTAAGAGAGTTAGAGAAATTAGGCGTGATCAGACAAGAGATTACTCCATACTGCAGCCCGCTCACGTTCACTAAGAAACGAGATGGGTCAATAAGACTCTTATTAGACGCACGCGAACTAAATAAAAAGATGTTAGGCGACGCAGGGTCACCGCCACTCACCTCTGAGATTTTACAATCCTTCCATGGAGTAAATTATATCAGTTTAATTGATTTGAACAATGCCTATTTTCAAATACCTTTGCATAAAGATTCTAGGAAATATACGGGGTTCTCGTTCATGGGAAGAACGTATACTTACCGTGTTTTACCTCAAGGATTAAAGACTTCGGTAGCAGGTTTCTCAAGGGCCATGGATTATATTTTAAAAGAAGTACGTGAATTCTGCGTAAACTATCTAGATGACATTGTCATATTCACCACAGGGGACATGAGACTACATTTAGAACATTTAGATCGGGTATTAGAAAGCTTAGAAACCGCAGGTTTAACCGGGAGATTGGAGAAGTGCCGATTCTTATGTGTAGAAGTAAAATTGTTAGGGCACATAGTGAATACAAACGGGGTGCGTATGGATCCTGAACGGGTAGAGGCCATTTTAGACTTCCCCATACCTCGAACTATAAAACAATTACGAGGGTTTCTGGGGTTAATAAATTATTTTAGAAAGTTTATCTCGAAATATAGCGAGGAGGTTAGGCCATTGTGCGACCTATTAAAACAAAATACAAAATGGTCATGGACACAAGAAATTAACGATTGTTTCGAAAGAGTCAAGAAATTATTTATAGACACAATACTCCTCGTACACCCAGACCCGAAGGGAACTTATTATTTACAAACGGATAGTAGTAATCTAGGAATTTCAGGGTATGTCTACCAACTGAATGATGTAGGTGAGGAACAAATACTAGGGTTCTGTAGTAAAGCATTGACAGAGACGGAACGTAAGTGGACTGTTACTGAACAAGAGTTGTGGGCAATCATCTTCAGTTTATCAAAGTTCGAAACGTACTTGAGAGGAGCACGTTTAGTTATAAGGACTGATCATAAGAGTCTGATATTCTTGCAGACATGTAAATTATTGAGCGCTAGAATGATACGTTGGGTACACTATATAGGGCAGTTTAACTATACAGTTGAGCATGTGAAAGGTAAACTAAACACTGTAGCGGACGTGTTGTCCCGACATATAAAGGGAACCACCGATGTATTGACTAACAAGGCAACAGGACCTGAGATGAATCTATTCAAAACATCATTAGGACGATTAGTACGGGAGCGATGGGGAGAAATAGGTAGTTATCAAAAACGCGACCGGATCGCCAGCGAAATAATTAGACGCATACAAACAACAGGTACACCAGAATCAAAGTACTATGTACTTAAAGGGGAGATTCTTTATAGGACAGACAAAAAAGGGGATACGTTAAAGTTATATGTCCCCGAGGAATTACAGAAGGACTTAATCGTTAGCATACATGAAGAAGTAGGTCATTTTGGACGTTACAAGGTCTATGCTCTGATGAAGCGCCGGTATTATTTTTCGAACATGTCACGTATAATAGGTCAGGTTGTAAGAGCTTGCGAGACATGTCAAAAATCAAAACATGTTTTAGAGACGCACACGGGACCGATTAAAACTGTAATAGCGAAGGAAATAGGGGAACGAGTCTTTTGCGATATTTTTGGGCCGTTACCAGCGGGGCGGTTTGGTTTTAAATACATATTCGTGATACAGGACGCTTATAGTAAATTGATCAGGTTATACCCGCTACGTCAGGCTAGTGGGAAAGCTACATTAACTTGTATAAAAAAGTTCCATAGGCAGGTCATGATTAAGACATTATGCTCAGACCGAGGTGCGAACTTTACTTCAAGGGTTTTCGAGACAGGTATCCGTCAACTAGGTATCGAAATAACGCATACTTCCGCTAGAAATCCGCGGCCAAATTCAACAGAGAGAGTTAACAAAGAGTTAGGAAGGTTATTCAGGACGTATTGCGACAAATCGCATCGTTCATGGGTAGATCTATTATCGGATATAGAGGATTGTTACAATCAGGTAGTACATACTACGACGGGGTATTCACCAAACGAGATAGTATGGGGAGAACGGACTCAGTTATCAACCGATTTCGACGTTGAAATAGCTGAAGGACAAAATTCACAAAGAGAGACATTAGAACAGATTCGACAACGGGCGCGACAGAACATAGCTAAGGCGGCCAAAAGTAGGGAAATTCATTATAATAAAAACCATAAATTAATACAGTTCGAAATAGGAGATTTGGTGAAGCTTAAGACTTTTGCGAAGTCAGATGCGGACAAAAAGTTGACGAAGAAATTCATGCGCTTATATGAAGGACCGTACGTAATAGGGGCAGTTCCATACAACAATGTATATACATTAGTTGACGTACATACTGATAAGGTCAAAGGGAATTACAATGCCATTCATCTGTTTCGTTATTATGTAAACAATTAGAAGAATAGGGAATATTAGGATATTTAAAGGAGACGCGGAATGTTGACGCCACGGTCATAAAACAGGTAGCTTAAGCCATTCAAACAAAGAGATAACCGAGTCGAGTAGGATTATTTCAAATACTTGGAAACATAAAAGATTAGACGTGGGAAATTTAGGGGTGGCGTGTGAATACAGAATTTGAATAAGGAAATAGATTTTGAAACGACTAGTATAGAGACGTAGACATAGAAAATACTACGTGTATTAAAAATCTTTTTCGGGGGAGTGTGAGATGGTCACATTTACCCACGATTTTATGTTCCATAAAAAATTAGAAACTTCGTTCTTAGAACAGAGACGGGTACGAAAGGGCCTCATAAATCTCAAATAAAGTTACACAAGTTGTGTGAAATTTAAGCCAGGAATAATAAAAAAAAATTAAAAGGAACTTAGAACTAAAACAAAAGATAAGAGAAATCTTTAAAAACAGGGAATCAATAGCTTATACGAAGTGCATATTTCTCGAAACCGCCATAAATCTCGCTAAAAGCCGTAAAGTGTATTTTAAAACCTTTACACAAATGCAAGGGACTGCGTAAAATTGCAAACACATGTGGGAAGAGAAAAACTGCACGCAAGGCAAGGGATTCTTAGGAATTCTACGTAAGTGAAACAAAAAATATACAAAAGCGGAGTCACGAGATGGGAAAGGCGGGGGCGTTAAAACAAATTAGCCAACCGGGACTTCCAGGATGACGTCACGGGGAGGGGCCTATAGCACCCTACCTGAATCCGCAAATGAGAAATGGGCTGCGCGAGAGTCGAGCAAATCAGAAAACGAGTTTCTCCCGGGGGATTTTTTTAATGTTTCAGATACGAAGATGAGAGGGAATGGAGGGGAGCTTTTAAACTGATGCCCGGTGGAGAAAGGGGCAGTTCGTCAGAGTTCGAAGTCCAAGCACTAGCTTTCAGTGACGAAGTTTAGTAGACTTAATATTTGTGAATTGTAATTAAATTCTAAAACCTAAATATAATTAAAGTGTGTGGTAAGCAGACGGGAGTTATACGGTGACGTACCTACTATAATTTTGTTATTATTATTTATATCTTCGAAAATAGCTCCACAACTCTAATTATTTAGATTATTATTGAATATTATAATAGAATGGGGTTTGGTAACTGTTGTTGGAGTTGTAATTCTATATCTGATTATCGTATTTTGTATACGGTACTGTAAGGGACGGGGATCACCTTGTACAGGCTACGGAATGAACAGATCCCAAGACATACAGTTAGACGATATATATATCAAGGGGTCTAAATTAAAATAAAAGTTGTGAAGCTAGGTTCTTGTATTTTCGAAAATTGGTTTAGTTTAATTATATATAAAATATGCATTAATGTGTGTCCTTAACCTCATGTATTCACGTGTAAAAAGTAGGCTTATAAATAATGATGTTTCTTGTTTTCCTGTGAGCATGTGTGTATTAGACATAAGCTATACATATAGAAATACATTGCCGCGAGAGGTTTTTCATCTGAGGTCTCCTTTTCCTCTCGAGAGCTTAGCATGGCATAGGAAGTGAGCCTCGACAGAATTTCGAAATATCTGACCAGATTCGAAATTCCGTCTAAATAATCAAACAGTTTCTTTTTTTCTCAAATACTCAAATGTATGAGTGATTAAATAACACTTACCGTGAAATAAAAGGCATTTGAGTATACTTTACTTTCTTTCATTATTATATTTAGAATACCTTTCCTAGAACTTGAATAGTGGAGACCCAATCAAGTTAAGAGTCAGTCAGTCATACTATAATTTTAGTTTAACATAAGGTTGAGAACATCTGTGTGTCGAAATAACTTGAAATACTCCAGTATTAAAATTCTCTCATATAACTAACCTAAATCACGAATTCTACATTAAAGTCAAAATTAGGCTAGTATTCAGTATGGCACCAATCTACATTGTTAGCTACAGCTTTCCTCAGTAAATCAACGAATAGGATGTTAACGAACTAATGCAGTCTAATGGAACCTGACTCTTGCTAATACTGTTTTGATAGGCCAAAATCATAAAAGTAGGACTAAAGCTATGTAAGTTAGATCATTAACTACCGCAGTACTGTCATTAATATCGTGGTGTTATCATTCATCGGCAAAACAAGTAATATTCAATTAATTGAGATACATACAACTTCAAATGGCTAAAGGTGTTTGTCCGGGTTCGAACCCCGGCCTCTGGGTTGAAAACAATCGTTCTGACAAACGAACCACCACGGCTTTCTATTATTACATTACGAACGAGGCGAGCATCATCCGAGCAACGGGTACAGCCAGCGAACAAAAGGGTTCAGGTAGGACATATCTCCTTTGTGTGTCTTTATAGCCAGACCTTGGGACGGGAGAGAGCGGCGCATTTGTTTTCGGCAAAATTGTGAGACACTGATATTTTTAATTGGGAAATATAAAGTTTGATACCTTTGACTTATCGAGTCAAGTTTTAATGAAAATTGGTACACGGTTGAAATCAGGTGACGCCCCGGCAGCGCCGTCCCGGCACAACTAAACACGCCATGTCTTATACAGTTGACCTTCCGAAACTGAATTGGCCAATTCAGACCCTAACTGAACAAATACATATATAAATTATTAAATACCATGGTAAGGGGCGAGCCTACGAGCTCAATAAAAGAACCTGTTTTCCGCAACAGGCAATTGATCGCTTCGCAGCGCAAAAAGGAAGGTCAATCTGTGCCCCAAATAACAATGTTTAAAGGCTGGATACCAGCGTAGGGATGTCCCCGTGCTAGTAGGGACGACGGTCGGGTAGAAGATGGCCAAAACCGGCAAATGCGTGTGTCAACCGATCTTCCACACTAACCAGAACGTATAATCTTGCCATTTTGTCTTCAGAGGTTTCTTCTCTACGAGTAATCGAATAAAATTAATTGGTTAATCTTTCATATAAATTCTATAATTAAATCCGCGAAATCTGGTAGATGGATTGAGAGGTCCACACGTTCACCCAACGGAATGTACCAGTAATAACATGCCAGCCCAGATATCAAAGTGTCTCTATATTCTGCCAAACATTTTTTAAAGATTCTCTTATTATAGCTAGTTATAAATCACAAGCATAGACGATCACACCGTACCATCACAATGTCTTCATGATAGTCTCCAGTGGTTTTTGACGCAAAAGCCATGAGAGAACCTTCGACAAACCCGTTGATGGTTCCGGCGTGACAAATTATAAGTCGCGATCCTTTTCCTACAGGAACTTTGGAAGTAGATGCTGCTGTGTCATCGTTCCAAGAACGGCCTACAGTATGGTTAGCATTAAGCCATGTTTCATCCAAGAACACAACATTTTGCCAATTTTTGATTTCTTTCACTTGCCGTAAAAAAGTATACCTTGCCATCGCTATATCAAATCTTTCCATCAATATTTTGCGTTTGTTACATTTTTTGTATCGAAATCCAATGGTCTTCAAAATCTTCGTTAAAGAACTTTCCCCACCGAAGAATAATCCAGCTTCCTTCAGTGAATGCACCAACTTTTTTCTTGTTGGATACTCCTTCTGTAAATAGTAGCCGTAAACATGTCTTCGGATAGCATCGGCATCAAAGCTATCGATGCCTACGACTGGTTTTGCTCGTTTTCTCTTTTTTGGTGTGTGAAGTTTATTTTCTTCTGTGCCAGTCTCGCCATATTTTTTTTTAGTTATCCGTCTAACAGTTCGTTGTCCAATATTAAGCGCATCAGCTACGCGTTCAACCACTGACGTTATAGGTAAAATTGGCCCTCCATTTTGAGCTTCACGATCGAAATAGTTACGAAGGCGTATTACGAACTCACGTGTCTGACTATTTAGAACAGTTCTCTGCGTACGTTCGGTCATATCGACGAAATCCACAACAAAGGGCTTGAACAGAGTCCAAATTAACGAGCAAGGGTCAACAGTAATGCAGTATCAATATTTGAAATCCAAAACCAGGTCAAAACTATATCACAATCGCATTGCACTGACAGTTTATACTTTTCGAAGCAACGTCAATTCGAAACTGCTTTGTTTTGCATTGAGCATTGACGCGAGTTTGCCGGAGGTAGTAGTTGTGCTAGCCAGCAATCCTATGTGACGATCGTATTAGATTCCATTTTTAAAAATTTATTGATATTTTTTTGCGATTTCAGAGGTTTGTCCACATAGTGAAAATTGTTCATATTCACAAGTACATTCACCCCTTAAATGGTGCAAACTGATTTTTCTACACTTGTATACATTTAAGAAATCAATTTAATAAATAAATTTTGAGTCCTAAACCTAAAACTACATTCGATAAAATTTATGAATCTCTGCACATCACTATCGTCAATAAAGTAATACAATTATTTCCTTCAAAGTCGTTATCAATTAATACGGAACTTCATGAGCGGACAAACGTCAAACCGGCCATCATAGCGTGCCGCTAGAGTAGTATGTTGTTAGGACCACTACCAGTAGGTAGTCTAAATCCAATTTTGCCGTGCTAACTTTGTAGCACTCAAAAAACCACGTATATTTTTCACTTTTTTTGTTTTTTTCTATATAAGTCCTAAAATATGCGTTTTTAAAAAAAATATTTTTTGTACGTTTTTAAAGTAGACTAAATAATTGCTAATATTTAAAACCTGAATTAGCTCTGTAAATTCAATATTTACTGAGATACGACCTTGGGCCATTGGGTGACCCGGTAAAAAAAAGTTGGCCGCCAAACAAAAAAAAATTCTCTCCATACAAATTTTTTGGGTTCTTTTCAAGAGGCTCTGCAGAACAATTTTGTATGGAACTTTTTCCCTTCACTATTTATGTGCGTAGAACTTATGGGTCTTCCTTCAGGAAAATTATGAAACGTCATGAATGTGGAAAATTTACCAGAGTACCTCATGGGTCCTCCAAAACTACCAGTCGTACAGGCATGGTCCCAAACAAATGTTGTTAAAGACCTTGGGCCATTGGGTGAACGGGTAAAAAAAAGATGGCCGCCGAACAAAAAAAAATTCTCTCCATACAAATTTTTTGGGTTCTTTTTAAGATGCTCTTTTAGACATTTTTGTATGAAACTTTTCCCCCCAATACACGTATAAGTAAATAGAACTTAAAGAATTTTTTTCACATAAACTACAAAACGTAGTGAATGTGGAAAAATTACCAGAGTACCCTAATGGCCCTCAAAAACTATCAATCATAGAGGCATGGTCCTGAAACTAAAAATGTTCAAGACCTTAGGCCCTTTGGTGAGCCAATACAAAAAGATAGCTACGGAACAAAAAAATTCGTGTCCATACAAAATTTCTTTTTAATTTTCAAGTGGCTCTCCAGAACATTTTTGTATAGATCTTTTTTTCCACTAAACGCATGCATAGAACTCATTAGTGTCCTTTCAGAAAAGATACGAAACGTGATACCAATATTTCTTTCTATCTTTCAAGAGACTCTCCAGAATATTCTGGAATTTCTTTATTTTATGAATATTGAAGAGACTACAAGGCCCGCGAGCTGCTTGCGAGCGCAACACTAGTTTAAATTAAAGCTAATTATATTTACTACAACATTTTTTCATTTAACTTTACCCGTCAAATGAGTATTTTCCCCGATATCGGGGTTTAGAATTGAAAAAATCTTAAAATTTCACTTTTTTGAAAATAATTGTCATTTTTTGGAGAGCTGTATCTCAGTAAATATTGAATTTACAGAGTTGGTTCTGGTTTTTAATAGTAGCAATTTTAGTCTACATACTTTAAAAATGTATAAAAAATATTTTTCTTGAAAACACATAGTTAAAGTACTACCTAGTCTTACATAGAAAAAAAAAAAGTGAAAATATTTTCGTGGTTTTTCAAGTGCTGCAAAGTTAGCACATAATATGTCTTTCGAAACTGCAAAATTGGAGACTACTGGTAGTGGTCCTAACAACATATGTATTATTAACAATATCTGAATTTTCTTTTCAAACTATAAAATATTTATATTTTTTCAAATCTCTAGGGGGGGGCAGCTGCCCCCCCCTGCCCCTATCTGGCGACGCCCTTGATTCTTACTATGAAGTGCGTTGCGGCGCGGTCCACCTAAAGCCGAGTCTCAATAGGTAGTTTCATACGAATTGATTTCAAAATTGAATAGATACGTAACAACTACCGAAAACTAATCAATGTTTCAAAGCAAATAAGCATGGTTTAAAAAAATAAACCCTTCGGCAGGATCACGTGGACTGCTTCATTCGCAAAGTCTGTGTTGAATGAAATAAAAATATTCAGCTCAATGTGCATGGGAGCATAAACGTAGAGCAAACTAAAATCTCTCTCTACGAAACATGGATTAGTTTTTGATATCAAGAATTCGATTTTTCAATCAATTTGGATCAATCCTACTAATATTATAAATGTGAAAGTGTGGATGTTTGTTACTCAATCACGAAAAAACTAGATTTGGTTGAAATTTGGAATGGAGATAGATTATACCCTGAATTAACACAATATAGGCTACTTTTTATCCAAAGTAGGTACAAAAGTTGGAAAAGGGAGCAGGAACGCAATTCCCTTGGGATTTGTGAAAAACCGAAATTCACGCGGGCGAAGCCGAGGGCAGAAGCTAGTAGATGTAAAATGTAGGTATGTACAAAATACGGTACTCATGGAAAGAGTATAATATCCTTGTTTTTAAAGAAATATAGGTACCTACTCGTAGGTATTTTTGTTATAATAATTTTACTATCGGACCAAAGATTCTTTAAAACTTATTTGAAGACAAATAAGCGATTTTGTTGTCGTCAAAATGTTGGTGTGAAAATCTTCTATGAACATTGTAAAGGAAGCTTAGTTAACCTAGCAATTAAACATACCAAGTAAAAAAGGGTTAAAATTACTCATTAAGGCACAATCCATACTAATCAAGGTAGGATAGGTACTAGAAATATTATAAATCCGAAACTGTAAGTAGGTATTTGATCGCTCGTTTGTTTCTGCTTTACGTTATAAACTATCACAATATTTCAGACGTTTATACTAGTCCAACATATTGTCGATACAAAAGCCGCGGGGAAGGCAAGAGAAATTGTTTATATGCACTGTTGATGCACTGACTGTGTTGAAACTGCTGAACTAGAGACTTGGATGTAGGAGACGATGTAAACAATATCAATATCCGGAAAATAACTCTTCCTCGCAATTTTTAAAGTATCTAAGTCAACGCGGACGCAATCACGTGCAAAAGCTAGTGAAATATATAAAACTTCATACAATACGTTGAGTGTAAAATTAGCAAGCAGCTTAGAATTTTATTCTAAGGACAAGCAGTTTTATGTGAAAACTTATCGACGCGATGTGGCTACTGGCAAACTTGAGGACAAGTGTGGAAGACGTGACATCCTCTCGTTTAGTAGCTTCAATTCTTACCTAAGAGAAGTTTCTAGTTGAACAAGATTGCGCAATAAAAATGTGAGGTAACTAGGTATGAGCCTACTTATAAGTAGGCACATAGTTACCTCACATTTTACCTCAAAGTATGAAAATTTTTTATAGTAGTTGTTTTCGCGGATGGTTTCGTATAGAGGACAAAAAATTAGGCGAAAAAAATATGGAGAGAGCTGATGATTGAAGATTTCAGAGACGGGTGAAGAGCACGGCCAGGGTTTTGAAGATAGGTGGGAGGTGCTCAAACAAAAATTATTGGAAACCTCATCCAATTGGCAGTGAGCTGAAAAAAAATGTTCAAGATGGCGGCCATACAAATTTCGTCGGTGTATATTTCACTGGGTATAAAAGATGAAAGAATGGTTTTGTGGCAAAAGATGATCAAGACCCAAAGGTCTAATTGATGAAAAGAAAAACAAGATGGCGGAATTTTTTTTTCCAGACAAAATATACCTAATACTTATGGTGAATATTAAAGACTACAAGTTGGGAACTATGCAAGACTAAAAAAATACGCATGCATAGAAAAAATACGGAGAGTGATGATAATCGAGGGTTTAAAAGATGGGTGGGAAGGAGCAGGTCAGGATATTCAAGATAGGGTGGGGGCTGTTCAATTAAAAAATCCACGAAACCTTGCGGTCCGCTTTAGCGGGCCGCGCACCCACGCGCGGTACTAGTTTTCTAAATATACTTTTTTACATAGCTAATAATTAACCCACCATACCTTAATCTGACGTTTCTGAGTATTTCTGACCATCGTTTTTTTTCGCGCGGCTCTATATAAAGGGCTTAATTATGGTAGAGGGTACTCAGCAGGATGCAAGATGCCTTCCTTATGTTAATCTAACGCGCTCGAGTATCCAAAAATCCCCTCTTGGGCTTCCCTACTAGGTATTATTACTTTGACTTAATTTCACTAAATTCTTCGGTTCCGATTTTTTCTGGCATAGTTAGCAAAATTTACATAATGTTATTTTTTAACTCCCGGCGCAAAAACGACGGGGTGTTATAAGTTTGACGTGTCTGTGTGTGTGTGTGTGTGTGTCTGTTCCCCTGTGGCGCTCAAACGGGTGGACCGATTTGGATGCGATTTTTTTTGTTTGAAAGGTCAATTAGTCGAGAGTGTTGTTAGAGATGGCCGCCGCTACAAAATGGCGGATTACATATTTTTTCACAACTCCCTTAATATGGCTATCAAATGAAAGGGCTTGACTAGTAGAATAGCACTATTGCAAATCCAAGATGGCGGCCACCACAAAATGGCGAATGTCGGAGGTTTTTAAAATTTTTAATTTATACTTGTTCGTTACGTGGATCTGAGTCGATTTATGGAAAACGAAAAATTGTTATTTGCATTACTTTTGTTGACATTTCACACTTTCCCATACTATGCTTATCTATTTTTTATAAAAAAAAGTTAAATAGGTCTTAGTACACTTTTTCGGTATCTCCATTGGTTTTACTGCATACAATATAGTCCTAGCTAAAAACAGTATATTATATTGCTACATAATACATTGGTATAGAGTATAGACTATAGATGGACATCTCTCATAGGCTCTGTTTATATTTTCAAGTAACAAGTGTAAATTAAAAATTAAAAAAAAACCCGACATTCGCCATTTCGCCATTTTGTGGCGGCGGCCATCTTGAATTTGCAATAGTGTTATTCTACTAGTCAAGCCCTTTCATTTGATACCCATATTAAGTGAGTTGTGAAATCGGTCCACCCGTTTGAGCGCCACAGGGGAACAGACACACACACACAGAAACTTATAACACCCCGTCGTTTTTGCGTCGGGGGTTAAAAATGAAAATATTTTCTATTCATAGACCTATGAAAATCTGTTCCAAACAAAAATGAATTTGAAAGTAAAAAATAGAAATAGTTACTGTAAAAAGTTGTGCTCGCCACGTCCATGACTAACCGTTCAAATTTTGTGTGGTTTTACGTGCTAGTTTTAACAACAGAGTGACTTTTTGGAGGTTTTTCTGATTTCTTAACTTCATGTGAGTTCGAAACGCGGCATCCAATTTTGTCGTTGGTTTACCAAATGTTGAATAGAAGCAGGGTATACTTTGCGGAAATCTATACTTCTATACTAATATAATAAAGCGGAAGAGTTTACCAACCAATACCAATTTCAATAACTACTGCAGCAACAGCAGTTCCCATTCCTTCCAGTAGCCTTGTCACAAACTGTAAGTCAGGGGGTAATTCATAGGGGGTAAATCTACCCTAACCTACGGCAACTCAAGTAGAGACGCAGGCTCACCCTTAGACCCGTCTCGCCATAATGGATGCACCGAGCCAGAATAATGATTAGGCCTATTCAAACATATCAATCAGTAAGTCACAGGTCCGGCACAGAATGAAATGAAAATGTCCACACTTGTCAGTGTCAGTGACATCACATTGCTTTCGTATAAAATGTATAAAACAATAATCATCACGGTGGCGGTACTGTGCCGAAACAGTGACTACACTGATATGTGAATAGGCCTTTATTGTCGCGCTCAGTACGGACCGTGTGTGTTTAGTTAGTGTGGATGGTTGGTTGTCCAGCTTTTCGGCCGGAAACTGGATATGGATATGAAGTTCATTAAAATACTTAATACTATATTTTATTTGTTAGAGAAAGTTCGACCCTTTGCAAAGCCATCTTAATAATATGCTATAACATATGGAAGTACATTGAGGTGTCAATAGGATGGTCGGTATGAGTAGGCAAAGAGGGGCAATAAATTCGTTTTCAACAACGTAGAAATAAGAACTCAGATTATTTCGCGCCATTTACTCCTTCCATCCGTCTTCATGATACCCGGTTCTATAAAAATAATTTTTCGCGGCAAGATTGAAGTTTTGGACTACAGCCCTCGGGTTAATCGAATTTCGAGGATATTCTCGGCAAAATTATTACTTTTTGCATTATTCTCAGCAACTCTTGAGTAATATTGAAATCTATCTATCTATCTATTGTCAGATTATTGCTGAAAATTGATGTAAATTTTTAGAAATGTTTTACAGATTATGAATTTCAGGTCAGAATGAACTGACATTTGATTCGTTCAGTGGCGCCGAACCGCCATGTTGAATTATTGGTATAAATACAGGTAGATTGAAGCTACAAATTGAGTCTCCTCCAGAGACTCAACCGGCTAGTAGATGCTTCAGCGTCTAGGTCGTGATATTTGATTGAGGGTTGCGATAGCAATCACACCCTAATCGAATAAAGTGCTACCATTTTGGACTTGGCTGAGTGTAATTAAATTAATTAGTATAAAATAGATTTTGAAAAGAGATCTCAGTTAAACTAATCTGTGATCCCTTATTAATTAAGTTTGTGCGGGTGATAAATAAAGATATTTTAATAATAGTTTGATTTAAGTAGTTTTAATAATAAACCTTATCCTGCTTCTGTAATGATGATGTTTACAAATTCAGAAGCGGGATTCGAATCACGTTGCCTTAATTTTGCTTTGCCATCTACACAGTTGTGTTTGATTTATTTTGAGAAAGTGATTAATCTATACATATAATAAAATCGTAGAATTGCCGTATCTGTACATTGAAGATTTTTGCAAAATAATAACTGGGGGATGTTAGGCATAAGTAATAGAACGTAAAAAAGTTATTTTTGAAATTTTTGTCTGTTTGTCTGTTTGTCTGTTTATCTGTTTGTCTGTTTGTCTGTATGTTTGTGCGCGCATCACGTAAAAACTACTGAATGGATTGAAATGAAACTCGGCATGATTTAAGTTAATACTATGGAGTAACATATAGGATACTTTTTATCCCAAAATTCACCACGGTTCCCTTGGGAGAGGGGATGAAAGGCAAAATGTGTACTTAGCTGTAATTCGTTGACGGGTCGTCCGATTTCATTCATTCTTTTTTTGTTAGAAAGCAGATACTTTAAAGACTACTGGCTAATCTCCGAAAGGCTGGACCGATTTTGATGGGACTTTCACTGGCGGATGTTTACATTTTGATGTACCTAAACATCCGCCAGTGAACTTTTAACAGTTTTTAGCAAGGTTTAAGCTCAAAGGAGCATAGGAAAAACAAAATGATTCCCACGGGATTATTAAAATCAATATCCACGCGAACGAAGTCGCGGGTATCCGCTCGTTTGAAGTAAAGTTGTAGAAATACCCGCAGAATAGTGAAATACCCGCACTTGAGATGAATGATTCGTTTGAAATTAGAAATAATTTTTGATTAGTTATTTTGAAAGGTTAGACGCCGCCGAGTTTCTTACTGGTTCTTCTCGCTAGGTCGCGGCATTCCGAACCAGTGGTAGATTCGCTTTATTTTGTAAATAAAAGTGAAAATAATTTAAACAGTAAATATTTTCAAAACAATGTGTTTATGATAATGAGAGTAACTGATAGTTTATGATTTTAAAGTGGAAATCAAATCGGATTTTAGAAGTTTTGATTTATGAAGTCACGAGTTAAATTTTTAATCTGAGAGTTCGGCTATGAATTATTTTGAGTTATCAGTTTAAAAGCGACATTGACGGACTTGACTGAGGGCATGACCACCCGCAATTTACTGAGGGCAGACAGCCCATGACCTAAGTGAGGGTAAAATCACCCGTGATCTTAGAAACGACGGCAAAACGCCTGTGACATTGACAATGGGCAAGACCGCCCGCGACATGAATAAAGTAACTTTTACTGTGATTGATGAGAAACACACACAAATATAGGACGGCCGAACTGTCAGATTATTGCTGAAAATTGATGTAAATTTTTAGAAATGTTTTACAGATTATGAATTTCAGGTCAGAATGAACTGACATTTGATTCGTTCAGTGGCGCCGAACCGCCATGTTGAATTATTGGTATAAATACAGGTAGATTGAAGCTACAAATTGAGTCTCCTCCAGAGACTCAACCGGCTAGTAGATGCTTCAGCGTCTAGGTCGTGATATTTGATTGAGGGTTGCGATAGCAATCACACCCTAATCGAATAAAGTGCTACCATTTTGGACTTGGCTGAGTGTAATTAAATTAATTAGTATAAAATAGATTTTGAAAAGAGATCTCAGTTAAACTAATCTGTGATTCCTTATTAATTAAGTTTGTGCGGGTGATAAATAAAGATATTTTAATAATAGTTTGATTTAAGTAGTTTTAATAATAAACCTTATCCTGCTTCTGTAATGATGATGTTTACACTATATCTATCTATCTATCTATATCTATCTATCTATTTAATAATATAAAGTAGCTTCTCCTGACTGACTGATCATCAACGCACAGCCTAAACCACTGAAGCTAGGAACTTGAAATTTTCACAGGAGCTTCCTTTTATGACGTAGGCGCACACTAAGAAAGGATTATTGTAAATTCCACCCTTAAGAGGGTTAAATAGGGAATGAAAGGTTGTATGGAAGTCCGTCATTTTTCAAGTTATATCCATAAAAATTGATGTTTAGGTTTTCGGTTAAGAATTAAGACTTAAGTGTTTAAGGAATTTTGGAAAAACCATCCCTAAGTGGGTTAAATGGAGGATGAAAGTTTGTATGAATCCACGCGGGCGAACTCGCGAGCATCAGCTAGTATTGAAATATAATTATTTTTTATAATACAATATATACTAAACTAACTAAGGTAACTAAACTTTTATGTCCAGTAAAATTAACGTTCTGATTCTGGTCAGTTTGTAAAGAAGCGCAGTTTAAATGAAAACTTGAACACAAGGCTTGAGAAGCTTAGCGATCAGATGATACATACAAAAGACGTGACAACCTTCCATTTAGTGTCCTACGTATAGGTACTTTCCTAGAAGACTTTTTTAAACAAGATTAAGCAATATCAAACTAAGCTTGTCATTGCAGAAGTTTAATCCTCATTTCGTAGACGAGTTGAGATTATAAATGCCACCAAATAACCAAACTTTCTAGTCAGTCCTATTAATTTGGTCTTAATTTCGCTATATTTAAAGTAATAAAAAGAAAATTAAGAAAACATGCCATGTGCGAGTCGGACTCGCGCACGAAGGGTTCCGTACCATTATCTATAAATACAAGTACGTCAAAAAAATTACGTTTGTTGTTGGGGACCCCCTTAAAGATTTATTTTATTCGGTTTTTAGTATTTTCTGTTATAGCGGCAACAGAAATAGGTACATCATCTGTGAAAATTTCAACTGTCTAACTGTGACGGTTCATGAGATGTAGCCTGGTGACAGATGTATAGACAGACAGACGGACAGCGGAGTCTTAATAATAGCGTCCCGTTTTACCCTTTGGGTATGGAACCCTAACAAAAAGAACAGGATAGGGTAATGCCTAATTATATTAGGTATAAATAATTACTATGTAGGTATAGTATATTGTAAATCTGTAAATCATAATTTTCTTGACTGTACATTCTATACCATAAAAAATTAAAATATGAGTAGTAGAATACAATAATATAATATAATTATTATCTACATAACAGCTCAGATGTTTGATTTACATTGTGTAAATCAAACATCTGAGCGCTGTGACTGCTACAAATTGCCTCAGCTTGAGTCATGTTGCCATTAAACAACTATCAAGTTCAAAGAAGTCTTAGGTCGATCCGTGCATTTTGTGTTGTAATACAAAAAACGTATCCTCGTAAACTACACAAATAGTTTCAGTTTGCGTCAAGTCGAGGTGGCTAAGGCTGCATATATAATGGATTTCGTCAATCGTACGTTCAACAAAATGTTCCTATATAATATTAGCACTCTGAGCATTTTATGTTTGTGAATGCAAAAATTAGGCCTGCTAGCGCTATGTTCAAATAGGACTATTTAAAATAGTACATTATTCTTATATGATTTTGTTGACGTGCGATGCCCAAGTCATTTTTATTTATTAAAGAAATAAAGATGTCTAAGTAGGTGCTCCCATAGATACCTGTACTGAATAAATCATCACAACTTTTTGCGGCAGAACAATTACTGCGTTGCGAGACTTGCATTATTTTACATGTTATGTTTTTATTGGATACACTATATCTATTACAGTATGTAGTTGTAGGTATATCTATATAAAAGAATTTACCTAGTAGGTATGTACATAATATACATATTATATTTATACGTATAATAATATAGATAGGTGTCTACCGGCAAAGATTCAATGGACCGTGTTTAGGACACCTCTTTGTTCAATATATCAATTATTGGCGCAATAAAATTATGTCCCACAGCTACCAATTCAGCGCAGGCCTAGAGGATTTATTAAAACAGGTCAGGTCGGTGAAAACGACTGAAATATTGGACACGTCGGCCAAATTTATAGACATAATATGTTGTAGGCAGGGGTAGCACAATTTCTGAGAGTTTACTGTGATTTTTTATCCCGTAAAAAGGATAACACGAATTTTGGTTTCCGCTAGTTTACCCACGTTTAGGAGGAAGCTGACAAATGTATGATAATTTTTTTGTGAGGATGTAAACAAAAGTTTGTGTAAGTAGAGATAAAAAAAAAATAAGGAGAGAATATATTACAAGCGGATACCCGCGACTTCGTTCGCGTGGATATTGGTTTTTCGTGGGAATCATTTTGTTTTTCTTAAGCTCCTTTGAGCTCATACCTAGCTAAAACCTGTTAAAAGTTCACTGGCGGGTGTTTAGGCAGATCAACATGTAAACATCCGCCAGTGACAGTCCTATCAAAATCGATCCAGCCTTTCAGAGATTAATGTAATATTAAATCTGTTAATCTTTAAAGTATCTTCTATCTAACAAAAAAAGAATGAATGAAATCGGACCACGTGTTAATGCATTACAGCTAAGTACACATTTTGACTTTCATCCCCTCTCCCAAGATTTAACCGTGCTGAATTTCGGGATAAAAAGTATACTATATTACTCCGTAGTATGAACTTAAATCATGCCAAGTTTCATGTCAATCCATTCAGTAGTTTTTGCGTGATGCGCGCACAAACATACAGACAAACAGATAATCCAAACCATCCAAAATCCAGACAAACAGATAAGCTCCATTTTCGACTTTAAGATGTTAATCAGACATATTACCTACTTACAGTAACTGTTTAAATGAAATTTTTAACAACTGTCAAGTGAGGTCCCAAAAACATGGCAACAAACCCGGACCTTACGCAGAATCCTGATTTATCCCCTGCCTACGACGAAATATCAATCGATTCCGGCAAAACTATAAATAATTTCCAGCCGATGGAAAGAAATGGCGGTATTTTTGGCGAACAATATTCTCAGAACCCGATTAAGCTTTGGGTGTAGTCAAAAATTTCAATCTTGCAGGAGAAAATCCCTTTCATAGAACCGGGTATTATGAAAGCGGTAGATGAAAGGAGTAAATGGTGTGAAATAATCTGAACTCTTAGTTCTACGTAGCTGAAAACGAATTTATTGCCACTCGATACTCATAGCGACCCATTTTATTGACACCTTAATACCGCTCTGAATGTTGGCATAGTAAACTTGAGCGTGCATATTATTTTTCATATTTCTCTTAGGATACCTAAGGCGTGGTCGTATAGAAATATTATGAAGATTGTTTTGTATGAGGATAGTTTAGGAGTTTGTCCCAACTCCTCAAACCTGATACTGCAGGGTAATAAAATTCTAAGCCGTGGGGATTCTGGATCTCCAGGAAAGAAGGAAGGTTGATTGTGAATTGATGTAAACTTACACTAAAAAGTTTCACTTATATAAGTCGGCGAGCGTCACATCTCGATTTCGTCATATCTTTTTTACCCGCGTAGCTTCAACATACGACTCCAAACTTTATATTTTTATACTTTGTAGTGATGGCATTTGAACTTGGTTGGTTTATTTTAAATATTTTTTTCTATAGTAATAAGTCACTTCGCGCAAGTTAGTGTGAATATTATGATTTTGCACAAACAAGGAGTTATGTAACAAAACTAGCTACAACTTTATTTTAATATTTTATTATTGGAAAAAAGTAGCCCACCAAATCGCATAGGATCTAAGTGGCGGGTCTAAGCTCTAAATCCCTCTCTCCTATGAGAGAGGAGGCCTGTGCCCAACAGTGGGACGTTTTAGGCTGTAGTGGTGGTGGTGGCGGTGGAAAAAATAATCACATATCTTTTAAACGAAAATATTCTATGCGTGTCGGCTTTTCTATTAACAGAACATTATTGAATGTATGTCAGTGTATAAGTATAAAATATTATTGAGATTAAAAACGACAATTTCTAGCAGCAAAAAAGATTAATATAGAAGATTGATAATAATAATAATAACTCTACTCTGCCGGCGCCGTGTGGCACCGGCAGAGTAGAATAGTGCCACCCCTTCCAATCCCATGGGTGTCGTAAGAGGCGACTAAGGGAAATGGGGAATTTGTCGCCTTGATTCCCCAAATAATAGTAGCTGTCTACATTAACAGCCTCCTCGGGGACCTGAGTGGACCCCGGGTGATGTAACTGCCACTCACCCCCCCCCCCTTTTTATGATGATGGACAATAATAGAAGAAAACGTTTAGGGCCGCTACCTGGGGGTCGCCAGGGCGCGTCTGGGGCTGGCGCTGGACGTGGCAGCATGCGGACCGCCAGCCACACCAGCCGATCGCCACTACCATCAGGCCGGTCGGCAGTTCCATCATCCCCATCAGATGGCTTGGCGCCGACAGGGTCCTCGAGGGCCCAATCTTCGGAGCCCGCCGCTGGTGGTGTACGCCGCATGAGATGGACTAGTTCAATGAATGAAAATGTCATGCGTGCGTACTACAGGGCTACAGGAGGGGAAACCGGACGGACTGGCTACCGAGCGGCAATGTTCCGCGAGTTCCTGCTGCTTGAGCCGAATTTAACTGTCACGGAACAAAACCTGGCAGATCGAGCTCGGTATATTCAGCGTTCGAACATCTTTAACGCTACCGAGCTCGAACGATTACGACTTGAGGCTGTTCCCGAAGTAATCCCAATCACAGAGCAAATCGTCTCTCCAGTTGCGCCTGCACGCGAGGAGAGTGTTACGATCGCACAAGATTTGCCAGTGGAGGATAATATCGAGGAAACAGTCTCCCTTGATATAGAGCGGATGGGAAGGATCCTAGAAGAGACGATTTCTGAAGTCCGAAGCGCTCCTCTAGAGAATCGTCCGCGGCTCTCCCGTCTTGCATTGAATGTAGCGACGCGGGATGTCATTGAGGCTATAAACAGAATGCTGCCTCAATATCTGGAAGGCAGCACTGGCCTGGGTGATACGAATTCTATTCTCTTCGGTGCGGCACTAGCCGTCCACCGATTTATCGGCGTCAAGACCCTGGGACGGGGACGCGCTGCTGGTGCAAGTCGCAGCGCGGAACCGGCCTGGAAAAAGAGAATAGAACGCCGTATCACCCTCGCCAGAGTCCTCATTGGCAGACTGCACTGCTTTAGGTCGGGCAACACTAGGCCAAGGATTGTGCGCTCTGTTAGAAATGCCTTTAACGGCCTTGGGGTTAGGCTGGATCAGCCCGACATTACCCAAAAACTAACAGAGCGCATCGACGATCTGAAGCAGAAAATCGCTGCATGGGGGAACCGCATCCGACGGTACTCGGAAAGAGTCGAGCGATTTCAGCAAAATCGTCTCTTCTCGAGTGATCAGAAAAGGTTCTACAAAAGATTGGAGTGTCCAGCAGTCTGCTCTACCTCTCAACGGCCGAGACCGGGCGATCTCGTTGCGTTCTGGCGAAACGTGTGGTCAAGAGAGGTAGAGCATGAGGAGGGCCCTTGGATTGCGGCGGTAGAGGAAGCATGCGCCTCAATAGAACCGATGAACCCGGTCACCATCTCTGCGGAGGAAGTGGCTGGTGCAGTACGGCGGGCCCCGAACTGGAAAAGTCCGGGACTCGACGGACTGCATCACTACTGGCTGAAGGGGTTCTCGGTCTGCCATGCGACCTTGGCTCGACAATTCCAGGAAGCTCTCGAGCAAAGGACGCTCCCGAACCTTTTCACTACTGGGATCACTCACCTAGCTCCAAAGTCCACCGATGCCGATGACCCGGCCAAGTACCGCCCCATTACGTGTCTTACTACCATCTATAAGACACTAACATCCGTTCTGAGCCTCAAGATTTCCCGTCATGTTGACGAGAATAACATCATGTCTGGGGCTCAGAACGGGTGTCGGGGCGGTGGTCGTGGGACTAAGGAGCTCCTTCTCATCGACTCCGTTGCTGGCCAACTGGTCAAACGCAACCGCCGGAACTTCTCCGCCGCCTGGATTGATTACAAAAAGGCATTCGACTCGGTGCCCCATTCATGGCTCCTGAGGGTCCTTGAGCTGTACAAAATCGATAGTACAGTTCGAGACTTCCTCGGAGAGTGCATGGGGCAATGGAGCACGATCCTTTGTCTCCATGGTGAGCGGTTGGCGGCTGCTGATGACCGAATAAGGATACGACGGGGTATCTTCCAGGGTGATTGTCTGAGTCCGCTCTGGTTTTGTCTGTCTCTGAATCCACTCAGCTCACTGCTGGAGGATACGGGGACGGGCTTTCAGTTTCGGAGAGGAGGGACAAGAGTACCTCACCTTCTCTACATGGATGACCTCAAACTGCTGGCCCCCAATGCCACCCGCCTGACAGAATTACTAAATATCACCAAGGAGTTCAGTAATTCTATCAGGATGGAGCTTGGGCTGGACAAGTGTGCGGTCTTGCATGTGGAGAGGGGTCAGGTTACTCATTCGGCCGAGATTAATCTCGAGCATTCGAACATCCGGACCCTCTCTGAAGCTGAGTCGTACCGATATCTGGGCATGTCACAATCCCTAGGGTTAAATGAGGCGGACATGAAACAGTCTGTTTGCGAGGGGTTTTTTGGTCGTCTGACAAAAATTTGTAAAAGTTATTTGTCAGGCGCCAATAAGGTCCGAGCTTATAACGGCTGGGTCATGCCCGTTCTCATGTACACCTTTGGCGTGCTCAGATGGACTCAGACCGAACTTGACGCCCTGGACAGAAAAGTCCGCACGACTATGACTCTCTATCGCATGCACCACCCAAAATCGTCTGTGATGAGGTTGTATGTCCCCCGAAAATGCGGCGGTCGAGGCGTGCTAAGCGTCAAGACCATGCATAATCGGGAGATATCCAGCCTCAGAACATATTTTGAGACGAAAAGGGAGTCCCCCATGCATAGAGAGGTCATAGAATGTGATAAAGGACTTACCCCGCTGTCCTTAGCCAAAACCGAGTGGCAGGGACCGGTGGTACTTGGTACTTCTGACCGGGAGACCGTATGGAGGGAGAAGGAGTTGCACGGACGCTTTTTTAAAGCTCTTAATGAGCCTCACGTAGATAAGAAAGCGTCCGTGCAATGGCTGCGCTTCGGCGACCTTTTTGGGGAAACCGAAGGATTTGTCTGTGCGATACAAGATCAGGTGGTTAAGACGCGGAACTATCGAAAGTACATTCTGAAGGATGGCACTCACGACATCTGTCGAGCTTGTCGCCATCCCGGCGAGTCACTCAGACATGTGCTTTCGGGATGTTCAGCGCTTGCTAACACTGAGTATCTGCACAGGCACAATCAAGCAGCCAAAATCCTTCACCAGGAGCTTGCTCTAAAGTACGGTCTCCTGGATGAGAGGTTACCGTACTATAAGTACACACCGGTCCCTGTTCTCGAGCGTAACGGAGTCCGGCTCTATTGGGACCGGTCCATCATCACGGACAGGACAATTCTAGCGAATAAGCCTGACATCGTGATAATGGACCGGGCACAGTCGAGGGTGTTTTTGGTGGACATCACCATCCCATATGACGAGAACCTCGTGAGAGCTGAGACAGAGAAAAAGCGTAAGTATCTCGATCTGGCTCACGAGGTTTCCGCCATGTGGCATGTGGGGTCCACTGAAATCATCCCTATCGTCATATCTGCGAATGGTTTGATCCCAGTCAGCCTCGCTCACTATCTGAAGCGACTGGGATTCCGTGGCAGTTCGCTCGCAGCCAGGATGCAGAAAGCGGTGTTGCTGGACTCGGCTAGGATAGTCCGCCGATTTCTCAGCCTGTCGCCCTGACCCCCGGCCGTCTGGTCTCCCCTGCCGGGGTGTAAACCTCCGCCCGGTACAATATGTATTTATGTAATGTGTATGTAAGTTTATTTATTTTTGTGTATTTATGTATGTTATATTATTTCTCTTTGGCTTTTATATGTATTTATTTTGTACACGGGCGTGAGAGAAAGATATATATAGATAAAATAATAATAATAAATATTTATTTGCAAAATTGTGGGTAAATAACATGATATTTAATATTAAGTGCAATCCCGAACACAATCGACTGTCACAGACAGTGTGCAAATATTTACCTTAAAATTAAATTAATTACATTAAAAATTACATTATTATTATATATTATTATTACATTACACAAAAAAATTACATTGAAGTTGGAAAATGAATGTCGCTTATTCTAGCGATACGTGATATTTCACGGTCGTTTTCTTCCGTCCTGTTTATATTCGAATTTTCAGGCGCTGGAGTTCCCTCGTAACAGTAACATTATTTTTTATACTTTTGTAAGTAGAACATTCCTACAATTTGTTCACCTCATCGTGTTTTGAATTTCGTTGGCTGGCATCTCTACCTAACATAAAAATATATTATAATCATAGCAACATTCAATCCACAAAGAATGATTATTGTATAATGCGATTATATTATGCGATCAAGATAATTATTATAGCATTGTCAAATTGGTGTTTTCTATTTCTGTCTTGCTCACGTGTGTCATAGTAACAAGCTGTTGTCACTCTGAAAAAGAGAAAAATAGAAAATGGTGACAAATAAAGATAACAGTAAAAAGTTTTGTATTAATTATACTAGTATTTAATGTCCTGTTGCACACAGTTATATATATTTACACATTTTTTGAAAGTAAGAAAAAAAATGTTTTTGAAAGTGTGAAAAAAAATTTTTCAACAAATATCTATCTAGATTCTACTTGAAGAACAAGATGTGAAACCGTCATGAATAATTATGAACGGTATTATATGACTTTTATAGAGTTATAAACGTTTTAATTTAAGAGAGAAAATTCTTATAGCGTTAAAAATTAATGGCGTATTCTCTCCATCTAATTTTGTTGGAATGTACACGAAAGAGGAACGGCTAAATTAAAATTTTTACCTTCAGTGCTCTACGCAGTATAATGTCTTTAGAATTATTTAGCGTAACGTGAATATAACATACTTACGGCATTTTTAGGGTTCCGTAGTAAACAAGGAACCCTTATAGTTTCGCCATGTCCGTCCGTCTGTCCGTCCGTCCTCGGTTAATCTCAGAGACTATTAGTGCTAGAAATCCGTAATTTGGCATGAGTATAAATATTAATCACGCCGACAAAGTGGTGAAATAAAATTTTGATAAATATTTTTTTTAGGGTGGGGATGAATATTTTTGTTCTCGTCTACCCCATAGTGTGGGATATCGTTCAATAGGTCTTTTAAAAATACTGTGGGTGTGGGAACATCATTTTTCGATTTCTAGATCCGTTTGTAAAATATGATGTTTTAAAGTGCTAATTTTTATTAGAGTCAAGTGTCCCCCCCCCTCTATCAGCCAAATGGCAGTATATAGGAACTTGAAAAAATTCACAGCAGTAGGGTATATAATCAATTTTAAAGGAAAACTATCACGGCTAAGTAGTGTTCACAGGTTAAGGAGTTATATCTGTTTTTCGAGGATTGTGACTACGGAACCCTACACTGCGCGTGGCCCGCCACGCACTTGGCCGGTTTTTTTACTTTTACTGTTTTACTTTTACTGGCTCACGTTAAATACTTAAAACTATAAAGACATTGTGGCCAATTCTGTTGTACACAATCTCTAAACCTAAACTAAATTGACAAGTTTAAAAATAGTGCTATCCTTTTCCACAGGGAACATTGTGAAAGAGATAGGAATGTATTTAGCCCTGTCATTTTAGTTTAGTTTTAGAGATTGTGTACAACAGAATTGGCCACAATGACTTTCATAATTATTAAAAAAAAATTTGCTTCGGGTCTTTAATCTAATTTCGCTATGAAATAGAAAAACAATTGGGAACAATTTTCTCTCTAAAAAGTCTCTATCCTCGATTTTAAACCGTCAACACACAAGCTATAATTTTAGAAAAATTAAACAAAAATCAAACCGATTTCATTATACTTTCAATATACTGAACGGAAATAGTGTCCATATTATCTTGAAAATTACGATTTGAAACGATTTTGAAACGATTTTGATGAAACTTGCACTGTTCTTTAAGTTGAGGCAATAAAAAAAGAGTGGTCACAATCCGATGAATAGTTTCGGCGAAATGCGTGGACAAAAGTACACACAAACATGTCGGTATATCTATAAAATTTCGTATGTATATTTGTTTGTCAATAATGTTACATATTATATAATATACGTTTCGAAAATTGTAAGTCCTGATATTTGATTGATAATCTCCTTTTTCTGAAGTTTATAAAATTTTATTATAGTTAAGACAATAAAATGTATGACGACCAGGGGGGTTATTCTGTAACTTAGTTAGCAACTGAAAATAGTTGCCAACTAATTAGTTCGATATACATTGCTGCTTTACTGTGCAAAATTATGAAAACACATTTTATTTCCCACAGTGAAGCAGCAATGTATATCAAACTAATTCGTTGGCAACTATTTTCAGTTGCTAACTAAGTTACAGAATAACCCAACAGTTGAGTATTTGTAATCAATTATTTTCTTGATATAGGTATATGTATGTATAGCATCTAACATAATATCATTATTTACATATAAAACTAAGAAACAACTTCGTAAATTTTCAAAAACAAGGTTTTCAGCACGATAAAGTCATCAGAATATGTGTCTGTTGCTGAAAGTAGGACGCGAAGCCGAACAAAGTTTTGCAGCACGTTCGGTGACCGGCTCGGATTGAACATTGCATCCACATATTTCACAACATAGCCGTTTCCACGTCAACAGTGCATGTGTCGAGCAGGCGTGCATGCAGTTGAAAGGAGAAAATGTTTTTAGATTGTGCATATTTATCAAATATTGTGAACAAGATATTCTACATTATTGTATATAGAAAAAATCAAGCAATAATTAAACTTAAGAAATATTTATAATTCTCTGACACTTTAAACACTGATTCTATGATTCATTTTTCTTGATTCTTGGATTCTGATTGACGCTGATTCTCTATGCTTTTTAGCATACTTTAAACAACTTCGCAATTCACGCAACTCACGTAGGTATTGGGTATTTAAACTATTCAACTTGTTTTAATTAGGTATTCATCATCATCATCATGATCAACCCATTACCGGCTCACTACAGAGCACGGGTCTCCTCTCAGAGTGAGAAGGGTTTTGGCCATAGTCTACCACGCTGGCCAAGCGGATTGGCAGACTTCACACACCTTTGAGAACGTTATGGAGAACTCTGAGGTATGCAGGTTTCCTCACGATGTTTTCCTTCACCGTTAAAGCAAGTGATATTTAAATACTTAAAACGCACATAACTCCGAAATGTTAGAGGTGCGTGCCCCGGGATCGAACCCACGACCTTCGATTAGAAGTCGGTCGTCCTAACCACTAGGCTATCACAGCTTATTTAAAGATTACTGGCTAATCTCTCAAAGGCTGGATCGATTTTGATGGGACTTTCAGTGGCGGATGTTTACATTTTGATCTACCTAAACATCCGCCAGTGAACTTTTGACAGTTTTTAGCAAGGTATGAGCTCAAAGGAGCTTAGGAAAGACAAAATGATTCCCACGGGATGTTTAAAAACCAATATCCACGCGAACGAAGTCGCGGGTTTCCGCTCGTGATGAATATAAGTCAAGTGCATAAGCACATAATCTCCTAAGCATTTAAAGTAAATGCTTTGGATTGTATGATTAGTGTGTGGAAAGTGATTAGCAATAAAATATTATAATTCGAAGAGTTTTCGTATATTTTCTTTTTAATTAATTATGTAAGTACAAAGTTAAAAGAATGCTGTTCATAGCTCTCAGAAATGTTTGTTAAAACAACTAAAAATAAGAATGTTGTTGGACGTTTTAAAATGTGGGTAGATTAAATGAATGCCCGTATCTAATAAGTTCTATAAAGTTTAAAAGTACTTAGTAAAGTAATTAGGTATTAAAGATTTAAAAAAATCGAAAGATTGCATAGGTACCACTACCACCACTACAGCTTTTTAACGTCCCACTGCTGGGCACAGGCCTCCTCTCTCATAGGAGAGAGGGATTTAGAGCTTAGACCCACCACATTGCTCCAATCCGGGTTGGCGGGCTTTCACGACTATTGTCACATGATAGTGATAATAACCGGGACCGACTGCTTAACGTGCTCTCCGAGGCACGGGGGTGAATCACCGCCAACTACCAACTCCGGGCTGGCACTAAGAATTTCTTGACAGAAAACCAATTATTTGCCCGACCCGAGAATCGAACCCGGGACCTCGTGATCTGCAGTCAAATACGCTAACCACTAGACCAACGAGGCAGCAAGATTTGCATAAACATAATAATATTGAGGAAATTTTTGTATGTAAAAAAATATTCACATTTAGCCCAAGAATAGGTAACTAGGCCATAGGTACCTACTAAGTACATCACTTTATTTTCTCCTTTCATTGGCAAACAATTTAAAAAAGGGATAGACAAATTGTGTTAGCTTGTTTGTCAAAGGTCCCGCGCCCTTGAATTTAAGAGCACGTCTGAATTGAAACTCTGTTAAAGACAGGGACTGAAAGCGGTAGAGCATACCGGTACATACCACCGTTATCATACCGGTACAAAATAGGTACCGAAATCTCAACCTTTATAAAAGATACCTTTATTTAACCGCTTTGCGATTTCGGTACCGAAAAAATACGAAAAGGTGCGCGCGCGGGGGTGAAGAATTTGACCACGTGCCGCGCGCTGCGCGTCTCCCGCTTCCCGTCGGTTCCTGTGTTTGTTAAAACGTAAGGATTTTAAGAAATTCCAAATGCTAATTTTAATCTAAAAATAAGAATATTAAAGAATATAGAATGCCGAAGTGGTGGGATTCATTCAACGGCACATCAAAGTAAAGCCTTATTAGATAAAAATATCGATATAAATAGCGGTACCGAAATTTTATTTCGGTACCGAAATTTTATTTCGGTACCGGTAAACTGAAATATAAAGGTACAGAAATAAAGAGGTACCGAAATGAAGCGGTACCGAAATTATAGGTATTTAAACAATTCGGTACTTTTATTAAAAGGGTAGGCCCATTACCGCTAAATAAAACTACCATTAAATTCCGGTTATTCAGTCCCTGGTTAAAGATACACGAATTACTTAAGTGAAAGTTGAAACAGAATATCTACGATATTATGTGATAGGCGTGGATACCTACTTCAATAACCTGAGTTTTTTTACCTACAAGTTGAAGTGATACGCGAGTCTTCAAGCTGCCTGTAATAATATGTATGTTAAATGATTTTTATGGTTGGTTTTCAACAATGTACATAACACTGGAAAACGTCAATCCACCAAAAATTGTGTGTGATTGCTGATTATGACTAAATCATTGATTAATTTATCCAGCCACGCATTGCATATAAATAATAATAGTACTCTACAACAAAAATTCTATAAATATATATCAAATACTCATCAAGGAAAGATATTTAAACTAAAATCATTGAAAAGGTCCATTTTGCCAATTATACTTTATGACAAACTTTGGATAAGTCGCGTCAGAATGATTGAAAATTGGAAATAAAAGGTATTTCCTTAATTTCCCTCGCCCTCTTATTTTTTACCTTTTATTCCCCTGTCTGAATCTTCCTAAAGCTATTATAGCAAGTCGTGAGGCTCTTTAGCAGAGCGGTCGTAACGGGCTCGTCACGTTCTATCGGAGCGGGGTTTTTTTACTAAAACTTCGTGAAGTATATTCGTTATCGACCCCGTGTGGCGGTACGGGGGTGCGTCCCCCTGCCGAAAACTCCACCAAGCGCCCAGCGCGAGCGCTTAGCTCAGAGAGTCGTTATGTAACCGCTTTACGCGAAGCACGTCTTCGGGGCGTACCATTAGATCACAGTCCGCGAGTCGTAACTTATTGTACCGATCGTAGATATAAGTTGATTGTCGTCTCTTGACTTTGTATTAGTTTTCGTAAGTGATAACGCCATGTGTTAACGCAATTATAAGTGACTCTTATACGAAAAACTTGCCGCTTTTCATTGTTCGCCCTATAAAATTGGTTGCCCATCGTGTGGCCCTACTATAAAATTGGCGTCCAACGTGAAACCTATAGAGAGTTGCCCACGTTTGGACTATACTATTTTATAAATCCGTTGCCACGTGGATCTTATGGGTAGCATATTACGATATTATATTATTACCATAACATAATACCGATATTTATTATAGTATTCGAACTGTGTGCCTCGACCATTGCAACTTCAGCTTCGCAACCCGTTGAGCTAGATATGTAGGTGACTCTAGTATTTTACCTCCTGATTTATAATTTGTTCACGTAGAGAATAGCTCTCTATACTCTGATTTTTAATTCCGTGGAATTCTGACGATTCTTAATGTTACCAGAGATAAAACAGTTCCCACAAAAAAGATAATAAATTGAAAACTTACTTAAAAATACAAATCAAAATTGCCTCATGTAGATATGTCATTAATGCTTTACAGATACTTTAGGTACTTTAGTTTGGGGTAAAATCCTACTTCAGGTGTTAACCCTGTTTTCCATACAAATAACTCATTCTATTTTCAAATGACAACTGTCAGAATTCCACCGAATTAAAAATCAGACTATACATTGCCCACTGAAGGACGCTGAGCTTTCTTGTGAGCTACATACACAGAAATGCCAATAACAAGGCACTAGAAATGCTGTGTACGTGTGACCTTGTCGCCGTGCTGAGGACGCGGACGTCGCCAATGCAACGATGTGTGAGATAAACGAACAGATACAACGATGTATGAGATAAGCAAACGATGCGACGTATTTGCAACTTTAAAGCGGCTACGGCTTAATTCTGTCTGCACCGCATTTACCGTAAATGTGTTTGCGTGATTGTGTAAAGTAAGACGGTGACATGCGTTCTATATAGTTTGGAGTGGTACACAGCAGAGTAATATGGCATAATCTAGAAATATTTGTTTTAGAAATTCACGTTTCGAGGGCTACGTCTAGCTCACGTGAAATTCTGTATCTCGGCGATTCAGTCTTACGTACATAAGTACGGAAAATAATATTACCTATCTAGTTCATGTTTTCTCGTAACACTGCACCTAGGACAGATATCTGGGCGACCAGTGCTATAATGTGCATTCGGATGGCAAATCAGATTTTCTATGAGTAGGAACGTAAATCCAATATACGTTCATAGCTTTATAATAACTTTACTTACATAATGTGCTTTCGTGAATAAGCTTCATTTACTTTTGTTTACTTGACGGAAAAAAAAATAATTTTTGTTATTTGGTAAAAGTGTTTAAAACTTGGATACGTGTTCATTGTCCACTCATCCGATGAACGTCCAGTGCTGGACATAGTTCTCTTGTACGAAATTCCACACTCAACAATGGCATCTGTCCAGTCGGGGTAGCATCTCCGTGCAACTCTTATGATGTCATCTGTCAAGTCAGGGTCTCTACAGTGCGACCAATCTATCTGTTAACTGAGGGAGGTCGTCAGTGTCGCTCATATCAATCGTTTTTTCGACAAATTTACGGAAATACCATAGCAGTACTTACGAGGTGCGGCAAGTCGTCCACGACTAGTAATCCCAATGTGGGACTCACTGCGACTCGTCGCGTCACATGCAGTCCCGCCAAAACGCATTACTATATCGTCACTTTAATGTTTATATTTTACATATTACGTAGGTAAATTGATAGTAAATTTAGTCTGTTTTTAAATGGTTTTAACAGGTCGCAAACCGGTTACTTAATAGCACTGACCTGTACCGGCAGATACTCGCTTTTATATTTGTTTATATGAATTATATGGAATGATCGGAGCCTGATTCTGTCCTACAAAAAATGTCTTTAACTTCAGAATTCTATTCCGGGCATCACTTCTAATATCTTTTGGTATCGTTAAAGCTAAGAAATAATTACGGATGAGGAGATTCTTTAATAATTTCCGAAAAGTTTTTTCATAGTATAATTAATTAGGTAGGTATTTTATATTAAGGAACTGACAACACTAATATGTTGTCAAATTGAATGACTTCACAAGATGGCGGCCGTAGTTCGCCATTTCACAGAAAGGTTGGTCGCACTATACCAACACTGCGGTCCAACGTACTCCATGCTCCGTCAATTAGACACTTCAGCTTCGCAATTCGTTGAGTTACGTTGGTAACTCTACTTACTATTCCTACGCATAGATTTAATAATTAATCATGTAAACAAAATCTGAGGGTATCTCTCTTCATCACTCGCTGAGTGACTCTGAACTTTCTTATAAAGCCTATAATAAAATAATGGTGTTCGTCTTAGGTAGGTACTTACTAAAATGTTATGTAAAACAATCAAAATTTGACTTAAAGGGCCTGTTTCACCTGTTCACCTTCTGATAAATGTCGGATAGCCTAAACGTAAGTTTTGTCACTTTCTTACTTTATGTCAAGTGACAAAGACAAAAGTTGTGAATAATCTATCCGACACTTATCAGAAGGTGGTGAAACCGGCCCTAAATGTTTTTAATGCGTTTGTGTATTGTTCCTCCGATTGAGCAGTAATTTGCATCCTGGAGACAGATATCAAATATTTTTCATCTCGAAAAAAGCTCTCCCGAAAACGGCATCGCGAGCATCAACTGGTATCTTATATTATTTGTTTAGTTACCTACAAAAATGATATTAACATAATAAACAACGAAAAAATACCACAAATGGCACGTTTCATCTAGCGGTACATTAAAAAAATGGGCTGGTAAGGAATCCTCTACCGAATATTTGAATAATTCATGTACACAATCTTTATACCAGACAACGGAGAGCATTTTATAGAACAAACAAATTTTATTGATCTCACCGGCGCTGTTTGTGCCTTCACAATAAAATATTTACATTTACTTCGCAACACCTGGCCTAGCTGGCCCGCCCACCGCACACATTAGAATAATGAAATGTCCGCTCCCAACCCTTGCCTGCTGAATAAAATACATTAAAACAAATATCTAACATATTATTATTTCAGACCTTACATATCTACGCATGCCATGCATAAGCATGATTGCGACCTCAATATGGCGTTACTTTGCTGAAGTCATGAAACAACTAACTTTTGCTGTTATCAGCTAGAAATGGATTTTCTGTTGCAGAACATGCAGTATGCACTATGTCCCGTCTTTTCATTACTACTCGTTTTTCGCAGGCGTGATGACAAACTTTTGGATTCCAAGATGTTTAAATGGCACTAAATAGAACACACCGTTGGGACACCTTTAGGTCTCTTGTTAACACGCCGTGAAAACTGACGTTTTGTATGGATAACGCCGTCTCCGGCGTTATCAGAACGTGAGTTTTCACGGCGTGTTAATAAGAGACTTTATACCATGTCGCTTGGTGGCGGACACAAGCGGCACAAAAAGTGACGATCCTTATAAACACCTATGTCCAGCAGTCTATCAGATGAAAATGTATACCTTACTAGCTGATGCCCACAACTTCGTCCACGTGGATTTAGGTTATTTAAGAATCCTTTGGGAACTCTATAATTTTCCGAGATAAAAACTAGCCTATGTGTTAAGCCAGGGTATAATCTATCTCTGTTCCAAATTTCAGCTCAATCTGTTCTGTTTTTGCGTGAAAGAATAATAAACATACAAACTTTCCCCTTTGTAACATTAGTGTGATTTGGAGGGAAAATGGAATATTAGTCATATTCATCATGGTTAGTATTCTTTTTAAACAAAAAACAAAAAAAAACGAGTGCAAACCTTATGCGATTCGCTTTTCAAGCCAAATCGTAAACAAAAATCTTATCTTTAATATCTAACAAATAATTGCCGTCAGGTATTTGAAGTTGCCTTCAAATAAATCCAGTGGCTTGGAAAATCACTGGGCTGGATATTCTCTGTTAACGATTGATATAATATGGCACAATCTAAAAATATAATAATATCTATGGCACACTGTACGTGACCATAAAAGATACATTTTTGTTATTCAATTTTAAATAATGTCGAATCAAATGTTCTATATTTTGTCACCTTGTTGAGATAGCAATTACGTGATTAATTTATGTTACGACGCTCTACTGTTAAATAACTTCCTTGTAAATTTTAGTATATAAGGTGTAAATAATTCTGTAAATACATGCTACTTCAAACACGGGTCTGGTGTACATTATTCACCTCTCCCTGCTCTTCAAAGTTGCGCCAGCAGCGCAACAGTGGTGACCCCGACGTGATTCTGCCCGACGTAATTCTACGTGGAAGCTATCGTCTCCAAGACAACGTGATCGCCAAGATCTTGGTAAGCCCGACCTAATCGTCAAGATATCGCGGTAAGCCCGATCTGATCACCGTCATCGTCAATCGATCAAGCTATCGTCGTCACCAACGTGAAGACATCGTCGTCAAGACCAACGTGCTCGACAAGAGATCGTGGTCAAGAACTCGACGTGAAACAACATGGCTCTTCCAATGCTCACACCTTCAAGAAGCTCCGCCACGGCCAACACTCCGGACCCATCCGACTCCAGCACCGACCTAGTAGCATCACTGACAATAGCCGAAAGAATACCACAATTCTGGACCGACTCACCGCGTCTCTGGTTTTCACAATTTGAAGCTATTGTCGCCTCGCAAAAACAGGGAGATGAGTACAAATTCAACCATGTGGTATCAAAACTACCAAAGGAGGCCATCCACCAAGTCAGCGACATACTTACCAGCCCACCTACAGAAAATAAGTACCAATGCATACGAGAAAGGCTGATCGACTGCTATGAAGAGAGTGAACAGCGGCGTTTCCACAAACTACTCTCCGAAATGCACTTGGGGGATCAAAAACCTTCACAACTATTACGGAAAATGAAGGAAGCTGGTTGCGGCAAAATCAACGACGACACACTCCGACTGTTATGGATGAGGCAACTTCCTTCCGCGGTAACCACCGTATTGGCTGTTACCGACAATTTGGCGTTAGAAAAATTAAGCGAAATGGCCGACCGTATTTATGAAAATACTCGAGGAAAAAACAATACGCCCGCCGCCGATGTGAACCTAATCACTCAGCTGACATCGCAAATTGCAAACTTGCAAATAGAAATCGCCGCAATACGCAATGACCGCGCGAGACCCAGTTATCGTCGCAGCAATTTTAATCGGCGACCGTATTAACGATCGAGGTCAAGATCGCGTCAACATCAGCAAATAATACGAAATAATATGTGCTATTACCATCGAGTTTTCAAAGAAAAGGCGCACAAATGTGAACAACCTTGCTCTTGGGGAAGACAAAAACAGACGTCGGAAAACTAAAATCAGCACAGAACACGGCGGGACTCTGCGCTATACATCCTTCAAACCGCCTAACTATAACCGACTCAAACAGTGGTTATACATTTCTGGTGGACACGGGAGCGAACATTTCAGTCATATGCAAGACACAACGGCATACGGGAAGCGCAAGCGAATTCAAATTATTCGCCGCTAATGGAAGCACGATCAATACATATGGTGAAAAAACCTTAACGCTCAATTTGGGTTTACGCCGAGCCTTCACTTGGACTTTCATCATCGCCGATGTCAAGATGCCTATAATAGGAGCTGATTTCCTAGAACACTACCGGTTATTGGTAGACGTACATGGCAAAACTTTGATCGACAAAACCACAGATATATCGATACCCGTAACTTCAATGAAAATCAACATGCCGTCAATTCGTTCCATCGATTCCAGTTTACCAAAAATCCTCAAGCAATTACTGGAAAAATATGAAACTATCACAAAGCCGACGTCAATGAAAGTACCTACAAAGCACAATGTGCAGCATCACATCATCACGGAAGGATTTCCGGTATGCGCCCGAGCTCGCCCAATTCCTCCTGACAAATATAAAGCTGCCAAAAAGGAATTTCAGGAGATGATGGAGATGGGAATATGCAGACCGTCCAGTAGCCCATGGGCCAGTCCATTGCACATGGTAAAAAAGAAAAATGGTGAATGGAGACCTTGCGGTGACTACCGCGCATTAAACAAGATTACCGTTCCCGACAGATACCCATTGCCAAGGTTACTGGATTTCACATACATCGCGAGCGGAAAAAACATATTCAGCAAAATCGACGTGCGAAAAGCTTACCATTCAATAACAGTAGCAGAGCCCGAAAAAACCGCAATTATTACTCCGTTTGGACTATTCGAGTTTCCAAGGATGCCTTTTGGATTACGCAACGCTGGACAGACGTTCCAGAGATTCATGGATTCCCTATTTCGAGACTTGGACTATATTTTTATTTTTGTCGACGACATACTAGTTGCAAGCGAGTCCGAAGAACAACATTACAAACATTTGGAAACTGTATTCAAGAGATTGCAAGAAAACGGGATTACAATAAATACGAACAAGTGTGAATTCGCGAAGAAAGAATTAGATTTTCTTGGTTATCATATAACGAGCCAAGGAATGAAACCAACGCAAGAAAAAATTCAAGCAATCATCGATTAACCCAAACCTAAAACGGTCAAGGAACTACGTCGTTTCCTGGGAATGATAAATTTTTACAGAAATTCAATTAAACAAGCCGCTAAACACCAAGCTCCACTCAACATATTTTTAAAAAATTCAAAGAAAAACGATAACACACCTATAGTGTGGAATGTAGAAGCCGAACGTGCATTTCAACAATGTAAGCAAGATCTACGCAAAGTCACGACCATGGCATTTCCCGGTGCAAATGCAACGATCGCATTAATGTGTGACGCTAGCTCAAAATGCGTAGGAGCCGTATTACAACAGAAGATTGAAAACGAATGGAAACCTATTGCATTTTTCTCAAAAACCTTATCAGAAGCGCAAGTCAAGTATTCCACTTATGATCGTGAACTCTTGGGAATATATATGGCAGTTAAACACTTTCGTCGATTAATAGAAGGTCGCAATTTTACAATATACACCGACAATAAAGCATTGATTCACGCTTTCGATAAGAAGCCGTCAATTGATGACACACCAAGAAGAATAAGATATTTAGATTACATATCGCAATTAAGCACCGATATACAGCACGTAAGCGGAAAAGACAACATAGTCGCGGATGCTTTATCTCGAGTCGTCGAGACTATCACATTACCCACCGCCATCGATTTCTCCGAACTAGAGAAAAATCAAGAGGGGGACATTGAACTACAGCAACTTAAACAAAATAAATCATTACAGATTACGCGCATTCAAGTACCAAATACAAACAAGAAGATATACTGCGATATTTCTACAGGAATCACTCGACCATATATACCACAGAAACTTAGAAAAACAATCTTCCACAGTTATCACAATCTAAATCATCCAGGAAAAAATACAACGAGAAAACTAATTGGAACAAATTACATTTGGCCTAACATGAATACGGAAATAAATAAATGGTGCGATACATGTCTACAATGCCAGAGATCAAAAGTGCATAGTCACACAATTTCGCCACTCGGCAGGCCTGCCGCGCGTTTTTCGCATATCGTTGGATCATTACTTACTTCACAAAACAAAAAGAAAAACAAACATGTAACATTTAATTTATGATCCTTATTTTCAATTTTCGATGTACAAATCTTTTTCAAGGGGGGAATTCTATGGCACACTGTACGTGACCATAAAAGATACATTTTTGTTATTCAATTTTAAATAATGTCGAATCAAATCCTACTAATATTATAAATGTGAAAGTGTGGATGTTTGGATGTTCAGATGTTTGTATGTTTGTATGTTTGGATGTTTGGATGTTTGTTACTCAATCACGCCGCAACTACTGAACCGATTTGGCTGAAATTTTGAATGGAGATAGCTTATGCCCTGACTTAAAACATAGGCTACTTTTTATCCCGGAAAAGTATTCCTGTGGGACTAAAATAGATATAATCTTCCAAAAACGCCATAGAGGGCGCTGACTGTTCTTAGGTAAATCACGTTCACATAACACATTATTGCAATAGTTTGCTGTGTTGCATGCATTGGCAACACATAGGCTACTTTTTATCCTGGAAAAAATGCACAGTTCCCATGGGATTTTGAAAAACCCGAAGTCTATATCTACAACTATAGGTAGATTATTATAGCGAACTTCCTTGATAGAAAGTATAAAGGTTGGAAAAGGGATCGGGAACGGGAACCGGGAATCAACGATTCCCTCGGGATTTGTTCAAAACCGAAATTTACGCGAGCGAAGCTGCGGGCAGAAGCTATCACACATAATCACAATACCAATCCTACTAATCCTACTATCCTACTAATCCTACTAATCCTCCTACTATCCTACTAATCCTACTAATATTATAAATGTGAAAGTGTGGATGTTTGGATGTTTAGATGTTTGTATGTTTGGATGTTTGGATGTTTGTTACTCAATCACGCCGCAACTACTGAACCGATTTGGCTGAAATTTTGAATGGAGATAGCTTATGCCCTGACTTAAAACATAGGCTACTTTTTATCCCGGAAAAGTATTCCTGTGGGACTAAAATAGATATAATCTTCCAAAAACGCCATAGAGGGCGCTGACTGTTCTTAGGTAAATCACATTCACATAACACATTATTGCAATAGTTTGCTGTGTTGCATGCATTGGCAACACATAGGCTACTTTTTATCCTGGAAAAAATGCACAGTTCCCATGGGATTTTGAAAAACCCGAAGTCTATATCTACAACTATAGGTAGATTATTATAGCGAACTTCCTTGATAGAAAGTATAAAGGTTGGAAAAGGGATCGGGAACGGGAACCGGGAATCAACGATTCCCTCGGGATTTGTTCAAAACCGAAATTTACGCGAGCGAAGCTGCGGGCAGAAGCTATCACACATAATCACAATACCAATCCTACTAATCCTACTATCCTACTAATCCTCCTACTATCCTACTAATATTATAAATGTGAAAGTGTGGATGTTTGGATGTTTGGATGTTTAGATGTTTGGATGTTTGGATGTTTGGATGTTTGTTACTCAATCACGCCGCAATTACTAAACCGATTTGGCTGAAATTTTGAAAGGAGATAGATTATACCCTGACTTAAAACATAGGCTACTTTTTATCCCGGAAAAATCTACAGTTCCCACGGGATTTTGAAAAAAACCGAAATCTCTAGCTACAACTATAGGTAGATTACTATAGCAAACTTCCTTGAAAGTAGGTGTAAAGGTTAGAAAAGGGAGCGGGAATGGGAACCGGAAATCCACGACTCCCTCGGGATTTGTGAAAAACCAAAATTCTCGCGGGCGAAGCCGCGGGTATTCTCTAGTGTTCTATATTTTGTCACCTTGTTGAGATAGCAATTACGTGATTAATTTATGTTACGACGCTCTACTGTTAAATAACTTCCTTGTAAATTTTAGTATATAAGGTGTAAATAATTCTGTAAATACATGCTACTTCAAACACGGGTCTGGTGTACATTATTCACCTCTCCCTGCTCTTCAAGTTTGCGCCAGCAGCGCAACAATATCCTTCCGACCGTTTTAACCTTTCAATTTTTAGATTGAAGATTGGCCATCGGACGCGCGGAAAATCTGACTACGCAGAGGATATTAAAGTGCACAAGTGCGTGCGCAAGCACATGTGCTCTTTATTTTTCTTCAGTCTCATAGTCTGATGGGATGCCAATGCGATACGACCGGATATAGATCAACCACAAGGATCTTTACTTTACGTGCTCTCCGAGGCACGATGCTCTATCTAAACTTTATTATTTGACCCGATCCGGGACTCAAACCTAGGACCTTGTGATCTCAAGCCCAACAAACTTGCCACTAGCTCAACGAGGCAATCTAAATTAAGTATAATAAAAAAAATCAATGGAATGTCAAAGAGTTCCCACGACATTTCTAAAATCCCAAATACATACACCGCGGACGAAGTCACGGGCATCAGATGTTAAAAATTAATCGTTTTAAATTGAAACTTCAATTTCATGATATCGAATAAAATTGTAGCAATACAGAGCATATATAAAACCCATTTGATATCTTAAGTTAGGCGATGTACCGCTCGTTTCAAACTATGTAAAGGGTTGTAACAACATGTTACTGTTAAACATCTCACATTGGCTTACATCCACTACTGTGGTTTGACGAAGTTTCACGTACCTATATATAAACAAACTCCCAACGGATTCTCTAACGGTGCCTTTGCTGCACAACTGTTTCAGAGACTTGTGGGCAACACTGTTACGAAACATTGGCATATTATAATTTAGTTGCACACTTGTTATCAATAAAACATACTTATATGACTTTTAGGGCCTGTTTCACTGCACCTTCTGATAAGTGTCAGCTTATTCACAACTTTTGTCTTTATCACTTGACATAAAGTAAGGATGTGACAAAACTTACGTTTAGGCTATCTGACACTTATCGGAAAGTGGCGAAACAGGCCTTTACTAAACAAATTTTAACTAAACGCGTACGTACAACACGTTTCATGCCCGTGTGTCAATTTGACGGTACAACCGTTAACACTAAAGATTTGTTAAGATCCCGTGAGACCTAAGCATAATGATTAAAGGAAAAAGTGAATTTATCACTGGTTCGGAATATCTTTCCTACCGAGAAAAACCAGTGAAACCCGTGAAACTCGGCGGTTGCTCTTTTTTAAATAAAATAAAAATTATGTTATGTGCATAATTCAATTGCCAACTAACGCACGTTAACTAGAAAAGTAACACGAGAGCCGAGAGGATGCAATATCGTTATGTTTTAAAATAAAGTATTAAAAATGATTTTCAATATTACTTAAGTACGTCGACTAGGAAATTGACGTTCGTTTCCTGATAGTTTGTAAAGTCGCGCAGTTTATGTGAAAACTTGCAGATACGATGTGGCTCTGCTAGCAAACTCGAAGACAAGTGCTGGAGACGTGACAGCCTTCCATTTAGTGCCTCGAAATCTTACATAATACGAGTTTCTAAGTCGAACAAGATAGCGATCATGAAACAAGTTATTTTTCACCTCAGTAGCTCAAAAAGGGCGTGTTTGCTGGCCAAAACCAGTGAGCAAAACTCGTTTTTGCTCACTCCGTGAGAAAAAGTGTTTTGAATATAGAACGCTTTGGATTGTCATTTCTTCAATTCACTGTCTCAAGAAAAGTTCGGAAAAGTTTTGTATCAAATAGTTTGTATAGTAGCCCCAACATTTTATTTCATCAAAATTTTCTAATAAATATTATTTAAACTATTGAGTTTTTCTTAAAATGTGTTTTAGAATTTATAATTCTGTAAAACAACATGAAACGTAAACGATTTAAGGAGAATTAAAATAATTAGTTAATTTTTTTCTTGATTTACGCAATTCCGAACGCAGACAAAAGAGGAATAAAAAAAATGGCGGGAAAAAAATTGTCTATACTCTATATCTTAATTAGGTACCTACTTAACTAATTTCTTTGTAGTTATATTTTGTTGTAAAAAAATTAAAACAAAATGAGTGACTCCAGCACTGAATTATTATGTAGAATTCCTCAAAGGACTCCAGTGATAATTTAACACCTTCAGAATTAAAAGAATTAGTGACTAACGCTGAATTAAACTTTCTGCCGGAAAAGTCGCGTGAAAAATACCTGAAAGCCTATGAATTATTTAATAATTGGAGACAAAAGGTGCGAAGACCTGTTCAGAGACTGTGATTTTAACATATTTCATGGAATTGTCTAAAACAAGGCAATCTTTATATTATGTAGTATTTACTCCATGTTAAAAGCTACAATCAAATCGAAATGCGACGTTCACATTGAAACCTATCTAAACTTATCGCATTTTTGTGAAGACAGTCGGAGGGGTGTTTAATATCTATAATATAATAAAACTGTAACAGATCCAATTCTGTACATTGAAGATATTTTGAAAATTTTTATTGGAGGGCACTCTATAATTGATACTGAAGCCAAAACTGCAATTTGTTTCATTTTTGTCTGTCTGTCTGTCTGTCTGTATCTTGGCCGCGCATCACGCCGAAACTACTGAATGGATTCAAATGAAACTTGGTACGATTTGAGTTTATACTCCGAGGTAGGACATAGGATACTTTTTATTCCGAAATTCAGCACGGTTCCCTTGGGAGAGAGGATGAAAGTTAAAACGTGTATTTAGCTGTAATTCATTAACGCGTTGTTCGATTTCACTCATTCTTTTTTTGTTAGAAAGGTAATACTTTATATATTGTCCCGTAAATATTTCAAGGTCATAGGTGTTTTAGTTCAGAAATTACAGACATTTATTGGGTTCAAATAACTTGGGACGCGGATGTTTGTACGTACGGCTTATTTTAAACTGGCGTGCGTTTAAATTTATGTTTGTCGGCCTGTCTATTTGTTCCAGCTAATCTCCGAAACGGCTGGATCGATTTTGATGGAACTTTCAATGGCAGATAGGTGATGTTAAGGAGTAACTTAGGATACATTTAGTTTAGGTACAAAAAAGAATTATGGGGTCCGATCCGATTCTATATAAAAACCTATATCCATGCGAACGAAGTCGCGGGGGTCGGCTAGTTTATAATATAAAACCACAAAACCAAAGTTGCACCCAATAGGCGGCTAACTTTGGGAGTTATGTCTAACTTTGTTAGTTTATATTTTACTTAGAGGAACACTGTCCGGTCATCAATAGGTGGCTAACTTAAAGAGTTACGTCTAACTTTGTTAGTTTATGTTTTACTTATAGGCACATTTTTCGCACAGGCAACAGCCCATCTATATTGTAAAATTATAAAATAAAATTATAATTAATAAAACACATTTATTGCTGTGACGAGTTTTAATCCAACAAAATACGAATATCATACAAGGGGCACAAATCTAAAAAAAATAAAGTTTTCACCGATCATGATATTGAAAAGTTCTTAAAGCACCAGATGAAAATTTTCTCGCTGCAAAAAAGAAAATTTATTTGATAAAAAATTTGAGTCCCGACTGGAACTTCGCTGATTTTTAAGTTAAGCATAATAATAAGTAAGTAGGTACGTAATCTGAATGTAAAAAATCCTTTTTGTTTCAGTAAATATTTTTGTTACTTACATCTTGTATTTTTTCGCTATTGAGGTGAAAAGTTGTATGTATCACACGATAGCAAACTTTTTGTTTCTTGTGCCTAGTTTGAATCCCTCACTACACTCAGGATTCTATATAAGAATCCTTCACTCGGGATTCAAACTAGGCACTCGCAACAAACAATAATTTTGCTATCTTGTCGAACAAATAACTATTTTAATATTAGTAAACTGAGAACAACTATGAATTTTTTCGGAATGGAATTTTTTTATGGATTCTGCTGAATTTCATTCACTCATCTGTCAACATTAATTTTGTCTGATAATTCCGAGAAAATTTTTTGACTTTCTGACGATCTCCCTGGTGCAGTGGTGAGTACTGTGGTCTTATAAGTGGGGGGTCTCGGGTTCGATTCCCGGCAGGGGCAATTAGGTAATTTATAATTTCTGAATTGTCTCTGATATGGTTTGATTTGGTCTTCAACAGTTACCACCATACCAGCAAAGCCGCCCTACCACAAAGAGATTTAGGGCCTGATTCATCACCTTCTGACAAGTGTCAGATATCTTAAACGTAAGTTTTGTCACTTTCTTACTTTATATCAAGTGACAAAGAAAAAAGTTGTGAATGAGCTATCCGACACTTATCAGAAGGTGGTAAAACAGGCTCACAATGTTATAAAAAATCTCACAGTCAAGTTGGTAGGAGTATGCATGCGTGCATGTATAAAATGTTAAATAAAAGCTATACATATACAATATACATATTTCAATGTAACATTTTAACACATTTGTTCCCCATTATAATATTAGGTTTGATCATCATTTCATATTTTAACCTCCTGGTTGATTTCTGGAATATTTTATTTTCCCATTTACATAGAAAATAAGTTTTCATCGCAGGTTTCATTTCATGTCATAGCACGAGACGTTGAATAATAAATAAACACGGCCCTCGCCTCTCCACGAAAACTAGTGACAAAGTACTAAATTACATTTTCCTTAAAAATAACTTCATGAAAGTTAAAAGGTCCCTTTGACAAAGTGAAACAAACTTTTCACCTTTGGACTTTCTCCCTTGAGAGACAGTAAAACATTAAAAGCCAGGATGGACAAATTTATTCCACCCGCAAAAACAAATAATTTACTTTTTTATTTCATTACAGTTTATTTAAGAAAAACCGTTAGGTACAATTCGTATACAATACAATACATAGGTATTGGATTGTATATTGTGCTAAAATAAATAATGACATTAGAACTTGTTTTATATACTCTAACTATTTATCTTAATCCCCTGACGGAAGAAGAGGGGGTATAATTTCTCTTAGGCCCTGACGAATATCAAAAAGAGTGTTCAAATTACATATTTTATTCACATAAGTAGATACGTATCTTTAGTAAATAGTATTCAAAAAAAATTGTTGAAGCATTGTTTTCTAAACATAATAATGGTTTTAATATTTTTTTAGATAAATTAGTTTATGAAACTGCACATAACAAGGTATTATAACTTCTAATACTTAATAATTTACATGAATTGAAAGCCCTTTTTATTATTATTTGGTGGTTTGTCTGATGATGGCCTAATGGAGATCCTAATATTATGTACTGTAATTAATTGTCCTCGCGGTCTACAGAGGTAATAATTATGCCTGAGGTGCCTTGATATCTCAGAGAGTCATTAAATGACCTCCCATAACTTTACTTAGGTACTGCTGTGTACTTATGTAATCTGAAGACTTGGGTACAATTATGTAATCTGATGATAATTTGAATACTGGTACACAACAAGGTGGTAAAATTATTTTATGATTTTCTTAATAATTATTTCATGTCATAACTAGGTTCTGAATTTTTTAGCCTAAGTACACACATCAACACTGTCTAGGGATATTCTGATTTTCTCAATTTATTCAAAATTGGTTATAACTAACATACAATATGTATATATTTTTGTAAAGCCTATTTATCAGACTATCTTTTAGAATAAAACAGAATTAGTTTTTTTGTGTAAATAATTTTTTATTGAAATAAAGACAAAAAGTGAAATGATGGTAAACTTAAGGATAGATGTCTTTTTAAGAAAAAATATAATTTTAGCAAAATTATCAGGTTTTTTGCAGTTACGTGAAAAATTATTTAAAATTAGTAGTCAGTAAACCACCCATGGACGTTAACCACGGTCCTACAACGGCTTTTCATGCTTTGAATCAAGTTATCAAAGTCTTGCTGTGGGATATTGTCCCAGGTCCTGCTAAGATGCAAAAAAAGTTGCTTTGCAGTCGCAATGTTCGGAGGAAAACTCCTCAAAGCCCTTCTTTGGAGCATGTCCCATGCGTGCTCTATGGGGTTTAGGTCTGGTGATTCAGCGGGCCAGTCTAAGATCGACACATCGTGCTCTTGTAGCCAGCTGGTCACCACTCGCGCAGTGTGCGAACGGGCTTTGTCGTGCATGAGCGTGAAAACTTGGTCCATTTGCAGTCGATGGGGATAGATTATTGGTGCTAGCACCTGATTACGGTATTTTTCAGAAGTCATGGTGTTTCTGATCCAAACGAGATCTGTTCTTCCATCGATACGAATTCCCGCCCAAACCATAATTGTTTTGCCGTGGTATGGCTGGACTTCCTGACGGTGTCGCAGACGGTTGTCACGACCAGGAGCTCGCCATACACGTACTCTTCGTAAATCAGGATGAAATCCGAATCGGGACTCATCGGTAAACAGCACTACAGACCACTAGTTATCTTCCTAGAGCAAATGTTCGCGAGCCCACTGTAATCTTCGTCCACGATTTCCTCTGCGTAGTGCTGGAGTACGAAGCGGCCTGCGAGCATGAAGGTTAGCCTCGTGCAGTCTTCTCCTCACAGTTTCGTCACTGACAAGCAAATGGTGGTCTGACTGGAGCCTTTAAACCAACTGCATGGCTGTAGCATTTGGTTATCTTCTCGCGGTCATTTGCGAAAATCGGTCCTGTCTTCGGGCGGTTATGCGCTTCTCGCCTGGGTGCCGTTCAGCCACTTCACCAGTGGTGCAATAACGTGACCACAACCTTGATATCACGTTTTTTCTTGTTTTAATCGCCTCGGCAATACTTCGTTGAGGAGCCCCAGTTTGGAGCGTACCTACTGCCCTTAACATTTCGTCTCTTGTTAAATGGCGCCTCTGCATGATGCATACAGTTGCATAAATTAGAAATTAACCAATAATTTTCATTGAAACTTTCATTTGATACAAAAATATACCAAAAACTGGGTTAGGTCAATTGAAACTTTCGAACTTCGCTACAATTATGCCGCACAAATCATTTGTTTTCAATTTATTTTTTCAAATTCAAATTTAGAATCATTTAATATGGTCTACAAAATAAGCTTTCATTAAAATAATTTAAAACCGATTAATATTTTTCGAGTTTCAGAACTTTATACAAAATATCCCTAGACATTGTTGATGTGCATATTATTGGTATAACCTCGAGCTACGGCAGTTAACCAGACGAGCTTTTAATAAAATCAATACATAAACTTATGACACGGTCTAGCATTGTTAAGTTTTCATGGCATTGGGGTCTCTGCAAACCCCAGGCGCGTTGTTACCTCATCGTAAACAACGCATCATATTAAAGGTCAAACAAAGTTGAATATTTATTTATTTTCACCTGTTACACTTTAATTCTTAGCTTAGCTGCATCTAATAATATTTTCATATATCATCGTTTCATTATTTTTATCGCATAAAGAGCAATGGCGAAAATAGTATTGAGTTAATCTGGAATGTACAGAAATGACGTATATATGGAAGTGATTCTCCTAATTATTTATATTTTATCAAACTATCACTTATATTATTTGAAGCCAATTAAAAAAATGCAATAAATTAAGAAATTAAATGACTAGCACTCTTTTAGCAATGTTACCATTCTACTAAATATAATCTACCTAGAAGCTAAGAAGTTTGCTAGTAGCTAGATTAACTAATATGAGATGGTACATTATTATAATATTTTTTATCCGTCGTTTTCTAGAGTAAATTGAATTGTTTTTTCTTGCATTTAACTTTGTTTACATAAGTGATCTTCTTGCATATTTAAATAAACTTGTATTAAAATGGTAATAAATGAGATAAACGTTATGGCAACACAGATGCTGAAATGTTTCAGACAAAATGGCGTTGATTTACTGACAGTGACACTTTGACGTGAGGGAAGCGTTTGTTGTGTTACAACAGGTGATTTTTGCGTTGTTTATCCGATATTTTTCCTTTTTATCTGATTTTTCGCTTGACCCGGACTGCTAGGATTGTTATCTGCCATATTCTGTTTGACCCGTATCTGCCTAAGGACTCTGATAATACATTCCCTGTGTGACTATTCTCTTTTGGACTCCGATTTTGCCGCACTGTTTGGATTTAGTTGTGAACTGAAAAGTTGGCTGCCGCCAAGATGAGAGGTCGTGCCAGACCCCTCCCGGATTCTGTGTATACTTATATGCGTTAATACATTGCGCCGATATTCTGCCTTGGAACTTGATAAGAGAGTTACCACTTTACTCTGTAACTGGGTGTTACTACAGGGAACGGATCTCGTCTCCGAATGAGAAGGGTTTAGGCAATAGTCTGGTAAAGTGTATATTGGCATATTGGATGGTTGTACATTATTTACAAGTATAGTAGGTACTTAGTTGCTTACATGTACATATCACAGTCTGCATTAAATATTGTTTTATTAGTAGATTATTTTAACACATAATATAAGTACTTATATGTATTTACAATCAAAACCATTTTTTACTACGACATTGGTTACAACAACAAAATACAAATCCCAGCTCTTTGTAGATTACCAATGCTGCCTTTTGTAACCTACAAATCATGGTCCCTTCGATGTTGTTATAACAGATTTTGACTGTAATTATCTATATTTGTTTTTCAGATTACTCAAGATGATTACATTTGTGAAGCTTGTAGAGATGTTGCAATGGCCAGGGTGAATGATAAATTGCAGCAAGAAGTTGCTGGCACTGATGGCCAACAAGCCAAACCAAGTCATCGAAGCCATACTAATGTGTGCCTGAAATGAATTGCCCGGTGGATGTGCAATGAGTAGTTTTGCCAAACTATAAACAAACAGCCAATATTACATATTGTTTTGTCTTTCCTAACTGTCACAGTACCACGCCGCATGTTATATGTGACAAACTGTGTGCTATAGTTCTTTACAATCACAATTATTATTATCTGCCTAGTCTATCAATTTTATTAAAAAATGAAATTCCAGGCCCGACAGGTACATATATTAGAATACTGTTGTTCATGATTAGTTGGTCGACGTTGGCTGTTGCGCTGACGTCATGACCTTAGTATGGTTTTTGGGTTGGGCCGGACACCAGCAATATTGCAGCACGGGCAGAATTTCTTGATGATGTAATTATAAGAGACATTGAAGATTAATAAAATTGACAAAATAAACTTGTTTCATTTGATCCTTGGAAACATATTTCTCTAGAATTGCAAGTATTTGTGAAATAGGTACTATGTACATATCATGGACCTATAAGTAAATACTCATACATGTATTATTATGTACCTAATACGTAAATCCCTAATGTAGACAATTATTAGGTAAGATGAAGGATTGCGAGTAAGTATTTTACCTTAAAATAAAAGGTAGGTAAGTATTATTTTAAGAAAATGCTTGTAATTCCATTATTTTGCAAAATATGTTTGCAAAATGTTGATAGGTAGGTACAGCCACCATGCGATAGGCTTCTAGAATCATTGTCCATATTAAAAATGCACATCCATATGAAAGTGTACACTTATTGTTTTGGCCTTCAATGATGTCGCAGCGGAGCGTCGTGGTCATTGTGCACGAGTAGGTTATACCTAGTTAAAAACCTGGACATTCAGCTACTTTTTATACCGGATAATCAAAAAGTTCCTACAGGATTTTAAAACCTGAAGTCGCAGGCATCATTGGGAGAAATAAAAAGCTTTACACGTATACATTCCCGACAATTCTGTGGTCAGTTTTAGATATTTTTGGAAGTGACATTACACATAACCTCCAAAACTTTCAAACGCAATATCTTTTTTTCTAGGCTTCCAATAAAAATAATTATTGCACATGCAAGCTCAGTATTTGACCCTTAATTAAAAAATATTTTTTTCATGTGTGTACAAAAACTTTTTTTCTCAATAATATTAATGTATGGAAGTTTGCCATTGCTCTTTTCGACGTGACGGGTCGGGTCTGTCTGGATGATGCTGCATTATGCATTTCACTAACGAACGCGTGCTCTGAGAACAACGTACAGAAAATTTGAATTCAGAATTTAAAACTAGCAAAATCGTTTAAGCTTTCACTTAAGCAAATGTTGGGAAAAGAAAATTCGATATTTTTCAATACCTACATTTTTTATTCCCCTGTAGTATTTCAAGGTGCTCACAGACATTTTAAACTTTTAATTTTATCTTTTGAGAGCACATTAAAGTGAAATATTTTTTAAACTTGTATTATACTTATATAATAATAGTAGTTTATGAAACGGTTGCATAACAGAGGTTATTAAAACACGAGTGTTAGTTTAAAAAACGAGCCGCAGGTGAGTGTTTTAATAGTATTACACGAGTGTTTTAATACCTAATTATGTGGAGTTTCATACACTACTTTATATAAACTCATATCTTAAAATCCAAACCATAAAATCTTGGTAATATTTGTCGTGAGTTTTCCTTGATTTTGCTGGCAAAAGATTGTTGGTCGGTACTCGGTGGTCAGGTGGAGTTAAATTCTCTTCAGTATCACTGCTAGACATTTTTCCGCGACACATTTTGATTTCCTAATCGGGATTTTAAGATATGAGAGTAGATAAACACTGTTAAGTAACAATTTCACAAACAACTACCTATTATATTAATTAGTGTTAGTTAATCTGTGCAGAATAGATAAAAAGTTTTTTAATCCATTTTTCCTCCGCAAAGCGAGCGATCATTCTTCATTAAATGAAGGATGTAGACAATCCTGCGTACAATTGAATCATTCTTTATACACTCAATTTGCTCCAATAAAGCTTTATTGAACACATCATTTATTGCAAGCCATAATAATACAGTATTACAAGCAAGATTATATTTCCCAGCATTGTTACAAACTTGAATAATGTGCGCCGTTTATTAAAGAAAGAAAAAAAAAACCAGAATTTTATTATTAAAATCTACTCATTTTTATAAAACAAATTTAATTAAGAGCATTATTTAAGAGCTGTCCGAGTTTGAGAAAACAGAAAAGTTATTTCTCGGAGAGCCCCAATTAAGGGCGAAGCTTTCTGGACTTAATCCAATAAACCTACTCATTTAGTGAACGGAATGAAAGGTAAATAATTTTAGGGCGGTGAACGGAAAATTGCGCGACAGAAATTCGTGGAAATGGAAGGGCTACACAAAACAAAATGTATTTGCTTGTGTGCCACGGAATTAATTAAACAATACAAACCGGAATCAAATGCCGTCCTCGATAAAACGCTTTAATGTTATTAGTTTAGTTTTAGTTTCGCTTCGTAGTTCCGGATTGTACGGTCATCCCTACGAATGTGGTAATACATAAACTTATGTCTAATACCTACGTCATTTCGAATTACGACTAAAATGTGGACTTAATATTTCATAGTTAGCCAGCTTATGCCCGCGACATTGTTTCCGGGAATGAAAAGTATCCACAGCGACTGATTGTATCCTGGCATGGATATGTCTCCAGGATGCAAGCAATCTCTGTGCCAAGTTTCAGCTCAATCGAATGAACTATATATAGGTACGTGGATGTCAATCGACTAATGTTTATTTAAAAACAACTTACTTGCCTAACAGTAAAATGAGATAAGCTAAATTAAAGCATCAGAATTTAGAGCCTCAGAATAAAGCTCTGAGCTGTAACATTTCAACTTAATGTTACCTGTGGATAGATTTTTTATTTTTGTTAGGTATTATGGATGATTTGTATGGAAATAAATTAAAAACGTTATGATTTAAACAACTAAATGACAGCTTTATGCAAAGTTTACGTTCAGTTGAAAAGTTACAAAGAGCCTCTGAACTTAAATAACTTAGGAATTGTCATTTCAAATTAACTTGTAAACGCATAAATAATGCGTGATTTAGGGCCTGTTTCACTACCTTCTGATAAGTGTCTGATAGTCTAAATGTAAATTTTGTTACTTTCTTACTTGATGTCAAGTGACAAAGAGTTGTAGATAGCTATATATGCGATACTTATCAGAAGGTGGTGAAACAGGCCTTTATTATCGTACCTAAATAACTAAAAGGGTCTCACACCTTAAATTATTCAAATCAGCTGCAAATAATCGTTACGACCCATCAAATCAAATTATTTAAGCTTATCTGGAATTCAATACAGATTATGAATATTTAAACAAATTTCTAATTTACTATGTGCTTCATTGAAGTGAATTTTAGAAGAGATTTATTTAACTTAGCAAACGAGCAGGGCCCCTGTGCCTGACGGGCAATCGTCATTCGCCAATACATTTATATGGAGGATACATGTATGACATGGATTACCACATTCATACAATTTCATACTAAAATTCATTGAATGGAGCATCTTCTGGGCATGGGCCCGGTGTGAAATAAATCAGCCTTTGAGAGCTCTGTTTGTCAGACATTAGTTTACGACAATCTACCACCCACAGCTACCGTCGCCGATTTATTGGATCAAATAATTCATTTTACTGCCTGCCAACGTAATTTGTGATGAAATTGTATTTTTTTTATAAAAGTTATAAAATAAAAAGTTGTCCTCTGGAACTAAAGCATGATTGTAGAGCAATAAAATCAATAGTTATATGACAAAGGAAATACAATAAATAGACTAAAATATGGAAAAAGGTTTTCTGAACATTTGCTAAAACTCTTAGGCATGAAACATACAGACATAATATGAAGTATTTGCGTGAGACCTCCAGCGCATTTCCTTCTTTCGCTTATTTCCCCCGGGGTAAGTAAACTTATGTATATGTTACAGCCAAAGTAATTAATTAGCTTTTATTCATAATGACTGGCAATTATAAATAATAGCTAAATTGTCCAGATATTATTCATAATATCATGTCAAACCAGACATTATTCATAATAGCAAATGAACGTTGGTCAAAATGATAAATACGGCCCGCCTTGCTTCCCCTCCCGTATCTCATTCCTTTGTGGTGTGGCGTGATCACCACGATCTCGTAATCTAAACTACCCTATCCTAACCTAACCTAACCTAACCTAGCCTAAAATTCCTGATGTAGACCGTGCCAAAGCTGATGATAGAAACATTATATGCATAGCTGTTGTAATTTCTCCGGAGACACCTCAGAAGATAAGTACCTCACGAAAATAAGTATTATTATTGAACTAGTGGATGCGTGCCACTTACAGAAGCTAGGTTAGGTTAGGTTAGAACATAAATAATGAGGTGCCCGGCCGCAGGCCAGGCACTTAGGTTCTATTGGATCCTAGGTAGAATGTGGTCCAAAACGAAATCTGAGCACCCCAACCCAAAGCAATAAGTCGGATAAATTCAAACAGTTACCTAATTAATTTTGAAAAAAAAAATCGTATGGTTGCGTTTTGGCCTTGTATATATTGGAACGATGCACGCGCGCGTCCACGTTACAAAATATATACTAGTAGTACACAAAATTCGTGTATACTTTGTAGTACAAAATTTGAAAACTGCATTACAATGTATACATAAGCAGAATCCTATGGGTGCATTCTGGCTATGTATATTATGTAAATACGCGCCCCCGCCCGCCGTGGAAAATCGTAGGCACCCGCGCGAGCCGTAGCGGATGAGGCAGGTCGAAGGCGACCAGCAAGCCGAAGCTGCGGTGGTGAGCGTGGGTGCCTGGGATTTGCTACGCAACCTGGGCGATGGGGCTGCACTTCCCCCAGCGCCGAAGCTGTTGCAGAAGTAACTATGTTTTTGGGTGGTATAAACTGTTTATTTGACGTTATATTTTGCAATATCTGGTGATCAGTTAAACATAAGTCCTTGTTTTGTTACTTTATCCAAGTCTTCCAAGATATTATATAAAATAGCTGAATATTATTTATAATAGCTAGATAATTTTAATAATTCTGTGTCAATTATTACTTTATCCAAATTGAGTTGATAATATTTATAATGGCTGGATAGTATACATAATATCCTTATTTATTACTTTGGCTGTAACATATATACAGCACACTCGTAACTTCTAAGAACATCTTGGATACACAGAAATACAATATTGGATTGGCAAAGAGTTTTTTGGAGTTTGCATCTAACGTGTGTAAGTATTCAAAAAGTCATTTCGAAATCTAATTAGTACCTCTGAACTTAAATAATATGTCCTTATATAAGTATTAATAAATATTTATGTAATTAAAAAAACACAAAGCAAATCGATTCAAAAGAGTTCTTCTGACGATCGTCCGCCTATTATAATACATGAATAATAACGATGAAAACTATCTTAGAATAGAATAGAATAGAACAGAAAAGTTTTTTATTCAAATAAACTTTTACAAGTACTTTTGAATCGTCAATTGAATCTACCACTGGTTAGGAACGCCGTTCCGAAATACTTTGTGCTACTCAAATGAAGCAAGGTAAACGATGAGACGAGGCATAATAAAAATAATAATAATTATTATATTTTAAAGAGAATGACAATCCAATGAATTTTTCCTTTTATATTTCTTTTTAACAAAAGAATAAGAATTTTGTCGTATAAATATTTATATCTTTGTACACGTGTAATTAAATTTATTAATCCCTTTGCCAGGTGAGGATAACTCATCAATTGCATTCAATTTTAATTACGAACGCTTACACATGTGATTGCTTCATTCGCATTATTCAAATTAACGTCTGTGATGCTTTTGAATAATTCAGGAGGTAAAAAATAAGTAAGTATACAACCTATATCTATATAATAATATAAAGAGGCTGACTGACTGACTGACTGATCATCAACGCACAGCCTAAACCACTGAAGCTAGAAACTTGAAATTGTCACAGTAGCTTCCTTTTATGACGTAGGCGCACACTAAGAAAGGATTATTGCGAATTCCACCCCTAAGGGGGTTTAATTGGGGATGAAAGTTTGCATGAAAGTCCGTCATTTTTCAAGTTATATCCATGAAAATTGGTATTTAGGTTTTCGGTTAAAAATAAAGAGTTATGTGTTTAAGGAATTTTGGAAAACTACCTCTAAGTGGGTTAAATGGAGGATGAAAGTTTGTATGAAAGTCCGTCATTTTTAGAGTTATATCAATGAAAATCGGTATTTGTATTGTCGGTTAAAATTAAAGAATTACGGGTTTCTGGAATTTTGGAAAAATTATCCCCAAGAGGATTAAATGGGGGATGAATGAGATTTTTATGAATCCACGCAGGCGAAGTCGCGAGCATCAGCTAGTTATTATATATATTTAATTATACACATACACGCAATTTGTACCTACTCTGTAATCTTTTAATACCTACTTATTTTTTACTTTGTAATCTATGTGGCATTAATATTGTTGTTTACTTGGTTTTTGCATTTATATTCCGGGTTAGTCATGAGTGCAGTTACTTTGTTTGGGCAATTTAAATTTCAGTAAACGGTTCAAGTTATTTGAAATATTAAACTGTGGTAAAAAACTACTCGACATAAAACTTTTGTTAATGCATAAAGTCAATTTCACAAAAAATGTCAGTTACTTTGTTTATCGCTAGGGCAGCCGTAGTGTTGCTAACCTTGGAATTTCATTTCCCTATTTTTCATGAGATTCTGGTCGATCTTTACATATATTATGTCGAATACTGTTGATTACTAATAAATAAATAAATATTTTACAGGATAAAAATGAAGTAACAAAATCAAAAGTCAAAGGTAGAAATCATGAGAGGGCGCACTACAAACGAAATCGTAAACGACACTCATTTACCGCAGGTATCACTGTGAAAAGATAAGAATATATTTAGCCCTGTCATTTTAGTTTAGGTTTAGATTGTGTACAACAGAATTAGCCACTATGTGTATGTAGACGGTAAACACTTGTAGACCGAGCAAGCTCGACAAGCAAGCTAGCATAAAGCATTGCAGATCAATAAATAATATTTGAAGCGATAACGACACAATATAATTTGTTTGAATAGACATAAAAACGTCGAGCATGTACGCACGTAGAGACCTAATAGAATATACTTACTTATGTATATGTAGAATGTAAGACGAAACTCGTGCGAGGGGCAATGACATATGAAACTTGTCTCGAATAAATTAATAAAATACAAAAGTATTTTAATTCGGAAAATATACATTGAAAAGAGATGTTCAACATGTTTGTCTTATGTTTGTCTTTTTCTTAGTAATGTTATGTCATTGACCGAGGAGGCCAGGACATTGAGGACGTTTTGGCTAGACAATCAAGATGAGACAGGTGATATGGAACTCGATATCTAAGCCCCGAATGAGACTCATCCGGCTTTTGTAGCAAGGACTACCATCTTCCGCACAGGTTCTTGAGATTTTGATATTTAATTTAATGGCTTTCGCACAGGAATGAAATTGAACTGAATTTTAAAGGCTTTAAGGTTAAGGTTATGTAAGCTTTGTATTAAATTTTACAAATGCAAATAATGTTAATTCCAGGTAGGCAAGCCTGTTTTACAGGATCTTTTGTAAACTCAAGTGTATTATTTTGTTATACCTAAGTACCTAATGCTTCTGTCATCAGTTTGGAAAGCAAAGTCTATTGAGCCTAAATATAATTGCATAAAAATGCCAACCTTACTTTTACAGCTGAGATAATATTTACTACATTGCCATCGTTATTAATTTTTACCATTCACAGGAAGAAAACATTACATACTTAGTTATATTTTCAGAAAGAGAGTTGCGGCTGGGTGGAGATAAGTACCTAAAACAAACCATACACGAACGCATCAAGCCATCAGGGTACTTCTAAAGATGTAGAACACATTAGCGGGGAACTTCAAACTAATCAAGAACACGGGCTCGTTCGCGTTACGCGTGTACGATGCTGGTAATTTATTAGCGTTTATTCCCATATAGCAATCTGTAGGAATGCCGTTCTATTACGCAGACTCCGTTGAGATCTCTCCTCCAGTGAGCTGCGGGAGTAGGAACGCGACGGACGCTCCAGATTTACCCGAATTGTTTGGGAACTACGACAGCTCGCCGATCGCGCTTCGTTTGAATACGAGTGTGTTTATGGACGGTTGAACATTCATCCGTTGGATTTCCTGCAAGAAAGTTTACTGTGTTGCCAGTGTCACTATGGAATTCGATTTAACAGTTGATCTGTCGCATGATCTGGTAAGTGTGCAAGTTTGTTGTAAAAGTTATAATTACTTTTTCTTTTTGTTTATTTTATATTTTTGGTTGAGTTATTTATGTTAAATATTTTAATGAAAAAAAGATACATCACTAGCTTATTAAAGAATGGTTAAGTAATTTTTTATTTACAACGAAAGTGCCTCTTTCTAAAAGTTTTGCTTGAAAATATTTAGGTACATTGTAGACAATAAAGTCAGAAACCTATTCTCATGTTATTAGGAACTAATAACATCATACAGGTTTTATGTGTGGCCGCTATTTTTTTTATTGATGGAGAGCAGATAAGCCAGGCTTTATACAAAAATATTGAAGGCTCCTTTGGAGAAATCCAAACACTATAATCATCCCCATAAACAATAAAATTTACTCTCAATTATTTCTACCCATAGCTACTCTATTAACAAAGCCCAAACAAAAGCTTTATATTAACTCAATCAATTCTGCCATTAGACTTTAATGTCAGCCAATTTATTTGCCACGTTACAATGAGTCCCAATCAATATTTTCTGTGAGGCGTTGCAGAAATATGTATCAAAATCGACGAGCTTCGTCGCTCAGTACTTCTCGGCGGTCGTTTATCTCGTAAGGAGTAAGCACCATTTATACAATGAATATAAAATTATTTTGCTATAATCCGCTAACAGTGACAAATTTGTAGGCACAACACCACACAATCTTGTAGGCACAACACCACACAAATTCACCACAAAACAAACTCGACGATCGTTTCGCTCCGACACCGGAGCATCTTCAGGAGATGTCGACTTCACAACGGACGATTACAAAGTCAACAACAACAACAACAAAAAAAAAAAAATAAGCACCATTTGTTAAGACTAAACGAAAACATCACAACAGCTATATTTTACCCGACCACAGGAGGGTTATTTATTTGTACTATATGTAGCAGTCTATTATAATTGTCGGTTCATCGGTTCCCTAATAATTGGCAAACTACACAATGATTTCGATAAATGAAGTGTCGTTGGCTTAAATCGGTCCCGCGAGTTATTTTTTACCCGACTACGGAAAAGCCAAAAGGAAGGGTTATGATTTTAGCAGTCTATGGATGTATGTATGTATATATTATAGTATGTATGTATATGTTTGTAAAGTATCAATTTTCGTATCAGATTCTGTGTATTCCACCGTAACTACTAGAGCGATTTTGATGAAGGAGGTGTCAATTGGTTCATTGTTATGGTCCGGGTGACATAGGCTACATTTTATGTACGAAAAATCGAGAAGTGACCTTCGCGCAGCTAAACTATAATATTAAATTAGTTTCGGATAGACATAAAAGATGGCGCCATTAACTGCTTGCACCGCGCTTTCTTCCGTTCGTATTTTTGCACACTAAATTATTATTTTATATTAAATTATTATTATTAAGAGTAGTTTTTACACTTAATAATAATAATTTATTGTATAGGTAGATGGTAGTTAAGGGTTTTAGTTTACGAACTTTATCTAATTCAATATGGAGCATAATATTATGACTAACACGATATCGTAATATGAAAAGTGTGATAATAATTTATGTTTCAAAAGATGAATTTGAAAATCGTCCGTGTTGCAGTACTTTTATGTTAAATAGGTACCTAGTCGGAGTTTAGTTTCTAGACTTTATCTTGTAGGTACAAAATATTATATCTTACGGACCCGAGTTTGCTAAGTTGCAAGCCACTTTTAAAAGTATTAACAAGATTTATAAGTTGTTCAACGTTTAGTAAGTTTATGAGTTTAAAGTAGCAGTATTGCTTGAAAGCTATATTTATCCTACGATATAGTTAACAGGGGATTAATCTAAGGAACGTTTTTTAACCTGGGAAATCAAAGAGTTTCCACATATTCACTGTCTGTAGATGTAGATTCTTCTCTGAGAGATAATGATCTGTAATCTCTAAACATAGCTATAGGTCGACCAGAATCTCATGAAAAATACGGAAATGAAATTCCAAAGTTAGCAACACTACGGCTGCCCTAACGATAAACAAAGTAACTGACATTTTTTGTGAAATTGACTTTTTTGCATTAACAAAAGTTTTATGTCGAGTAGTTTTTTTACCACAGTTTAATATTTCAAATAACTTGAACCATTTACTGAAATTTGAATTGCCCAAACAAAGTAACTGCACACACTAACACAGAATATAAATGCAAAAACCAAGTAAACAACAAGCACAACACAAAAACAAAGTAATTGGATGTTGATTACTTTCTTTTTGTATTTAAAATGCAGTTGCTTGATTTTTCGTTTCGTGAAACGATCCCCAGGTAAGGTGTTTTGAATGTAATTACTTTGTTTATCACTAGAGCAGTCGAGTTAACCTAGTGTTGCTTACTACAAAATTTAATTTTCCTGTTTTCCATGAGATTCTGGTCTACCTATACCTACTATACTATAGGTATCGCTTCATATTATTCTTCATTTATAGCGGCAAAAAAATAAAATTCGTTAAGCATTTATGAGGAAACCGCTCGTCTGAGATTAGTTGGAAAAATATTATTGGCATTTTATAAAATATGTTAGCAAAAAGAATCGTAAAAAGAAAAGAACATCATTTTGATGTTGACTGTCCTACCTACCTATCTTTTTCAACGAAAACGATAATTTTACCTTCGTTATGCATACGTACTGCCTGCGTAATAATATGTCATATTCCCTTTCCGAAACATGTTCATAGATGTTTGTTTTGAATTTGTGGAAGAAATTATACATGCCATGATTCTGAATGTTGTGATTTAATATTATGTTGCTGTTAAGAAGAATTTAAGAATAAGAAACAACAATCATTATTTGCTTGATACTTACACGCACCCATTATGGTGGTAGTTATATGAAACCAAAGTTACAGTGTATTGCCATTACAAGGCGTTATGGTTTGAAGGGAAACGTTTATTCCTTATGTAAATACATTAAATTCAATTAGGTTATCATCACACTATCACACTAATATTATAAAGGCGAAAGTTTGTGTGTGTGTGTGTATGTTTATTACTCTTTTACGCCGCAACTACTGAACCGATGTGGCTGTGAATGGAGATAATATGATACCTAGATAGAATCCACAGTTCCCACGGGATTTTGAAAAAACCAAAATCTATAGCTACAACTATAGGTAGATTACTATAAAGCAAACTTTCTTGAAAGTAGGTATGAAAGTTGGAAAGGGGCGCGGGAACGGAAAAACCACGATTCCCTCGGGATTTGTGAAAAACCGAAATTCACGTGGGCGAAGCCGCGAGCAGCTGAAGCCGTGGGCAGAAGCTAGTGATATTATGGCTTATTGACTCAATTTTTAAATTGAAAACCTAAACTGTTGTGATAACTATGAACTATTAAATATAGATATAGTTAAAATTGTATCATCTAAATACGAGATAAGTACATTAGATGAGCGACAACAAACACATGAGAAATCGATTTATTAACGAATCTGTTTCAAGTCGAGCTTGTTTGTTGTTTGTGTTCATCCTAAATTGTTTACCGGTATTCAGGCAAAAATATTGGAAAAAGTTTCATCTATTAGCTCCCCAGACACGGTCGCTATCACGGATATTATAACTGTTATTATCTATCATTTGTATACCTACGTACTTAACCGTTTTTTGTCTTATATTTCAATCAACTTTTAACTGGTTATCTGGTATTCTTCCACTATCCAATATTACAGGTCACGTCTACTTCACACACGGAATTTTTGCAGTTGTGGTATTTCCGCGAAACTAGTTTAATATAATTTTCTCATATTCCTCTACCTCACGTTCTACAAGCATATCAGCAAGAGCAAAAATTTTTATTTGCAACTAGGTATGCACTTGATGATGATGATAATATGCACTCGATGAGTTTATAATGTAGGTATTTTTTTTATTGGTTGTTTCATAATGGGAAGTATTGGTGATAAACTGATAACATTCATGACTGAGACTAAAATGACAAAAAAAATATCGCTAACCAATAAACTTCCTCGCATCTACGAAGTTTGGTCTAAGTAATCATTGCAACGAATTTCTAAGCCTGCTCTTCACCGTCAACGATGCCATCGCCGATATAATCGCCGTGTGTTTGTGTGTGTATGTGTGTGCGTGTGTGTGTGTGTGTCTGTCTGTCTGTCTGTTCCCCTGTAGCGCTTAAACGGGTGAACCGATTTGAATGCGGTTTTTTTTTGTTTGAAAGGTGAATTAGTCGAAAGTGTTGTTAGCTATGTTTGATGAAACAATCCAAGATGGCGGTCGCTGTAAAATGGCGGATTACATATTTTTTTACAACTCCCTTAATATGGGTATCAAATGAAAGGGCTTGACTTGTAAAATAGCATTATGCAAATCCAAGATGGCTGCGGCCATAAAATGGCGAATGTCGGGAGTTTTTTTAAATTTTTAATTTAGGTATACTTGTTGAGCAGCTTGCAGCTTGCGGCACGTATCAAGAATCAAAGACCTACTTATGTAAATTTTTGTAGAATATAAACTTTTTAGCAGTTCTTTTAAAATTGTATAGTGTATACGTACCTACTAATAGATTTTGTTTTTCCTTTTTATTCGTTTTGCCAATATCCCGGGTTTAAATTATTACTATAATTATTATCATTCTTTAGACACTCTCGGAAACGTTTGAAAGTAATTGAGACGGATTAAATAATGAAAGAGAGAAATCGGAGAACCGGCGTCCATTGTCCCATTCTACATTTGATAAGATATCTGATATTTGACGGGAGTGAAGATTCTGTCGGAGAGCGGAAGTTGTCGCCCTCAATTCGGCACAACCGACTGACATGTTCTTTTGTACGTAACTCTACACTAATTTATCAGTTAAGTACTTACTTATGAGTATACGTTTGCAGTTATTTATTAATTGTTATTTTTTATTTACTTATGACCGAACCGACCGACCGACAAAAAAAGGAGGTTCTGTATTCGACCCATATGTACATATGTATGTATGTATGTATGTAAGTATGTATGTATGTATATATGTATGTATGTATGTAAGTATGTATGTATATGTATGCATGCATGTATGTATGTATGTATGTTCGCGATTATCTCCGCAACTAATGAACGATTTTGATGATTGTTTCACTATCGTTATCTTTCTATCTACTTTATACCTATAATTTTTTGGAGTTGGCGCCAAACCACATTGAATTCGTGTAAGTAAAATCAGAGTATCCACTTTTGAATGCGAGCGCGGTGAACCATAATAGTCGCGGATAGTGAGGCTGTCCGGGACGCGGGGGCCACATTTTCAACTTGAAGTGAATTTGAAGTCATTTGGCGCCGACTTCAAAAAATTATATATCATTTGAGTTAGGGAGTTTAATCGTCAATCTAAATGAATAAAAAATTATTTTAAACTTTTCAGTTCGAACCGTTTGAAGTCGGTTCATTTTTCTTGGAAAAAAATTATTTAACAACTAAGTTTCTTTAAACATAATATCGGGTTCTTCGTGTTCATAAAGTTCAAGTTATAGTTCCTTTGTTGGCAATAATGATGTGATCCAAGTTAGATAAAATAATATTTTTATTTACGTTTAATATGCTAGATCTCTGAATACGATTTTCAGTTTCTTTTTGTGTCAGAAACCATTTCTTTTATAATTAAAGAAAAAGGAAAGAAAGACTTTTATTTTGAAACCAAAAATAAATGTTTATTTCAAGTTAATCCGTACAAAAATATATACAGACAGTATGACGAAATATATATATATTTTTTATTCGTATATAATACATTACATAAAGTGGTTAAAAAATAATGGAAAGTATCGATCTATTCACAGCCGGAACTTTTAAACTACAGAACCGATATTGATGAAATTGGGACATTATGAAAACCAACCGAACATCCATCACCACCACCACCACCACCACTACAGCCTTTTAACTACTACTGGGCACAGGCCTCCTCTCCTATCTCATAGGAGAGAGGGATTTAGAGCTTGGACTCGCCACGCTGCGGGTGCGGGTTGGCGGGCTAACTTAATACTGCGAAAAACACAACTGCGAGGACGACGACGTCACGGGAAACAATACCTTGGTTTAATACTTAACCTTTAAGTACCGACGTGTGGTCTGACAGACACCTCGAGAGGTCGAAAAGTCTGATTACCTATGTTAGCGAAAAAGTATCTTCCTGTGCTTCTCTCTACCCCTCGAGAAGGCGCCCAGCAGCGTTCCTGCAGAGTGGCAACGTCGGCGCGTACGATTTCGGTAAGTTTTGATTTTTATAAGATCGCGAGTGGTCTGTCAGACCACTCGTCGGTACTTATGTAACTTTTTTTGGATGCGACTTTTTTCAGATTATATTGTTTTCTCTTTTATTTTCAGTCAGTTATAACAATGGATCAGCCAGGTTCTTCAGACATGAAACGGGCAGCCATAAATAAAAATAAAAGTGTTCCTGTACGGAAGAAAAGATATTAAACACTGCTTCAATATTAAACCCACCAAGAACTTTTAGTGAAATGGCTAAATGAGAGCTCAGAGTCCGAATCTGAGAATATCTATCCAAATTTTACTGCTGTAGAGTGACCATAATTCAGCACCTGAACAGGCTATGATACTTGTATAAAACACGTGTGCCTACAATGCAGTAAGCCTATGCAAAGACTGTTTGTAAACTTTGATAGTTCCTGCAATTCGATACCTTGTAATTTTTGAGAAAACGGTTGATTATCAAGGTTTTTTATTTTTTATTATTTATCTAGCTATTAATCTTTAAGAAAAAATTGTTTTTAAGAAAAAATAATAGTATTACTGATAAATATGAATTATTAAGATAAAAGTTAATTTTTTCAAACGAAGAATTTATGATTGCTATATTAATGCTTATAATTAGTAATAAATGTGAAAACTTCTACATTTTGTTTTACTTATGCAATAAGTTGGTATATAACAATACATAGAAACATTTTTTTTAGAAGAAGAATAAGAAACACAAAAGTTTTCGATTGGAAAACTATGGTGGTCTAGCAGACCTCACGTCGGTACTTATGTAACTAAAATAGGATGTCGGTACTTAAAGGTTAAGCTTAGATCTCTATTATCCCTACCAATACATTTGTTAATTACATTTTTTATTTTTGTAAACTTTAATTTTGAACTGAAAATTGTAGTTTAGAAATATAATTACATTTCTCTTCTAATAAATGGATAGTATAATTTTATAGCCATTCCGCAGTGTATTTGTTAATATTAGGTCAATCTAATTCGAACCAATTTCATCGAACATTATTCTGGTAGCGGCGGATAATTTAACTGATGTTCATTTAATTAACATAACAGTTATAATCTATTCAATAATAATTAATTATACATGGATTAGTAGTTTCTATTATGACATAAGTTATATTAGAAAGCCGATTAGGTATCTGGAATTATTGGTGAAATTTATTTGGATAATTATTACTTACTACATTATCGTCCACTGTTAAAATCAATGATTCTTCAACCACTGTTTTTCACCTTTGCATAATGCATCGTGAGATTTTTAATTACTCTAAGACTAAAATCTAGCATATTATAGATATACATCACTTTTTATTAGTTTATAACTGCTTATTACTGTTGACTATAGTTGAAATCACACGACAGATACGAGCACTTGCTATTGCATTTTTATTTTCTCAACATAAAATCGGGCAGCCTCATAAATGTAGGTACCTACCTAGTTACGTACTTCTTACCTTTATAAGAATTTTGTGAAACTTAAACATTTATAAGTTGAAGACGGTCAACTTTCCAAGTTCTAAAACAAAGTGGACGGTATAAAATCAGAAGTTTTCAAGTTTGATTGTATGTTTAAGCGTACTCCAACTTCGGGTAAAAGTAGCGAGGGAAAAGGAGCCCAGAAAAAAGTATTTCTACCTAATTGCTAAAAAGTTTTATTAGAAAAAGTGTTAAGCTCTTAATTAGTAAACGCAAAAGTACGTAGCCTACATATTTTGTAAGATGAAACTTAAAATTAAAAGGCGTTTTAGAACAAAATTAGACGAGATAAACTGACCTTGTTGCTGCGACATTATGATTAAACGTCGAGAGGAAAAAATATTGTTGCTTTAAACAACTGCAATAAAACAGTTTTATTCAAGCTTTTTCGGTTGAGAAGTGACGAAATATTAAATAAATTAAAATATCAGTTTCAATTATCAAAAGTAGAGTAGTTATCCACATGGATTTAGGTTTTTAAAAATCCCAATGTGTAAAATCCTTTCTGACGACCTTACTACGAAAGTTTCAAATCAAACGGATGAACGTTGCGCGAACGTACAGAAGACAAACGCACAAACATTAATAACAATACAAAGATGGGTAGATACTATGTAGATACATATACATAAATACATACAAAGATGGGTATATATTGTAATGCATACAGATTTTATTTAAATGCGGTCATTAATATTATATTATTTCTGAAAAAATTGATGTGCTTGCTGTATTTTCATAACTTGTCTCCTTGATTAATTTAAATACATATAGAAGAGAAGGTCCGCTTTCGGTACTTTATATCTAAGATGTTACAAGGACAAAGTGCTGGCGTTATAATTTCTATATGTATAGGAGAATTAATTGGTCTGCATTTGCCAGTAGATTACCAACCTCAGGGCCCAAGGGACGGGCCATTTGTCAATGTAATCATCTTTTCATGGGTCTGAGAAGGTACTTTCGTAGGCGTACAGTTAAGATACCGTGCCTATCAAATAGGATTGCGGTATTTTCTTCGTCCATATATTAGGCACTTGAGGATAGTGGGTAGAATTAATTAAAGACTGAAGATATACTTACCTGCCTAGACATTTTGACCATCGTTGGTCTATAGGTATAAGGACAGAGAAGATACACTGTATTGATTATTAAATAAATAAACAAGTAAAATAATACTTATAAAATACTTTTCTAAACATTAATATGTAATATAAAAAATATTTGGAGAACCCCAGTTTTTTGGATGTAACATCCGTCAGGTCGATTTTTTCATATAAAATGTAGCCTATGTTACGCGGTCTATAACAGCGAATGAATTGACACCTCATTAATCGAAATCAGCCCAGTAGTTTAGGCGCTACGCTGGAACAGAGAATCTGATACAAAAATCTGATACATACATAGTTACTTACATACTTACATACATACATACAATACATAGCTGCCAAAATCATAACCCTTTTGCTTTGCTGCAAGCCATTAGCACATAAGAACCCATATGACTAACATGGAATCAATTTAGTAAGAAATACTTAATTGAAAAAAAAACATCACAAGATTTGAAGCAATTATTTATTTATGAAAATGAAGTAAAAGTGTTTCAAAATAAATATAATTTTTTCATCGATCAATGCTGGTGCCCTGTACGTACATATTCCAAATCACCTACAGGAAAGCAAACATGGAAAATATAAGTACTCTGCTATATAAACTGACGCTTTGGCAAGAAATCAAATATCTCTTTTGGTTGTACAGTCTCTACTACGTGCCTCCGACCTGAATGCTACAATCAGACTCTTGGAGTGGGTTTTAGAAGCAATCTAGGTAGAGGATTGAAATGAAGGGGCGAGTATAAAACATTCTGAGTGGACAAAGTGCATCCGCTTATGCGGGCTCCGATACTCTTGAATGTACTTATAAGACAGATACAATATTTACTGTATAGGTAGAAATCGGCACCCCTATCCTAAATCAAAACTTGCAATCTTTATGATGACTCAAATACTCGGGTACATAATGGTCCGGCAGCCGACGGACAAATAGTGATTAATAACACTGAATCTTCGTGAGTAGGTTCGTTTCGACGAGACAACCAAGTTTTTCCTCTATGAAAATTCTCGATGGAGGTAGCTACTCGAGTGTGCAGGTGTTAAACATTTCGATTCGCTCGGATGGGAAATTCGTAAAAGTAGGACTATGTGGCCATTTCATTATACAAGTATTTACTAAGCTGCGTACAAAAAATTAAGCTGGTTACTTATTAATAATTTAGTGGAACGATTTCCTACCCGAGCGAATCAAAATGTTTAACACCTGCGCACTCGAGTAGCTACCTCTATTGAAAATTTTCATGGAGGAAAAACTTGGCCGGCTCGACGAAATGAAGCTACTCGCGAAGATGCCTGTTATTTATTAATCACTATAAAATGTGTTCCTCGGCTGCCTGACTGTAAGTCTTTACGATACATCTCTGACTAAACGGTTGGATGTCACATTTTAACAAATCCAGTATAGCAGATACTAATGAAAAGAATAATATACTTATTATCAAGAAATAATTATTATTGAGGTAAATGTATCGAGCCTGTTATCAAATCTTAGTTCTCATTAAAAATATAATTAAGTTACCTAATCGTTTACTAAAAATATATAGCGTTTCTTTTGGACTTTTAATTTTACCTAACTTATTCTATAGCGTATGTAGGAATTAACCAGTTGAACTCCATCATATATTGAGTATACCATCTACTGACATGAAGTGTTCGTACGTTTTTTTTAAACAAAGTAGTTAATACTTAGATACATACATAACCCAAAGCTCACTGTAAAAAAGTACTTGAAACGCGAATACACTATGCAAATATTGAACCCAGATACTTGGTGTTTTCTCATTCAAATTGTAAAAGAGACGCTTTCATCCCTGCAGTCAAGCAGTGTTAGTGTAAATAGTTAGAAGAGTTCCTCTCGTCTAGCTTGATCGACGGCGACACTTGGCGAAAACAAAGCTCTGTTTTAGCGACTTTTACAAGTAGGGCACTAACTTGACACTGTCAGTCTTTGTCTTGTTGAGCTATTGTGGACACAAGTTACTTTTGAAAAAGTAAACGCTCTAGTTACTGGCTCGCTATGTAGCATTTTCTGAGATAAAAAGAAAGTCGCTGCAGACTCAAATGATAGTTTGTGTGAATAGATTGTAATGTATTTCAAAATATAATCTATACATATAATAAAATCGTAGACTTGTCGTACTTATCTGTACATTAAAGACTTTTGCAAAATAATAACTGGCGGGTGTTAGGGATAAGTAATAGAACGTAAAAAAGTTGTTTTTGAAATTTTTGTCGGTTTGTCTGTTTATCTGTTTGGCTGTATGTTTGTGCGCGCATCACGCAAAAACTACTGAACGGATTAAAATGAAACTTGGCATGATTTAAGTTCATACTAAGGAGTAACATATAGGATACTTTTTATCTCGAAATTCAGCACGGTTCCCTTGGGAGAAGGGATGAAAGTCAAAATCATTAACGCGTGTCCGATTCCATTCATTCTTTTTTTTGTTAGAAAGGAGATACTTTAAAGATTACCCGGGTAATCTCTGAAAGGCTGGATCGATTTTAATGGGACTTTCACTGGCGGATGTTTACATTTTGATCTACCTAACCATCCGCCAGTAAACTTTTAACAGTTTTTAGTAAGGTATGAGCTCAAAGGAGCTTAGGAAAGACAAAATGATTCCCACGGGATGTTTAAAAACCAATATCCACGCGAACGAAGTCGCGGATTTCCGCTTGTAACTAAATAACTACATAAAAAATAAGTCCCTAGATCTTAAAAATTAACACACAAGCGCAAATTGACTGCTTTTTACTCGACTACGGCAAAGCCAAAATGAAGGGTTATGATTTAAGCAGTCGCAATGTATGTATTTATGTATGTACATATTAGGTAAGTATGTATGTTTATATCCAATTTTTGTATCAATTTAGCCAAATTAAGTAAGCGATGAAGCAGTTTGTGTTATTAATTTCATATACTTAAAGCGCAGACAACGGAAAACCGTTGTCTTGAAAATCTCATGGCGGTAAAGCTAGTTATGTTTGTGATGTCATCGTCGTCAAGGATAATGATGATCACCACTCATGTTTAATTTGGTCAGGTTCATCTAATCTCAGTTCTAATATCACTTTAATTAAAGATAACGTTAAAGTTAATTAAAGGCAACTTGTAACATTTCTACATAGTAAATGGTCACTAACTTAAAACAAAGTCTAAAACTAAACAAACCTACATAATATTATTATTAAGATAGGTAGTCTATTCGAAGCAGAATTAGTTTTTCTACCCCCGGGAAACAAAGGGGATGATTAATGAATACGCGAAGGCCGTCTTCATAATAGATGCCTTGAATGTCCTAAACAATTGAGTATCTAACAGTGCGAAAATATATTATCATGCAATCATTATTTGAGGTTATATTATGGCTTAGAGCATGTAATTATTCATGATATTGCTATTCTGCATATTTTTTATGGAAGCCGGAAGCGAATCGCTCGCCCTGATTGCTTCAACAAAGTTATATATTGAATATCGTTCAAATTAAGTAGGTAATTAGAATGCCGCGCAGAATTCACCTTAGTTGTAACGAAGCTACAAAATATGTGTATAAAATCATTTGCCGTATTTTTAAGTTTTAGTGAATTATGCCACACTCTACACGCTTTGTTTTGAAATTCTTTTAAGCCCAAATTAGACGGTGTCCCGTTCATCGTTCATTTTTGCGATGAACGATGCATGATACAATATTTGCTATGGTACAGTGCCTGTGAACGGTGAACGGTTGGTGTTTAGACGGTTCATTTTCGGTGACTCATCGATGAAGCCTCGAAAATGAAAGCAAAAATCCCTAAAATTAACCGTCTAATTTGGGCTTAACGGTACTGATGTTCTTTATGTTGACGACAATCTCGTCAGTTGAATGACATTTATTTACAGACGGGATTAAAATTGAAGCCTAAAATCGTTTGAAAATAGCCATCCGAATTATAAAATGTAAGCCGTGCTATCTTAGCGGTTAGTAGAGTTTTAGAGTTTAATAAAAGAGTGAATAACAATTTAATTATTACTTAACAAGAATTTTAACACAGTGTATGGTAGTCCCTAAAGGAGGCACGTTATAATGCGTGAAAATAAAACGAGCAAACTTTTTGTTGTTGTTCTTGGACTTCATTGTAACTCGGTGAACTCATAAGAGTCGCTCAAGTTAGCTTGTACCTAATTATGAACTTTAACCGCAATGCGGATTAAATTGGATGTGTTTGTGATCTACCTAAACAAGATTTCTTAATACAATTAAAGGAAATTTCTTAGGAAAAAAAGTATAAAGAATATTTTTGTAGATAATTTTATGATCTACAATTTTTGCCTGGACTCAGTTTTTATAAAACTTACCGTTTTCAAAAAAAAGCCAATAAAACCGAAAATTGTGACTTTGACCTTGAATAACTTTTTTAGCAGACATTGGATTAATGGGGACTTTTGACACTTTATTCCTTCTGGTGTACCCAAGGTCTCATCAAAATTCAGCTCTGTCGGAATTACTGCTATTTGATAACATTTTTATGTTTATTTTGACCCGTCTAGTAGGTATTACCATTATTAAAACAGCGCTGAAACAAATAACGTAGAAAAAATGCTATTTTTTGGAAGCTTTGTGTATTGTTTAAAAAAATATATTTTTAATCTTTGCCGTGATAGAGGCCGTAGCAACATGTAGGTATTCTGTGAAAATTTCAACGGATGGATACCTTTAGGTACGAAATCCTAAAAAATGAAATACTAACCGCATTTGAAGTGAGGTCATCATAAAACAAACAATACTGTATGTAAATTTAATAGTCCGGATAAATATTGATATCTGCACGTGACCTAAATAGGAAAATGGCGTCACAGGATAAAGTGCGGGATCCCATGATAGCTATTTCTCATACTTTAATCGTTCTGTCCCATGCACGTTCGTCTGGGTATATTCTTAGGGTTATAAACGGAACTGTTGTAAATATAGCGGTGTTATTACGAAACGTTCTTTGTTTATTTTGATGGTGTTCTTAGGTTTTCGATATTTCTTATTCTTTATTTATAAAAACATACAGTGTGGAGACATAACAGTTGCCCAATTCATCTCCCCGGGTTAAAGATATAAGGGAGAGTCCGGCAGTACGGGCCGGCATCCAGTACGGGCCAGTTGCTATTTCTAAGATTCTATAACAGCTAACGCTGACACCATTAGCTCCATTTAAGTAGTTCACTTTGACAAGTCTATGCCCAAAACGGGGGCGACCTGTCAGCTACCGACTAACTGCCAGTGCAAAGAATTGCGTTGCGCGCGGTGACGTTCGTTACACAAGTATTATACCGGGGGTGATATTTGAATATTATTGGAATATATCGACAATAGTTAATCGTGGTATGTATTTATTATTTATATAGCTACAATAATAATGTTTTAATTGATGCTTTATACGTAACATTTTATAATTGAGCGATCTCGAAATTTTATTTCGATTCCTCCAGTACGGGCCACGAAATTGTCCGTCAGTACGGGCCACTGGTTGAGTTTATTTTAAATGGTTTAATTTCTTTATAGGTACATAAATATGTTAGATGATGACAGTGGACGTGAAAGGAAGACAAAGAAGCGCACCTGGGAACCTGCCATAATGCATAGAGCCGTGGAAAAGTTTTAAGTAGGCACAGAAATGAATGCGCGTCAGGCTGAGATTCAAAGTACCAAGAATGACTTTAAATGTAGAATTAAAGCTATTGAAAATTATAAAGAGAAAAATAATAAAGCTTTAAGCCTGCTATGGGTCGTTTCCACGACACATTCTCGCCTGAACACGAAAAAGTGTTGGCAGAACATATTAAGGATTTAGACAATAGGCTACTGCCCATAAGCAAACTTTTAGTAAACTTTTCACGGTTAAAGATAAAGAAGGTAACAAAAAAGGCAAGGATGTTTTGCTATCAGGCAACGATACCGACAAAAAAGTCAGGAAAAAGAACGAAAACTAGCTCCTTTTTCAAAGAAAGATTTAGGAAGAAACAATATGCCCTCTGTGCCTCGAATCTCATAAAGAGTATTGGATTCAGTGTGGAAACTGCAAGATTTGGGTGCAAAAGGCTTACGCAAACATTTTGGAACTATTAAACCAATAAAATATGTGATTATTGCCTAGTATAAATGGTATTTGTTTCTGACCGGTACTGGAGGACAATTTTTTTACTATTAATTTTTAGTGTCTTTAGATTTTATTAATAAATTTGATTCTTTCTAAATATATTGATGTTACATTATTTCTATTTATACATTATGAGTTATTTTACATAAATCAGCAAATATCTAACATATTACTTTGGAGATTTTAATTTTATACCAAATAAACCTTAGGGTGGCGGTACTGCCGGACTCTCCCCTACTTTTATTTCAATTAAATCAAAATTTATATCTATACGTATAATAAAATCGTAGACTTGCCGTATCTGTACATTAAAGATTTTTACAAAATAATAACTGGGGGGTGTTAGGGATAAGTAATGGAACATAAAAAAGTAGTTTTTGAAATTTTTGTCTTTTTGTCTGGTTGTCTGTATGATTGAGCGCACATCACGCAAAAACTATTGAATCGATTGAAATGAAACTTGGCATGATTTAAGTTCATACTATACGAAGTAACATATAGGATACTTTTTATCCCGAAATTCAGCACCGTTCCCTTGGGAGAGGGGATGAATGTTGAAGAAGAGCCCCCCTGAAATAGAATTTAATTCAATTTTTAATTCAAGTTGATTTTGGGTCAACATTTTACACCAAATACCAAAATTTCAGGTTTGTAACTCATTCCGTCTGCGAGCTAGAGACCTGTGACCCGCGAACGGACGGACAGACAGACAGATAGACAGCTGAGTGATATTAATAGGACTCCGTTTTTACCCTTTGGGTACGGAACCCTAAAAACCTCACGCGGCCCTCAGTAGGTACGTCCTGTGTCCTTATCACGTGAACATGCTCATGATTAGTTCAAAACTAGTCGGACATACTCGGATATAATACCTACCTCGGATATAATATCTATGTACTTAGTTACAATGGATAATATCACTCACGAAAGTTTAAAAAAATATATTTTTCTGGAAAAATTTCTGGAAATGTTTCCCAAAAACAAATTTTAGATTTACGAGATAAATTCAATCTCATATTATAGTCTATGATAGTAAAAGGGTTCTAGTGTCAATATTGACCGAATCTTCCTGATAGTGGATGGGAGAGGAAAATAATTAAGATAATTCATTCTATCTATTTCACTTCTATCTTCCAATCTAAGTCCACTTAACCGACATTTTCAATCAGAAAATAAATGATTCTTTGTGTAATTAATAGGCTGACTTTTCTTTAATACAACATCTAAAGATTTCCAAGTTGTTTTTATAAAAAAATACGTTTTCTATCTTTTTGTTGCTTATATCTTTATGGATTTCGATTTTTTTTAACATGCCATCAGAACTCTTTGATTTTCCGTAATCAAAAGTATTCCATGTCCATCTCCAGAATGTCAAACTATCTCTGTGGCAAATACAGTTGATATAATAATGAACTGAAATAATGATAATAATGAACGGTTCAGCGGATTTAATGGTAGATATGTGAGGAAAAAAGAATGAGACGTCACGCCAGTGCTGCCAACATTAAGACCGTGAATGTCCTGTAACGACGTTTCAACTATGACAATGTTGCCACAACTTCAATTCAAGTATACCACGATGCTAACACTCTTTATGTTTCTTACGAAGTATTCTCGTTCAGTTATTTTTCTCACAAGTAAACAAGTTAAAGAAAACTAACTCTGAGTATTCATGAATAAAATTATAATCATTAATATTCATATAATTCTGTATAAATAAATTTTGAATGTATATTTTATTTTAAGGAAATCACGCTTAAAATGGCATTTAATATCTCCATTAAGCAGATGTCACAAAATTTTCCTTAAAATTTAGGAGCGATAAAATTTAATAAGAGGACATTAGTGGTAATGAATCTCACCACGGGACATTGGCGTAATTATAATGTGATTTAAATGAAACTCTTAATGGATGAGATTGAAACCCAAAATGGGATTAAAATTGATTGTGATTTTTTATTAAAAAAATAGTGAGCTATAATTTGTAATCATTATTTATGTATGTATGTGTATTACTTACTATTTACAATTAGTACTTTTAAGGTTAATTTAGCAAAATAATAGTACTAATTCGATTGACCTCACTCTCTAAACTTAAATACGTGACAGGTCAAATAATTGCTATGGGAACGTCTCGTAAACTTCGTCTGTCGATTAAAAACAATCACGCAAATCGGTCCAAAATATCAGAGAAATCGGTGATCCTACATAGTAATAAAAATAGCGCAGAATTAGAAACTCCTTTGTTTTGAAAGTCCGTAAAAATGAGGGACTTATCGTCCCTTAATGAAAACTTACCATGGGTACCTTATTTGCTTTTCAGATTACAATAAACAAATCTTTTGTTCACCAAGGGACAAAAATCTCATCCAGAAGAACTCTCTCGTTTCGTTGCATTATAGATTAATGTCAATTTTAAATAAACGCTAATTAAAACAATCGTTTAAGTCGGATTACCTTTTGTCCGCTGAGACCTGGTTCCGAGCAATAAGCTGTTACTGTACTTTAAACGCGGGGAAAATGTTAGGTCACGGAAAAATAAATGCAAAATAGACGACGTGAACAAAGACGAATCTCTGCAACATTAGCGTGATTTTAATGGAAACTGAATTCACGTTGTATGAATTATTAGTTTCAAACTTTTCAGTGTGTTGTGTCTGCTTTACTAATAAGTTTACGAAATTTGAAAAAGTTAACTGTCGCGCAACGTTTAAATAACAGCCACTTTTGAATTGTAAAATATGCTTGGCTTTGTGATACCTTTTTATGTTTAGATGCGAATGTGGTGTTATAAACATCCCTCGTGAAATTTTTTAAATGATGGTAAATGCTATATTGATTTTAATCCTCTAAGAATTTCGCAAGTTATACAGATAAACGAGGATCGAAACATAGGCGTCCAATGTTAACTGACGGATAACCTGCCATCACGCGAAGACTGATATATTTGACATTCGCAATCATACATGATTGATGAAATTAATTTAATAGACGCTTTAACCACTGAATTTAATTAATATTATGACATAGCTTGCGTTAGACATTCTTTGCGTGCCCGGTCTGGGCACGGTACTGCTGGTGTAAACTAAATCGTGCTTTATGCGAAAAAATTATGGTGAAGGTCTCGTCGGCATAAGCTATAAGACATAGCTTTTGCTTTATAGAGCGTACTTTGAATTTGCTTATTTTTGAAGTAAAAAGAGACTAGATTATAATACTACTCGTAACTATTGCTACGTAAAGAATACGCTCACATATTAACTAAATACGAGTATGTACTTACTCGTAACAGTGCGGCTAGTTGTATTTCCGTGATTGGATTAAATTAAATTAGTTACCTACTCACGAACAGAAATTGTAGTAGGTACTTAATTAAATTAGTTCAGTTAGATGGAGTGTTGGAGGTGTGCTTTAAGAATGTAGGCATAACCAAACACGGCACCATAGCCCTGACAAATTATTTCAAAGTAACTTGTCCTTCTCAATTGATGAGATGTTTCTTTGTAAGTTTCTGTCGACTGGTGCCAGAGCTCCGAAAAAGTTTGTGGAAAAAGTAAACGCGGAAGGTAATTTAATTTTTCATTATTTCAAGGGACCCTTATATAAACGTTTGTTTAATAGGGTTTTAAGCGTAAGGTGTTTCTCCTTTAAGATGTTTCTCATCTTACTTACGTCTGCTTAATTTTCATGATTAAAAAGATAATTAAGTCTAATTTTTAAAATAATAAAAAGGTAGATACACCTGTTAACGTACTAATTTCTTAACTTCCTACGTCAATTTCAATGTGGGTTCAATAGTTCATTAAGTGGAAACCATTTAGAATATTTCACAAGGCAGTTTTATTTTATACTAGCCGACCCCCGCGACTTCGTCCGCCTGGATATAGGTTTTATATAGGATCGGATTGGATCCCATAATCCTTTTTTGTACCTAAACTAAATGTAGCCTAAGTTACTCCTTATAACATCACCTATCTGCTATCGAAAGTGCCATCAAAATTGATCCAGCCGTTTCGGTAATTAGCTGAAACAAATAGACAGATCGACAAACATAAATTTAAACGCACATCAGTTTAAAATAAGCCGTACGTTCAAAGATCCGGGTCCCAAGTTATTTGAACCCAATAAATGTCTGTCATTTCTGAATTAAAACACCTATGAACTTGAAATATTTACGGGACAATACACAAAGTACTACCTTTCTAACAAAAAAAGAATGAGTGAAATCGAACAATGCGTTAATGAATTACAGCTAAATACACGTTTTAACTTTCATCCCCTTTCCCAAGGGAACCGTGCTGAATTTCGGGATAAAAAGTATCCTATGTCCTACCTCGGAGTATAAACTCAAATCGTACCAAGTTTCATTCGAATCCATTCAGTAGTTTCGGCGTGATGCGCGGCCAAGATACAGACAGACAGACAGACAGACAGACAAAAATGAAAAAAATTGCAGTTTGGGCTTCAGTATCGATTATGGAGTGCCCTCCAATAAAAATTTTCAAAATATCTTCAATGTACAGAATTGGATCTGTTACAGTTTTATTATATTATATATATAGCTGTTCGTTCTGATTCACTGACTCATTCATCGCCCCTCCTGTAAAATTTTGTATGAAAATTTTTTTTTTCACTAATGGTTTCGTATAGAGGACAAAAATTGAAGTAGAACAAAAATATGGAGAGAGCTGATGATTGAGGATTTCGGAGACGGGTGAAGAGCACGCTTAAGGTATTGAAGATAGGTGGGGGGTGCTCGAGCAAATGTCACTCGAAACGTCATCCAATTGGCAGTCAGCTGAAAAAAAATTCAAAATGGCGAAAAAAAGATGGCTGCCATACAAATTTCGTCGGTCTCCATCTCGGAGGGTATAAAAGATGGAAGAGTGGTTTCTTTGCAAAAGATGATGAGAATCCAAAGGTCTACTTGATGAATTGAAAAAAAATTCAAAATGGCGGAATTTATTTTTCCATAGAAAATGTATGGCGAATATTGAAGAGACTACAAGTTGTGAACTATGCAAGGCTTTAATGCGGTTTTTTGGAGAACTCTCAAAGAAAAATATCGGAAGACATGATGATTGAGGGTTTGGAAGTTGGTTGAGGAGCCCGGGCAGGGTATTGAAGATAGGTAGGAGGTGCTCAAACAAAAATTACTCGAAACATCATCCAATTGGCAGTGAGCTGAAAAAAAGTTCAAAATGGCGGATTCAAGATGGCGGCCATACAAACATCGGTGTCTATCTCACCAAGTATAAAAGATGGAAGAGTAGTTTTGGCCAAAAGATGATTAAGACCTTAAGTTCTACTTGATGAGCAGAATGATTCGAAGAAAAAATATGGAGAGTGATAATGATCGAGGATTAGGAATAGGGGAGAGATAAAGGATATCGTCACTGGAAAGGCAAATTTACTTAACCGCCAAATTGGGCATATTGAGTTATATACATATTCGGAATCAGCGAATTTTTCTGCATCGATCTATCTAGGTAACATTGCAATCGGATTACTTTTGTGGCGCTTAAGTAACCCGTAAAAACGAGGGAATTCTTTTGTTCTGATTACGGAAACGACACATTTTTTGGTCTTTTTTATACTATTGTCGCATAAGTCATATTTACTTACTATATAAATATAAAAATTTCAATTAAAGTAAGTATGCTTTTCTGTGGATTTAAGAATAACTTTGTTTAAGAAATTTTGGTTTAAATAAATTGCAATACGGCGTGGCGTTTAAGAAAAAGTGTCCTAATATTTTTATGGGGTGAATGGTGTTAACGTAATTTAGCCTGACTGTTATTGAGCAGTTTGCTATCGACGCGACAGTTCAAAATCGTAAGTGAACGCGCCCAGGCAGGTGCTCGCAGGCGGTTAAGTCAGTCGGCTCGACAGATATTTTTGGAGCCGCTGCTGCTGCTACGTGAGAGTATTAGTCTATTGTCACAATAGTAGTGTGAAAATATGTAAATAATAATATTTATTTCATTGATTGATTATCTATGTACCAATATAAGCGGAAAAGTTTGTTTGTTTGAACGCGTTATTTTCTGGCAGTACCTGTCGGATTTGAATTTTTTTTTTTGTATTTGATAGCCCAATTTTTGGGGAAGGTTATAGGTTATTATCCCTACTAGCCTAAGGGGGTAAAATGGGGGTAGAAAGTTTGTATGAGTCCTATGTTTTTAAAGTTACAGACCTGAAAATCGGCATTTAGATTATTAGTTTTAAATACTAAAAATCTATATAAGTTATTCTGGAAAATCTGCCCTTAAAAATAGGGGATGACAGTTTTAAAGTAAGTTTTAATTATTGTTATTATTAACTTGAAATTTGGAAGGAAGCCTCTTTCAAGGGCGTAAGTATCAATCTCTCAGATATCTCAGAAATAGTAATGAGAAAATTCACCTTTAAAGGGGTAAAATGGGGGATCGAAGGTTACATGAAAGTCCTATTTTTTTCAAGGTACATGAAAATTTACATATAAGTTACTAGCGATTGCCCGCGACATTGCCCGCGACTTTGCCCGCGTACAATTTCTGATTTCCTATGAGATTATATTTTCTCGCTGTAGAGAGGCCTATAAGTGGATGCCTACGTCACAATATCTATCTATCTGTATGCTAAATTTCAGCTCGATCTGTCCAGTGGTTTAATTTGTGCGTGTTGATAGATCAGTCAGTCAGTCCGTCAGTCAGTTTTTCCTTTTATAAATTTAGAAGAAGATTAGTTGACGTAATAAATAATGGACTCTCATATAAAACTTCATCCCCTATTAAACCCACTTGGGTGTGGCATTTCTTAAAAACCTGAGACACGTAATTCTTTATTTAAAAGTCCAAATCCGAATCGAATGTCTAAAGACGAGTATTCATGGAAATAACTTGAAAAATGAAGGACCTTTAACAAATTCCCAAATTGAAAATTAAAAAAATCTTTTCTTAGTGGATGCCTACGTCACAATAGCTATCTGTATGCCAAATTTCAGCTCGATCCATCCAGTGGTTTGAGCTGTGCGTTGATAGATCAGTCAGTCAGTCAGTCACCTTTTTCTTTTATATATTTAGATTAGTTTTAAATAATAAAAACCTGTATAATTTATTTTGGAAAATCTTCCCTTAAGGGTGAATAAATAGGGGATGAAAGTTTTTATGGGAAGTTTAAAGTAAGTTTAATTATTGTTATTATTCTGCCATTGAAAAAAGCATAAATGGTATTATGATTTGGACATCTTCACAGTGGAGTACAATTTTCACTCTGGCTAGGAAGTCACCGAAACCCGACAAATTTCCTTGAAGTATTTTTCTACAATTATATCCCATTTATTAAAATTAGTATACTTAAGAACGTCTACTTCTTTTAATAAATGGGATATAATTAAAGATAAATACTTCAAGGAAATTTGTTGGGTAAAATAAGCAAACTAAGCACTGTTACATTTAAAAAATCAACAGAATAAATGTTATAGCTTATGTGAATCCAGATGCAAAAAAATGAAAAAATTTAATAACGAAAAAAAACTCCACCATCCAACTGAAACCATGTTATAAAGCGCGCTGCTGTCAGTATAGAAATAAGTATCTGGATCTCAACAAATTGTGTACCAACAAAGTCATAATAGTCATTATAGTTTCATGAAGAGTACAAAATTGACCTATACTAATTACAAGCGGACACCCGCAACTTTGTTCGCGTAGATATATATATTGGTTTTTAAAAATCCCGTAGGAATCATTTTGTTTTTCCTTTTCCTTCCTCATATCATGCTAAAAACTGTTAAAAGTTCAATGGTGGATGTTTAGGTAGATCAAAATGTAAACATCCGCCAGTGAAAGTCCCATCAAAATCGATCTAGCCTTTTAGAGATTAGTCGTTAATCTTTAAAGTATTTACTTTCTAACAAAAAAGAATGAATGAAATCGGACCATACTAGTATACCATCACCAGCATACTAGTATAGTGATATTAAAAGAAATTTTGTCGTGCTTCTATGTCTTTATGTTATGTCTTATAAGCAAGTTTAATTTACAAAAAAAATTAACTTAACGACGTTACAGTAAACTTGACTCACTTTGCAATGAGATATGAATGAGGTACTTTTTACTTAACCGCCACTTATTTCCTAAATTAGCAGATATAGTGATCTACAGCATATTAATCAAAATAACGCTATAAAAACGTTTTACGTATCAAGTTGTTTGATTAAAATCAGATGATAAATTAAAAAGTTATGAATTTTTTTGTTAAAAAAAAAACTTTAAATGGCTTTTTCTCGAAATGCCGTTTTGGCGGTTAAGTAAATTTGCCTTTCCAGTGACGATATGGAGGCTGCTCAAACCAAAATACCCGAAAGCGAAACCTCGCGGTCCGCTTGCGGGCCGCGCACCCACGCGCCCTACTAGTTATATTATAGACAAGAAAATTTTAACACAAGCATATTCTACCATCAACTCTGATAATAGCCACCAAAATTAGCCCGACGTGAAAGCAGATGTGCAACGTGCATATTTTCTACTCTCAGTCTTACTCGTATAACAAGAGAATCTCATTTAACTTAAACTCAACGAAAACAATATCTGTTGCGAACTCCTGATAAACAGCCTACATTAATAAAAGAGAAGTACTGTGTATATCTGTACAGAAACAACGATTAATTAAGCCCTTCCAGTGGCGTTACACTTAAATTAGAGAGCAATGCCATTTCCTTTGTCTAATTATAGAGGTTTAAAAAGCATCGTCTTTGTTACGAGCCTTCGGATAAATCAAATGTCACAACGAAATGCTAAATAAATTACCAATTATACTTTTTTCAGAGTTAGATAACTAAGCATTTACGAGTAGGTATACTGTATTAGTATTGTAGCTACGTCCTTTCTAACGACACTCGTAATTTCCTGTTTTTTTTAAAATTAATATATAGAAGAGACATGATAATCTACGTCACACAAAATAATAGTATCAAAATGTTATTTATATAAATTAAAGGATGTTTACCTACAATAATACATAGTAAAAAGAGGCATTTTCCACTTAATTTTATTTTTCACTTATAAAATGAATGCAAATTAATGTAAAAACATTACGATTATAATTTATGATGATAAATTATAGTTGTCTTGTTTTCCTTTTCACGCTCCATTTTTTCAGGTCCAAGATGGTGTAATGCTTGCATTCTTGAATAGAAAATGTTACTAAGATGACGTTTAATAAACATGGGCATGCATTTTTTCTCAAGCATTGTAAAATGTGGCATACGCGTCCTTTTTATAATCATCCATATTCCGATACTGCAAGGAGAAGAGCAATCACAATGCCCGAGTCTTACAGAAAACCCCATTTGTCCATGTTATCATTTTAAAGAAGGTAACTTAATGAAAATATGTCACAACAATAACGTATCATATTTTTATGTCGTTATTATAATTATATTATTTTTTACAGGTTTATTTTTGGAGTGTCCTAGTGCCACACCTGACGTTGTAAAAAATGTGCTCACGAAGATAAAGGGAACAATTCACTCTTTGTCGATATATGACTTAGATAGATCAACAACAGAATTGAAGATAGATTTTATTCCTTCACATGTTAAAATAAACAATTTACAAATAACACAATCTGGTATAAACAAAGTGAGCCCCAATGCATTTACAACGGTTCGCGATTCGCTGAGATCTTTAAGCATCATTGCCAGTAAATTAAACAGGATACCGCATGATGCTTTACTTGAACTGTTCAAAATAGAGTCACTTGACTTCCAACTCAATGACATCAAAGATATAGATGGCAATACTTTTAAAGATCTTAAACTAAAAAAAGCTAATTTTAGAGGAAACAAAATAGCAAATATATCTGAAAATGCATTCAATAATCTAGAAGGAACATTGGCAGAACTGGATTTGACTGAAAACTTTCTTGAAACTTTTCCTTTACAAGCACTAGGAAACCTTCATAAACTTACAAATCTTAGATTAGCGTGGAATAAAATTAGTTCAATACCTTATTATGTAAATGAAACTATACCAAATTTATTAAGCTTAGACTTGAGTTCAAATGTTTTTACTAAAATAGATAATAACTGGTTTAAGAGTATGCCTAATTTAAAAACATTGATATTTTTTAGTAACGAAATCCAGTATATTGCCAAAGAAGCATTTTACTCTTTAGAAAATATAGAAATTCTAGATTTGAGTAGAAATAAAATTGTGAATATAGATAAAAATACGTTTCAAAGAAATGTAAATATTAGATCAATTGATTTAAGTCATAATCACTTACACCATATAAATGGTATATTTGCCAATCTTAAGCATCTTTCTGAGATATTTTTATTAGATAATAATATTCTTGAAATACCAGATGACGCATTTTATAAAACAATGGGATTGAACGTTCTTAATATAGAAGATAATGCCATACAATTACTACGTCCAAACTGTTTTGATTCTTTACACAATCTAACGCAACTCCATATGGGAACAAATTTTTTGAATAAACTTCCAAGTAATATTTTTCAATTCAACCAGAAGCTTGAAATTCTAAGCTTAGATAATAATGGAATCCAAGAATTAGATGATTTAGTGTTTGATAAGTTAGTGGCATTAAGAGAAATAAGGTTACAGAGTAATAAATTAAAATATATAAAAAGAAATGTATTTAACCCACTGCCAGAACTTTTAGAGTTACATTTACAAAACAATGCTATACAAAATATTGATTCTCATGCTTTTATAACACTTAGGAAGCTTCAACATATTAATTTGCAGGACAATGGATTGAATACAATTGGAGATATATTCCCAAATAGAAACTCATCGTTAGTTTCCATGCAATTAAGCTCAAATCATTTGTCGTTATTAAAAAACAGCTCTCTTAGAGGACAAATAAACGTCCAGATAATGTGGCTAACTCAAAATAATATTAAAATTCTAACACCTAATTTATTTAGTGATTTGATAAATATCCAAAGATTATATTTGAAAAATAATAGTATAATGCACATAGAAAACCGAACGTTTGAACATCTTAAAAAAATAAAATTTTTGGATTTAAGCAATAATAAAATAAGTGAAATACACAATGAAACATTTTATAGTCTCATTACATTAGAAGAACTATTATTGAAATGCAATAATATAAAAAATATAGCGAAAGAATCATTCCAAAATCTAAGTAAATTAAAAATTCTTGATTTATCGGAAAACGAGATTTTTATTTTCGACTTTAATATTTCTACACTTCCAATTAAGCATATTCGCTTGAACCAAAATTTAATTACAACAATCAAAGCAGATTCTTTACGAACTTTACCTAATTTAAGTGACTTAGAGTTAAAAATGAATTATTTAACATCGGAAGATATTATTCAAGTGTATATTCCTGGATTAAAATCACTTGTGTTATCTAAAAATAATTTCACTCGTCTGGATAACAAAACGTTTTCTCATTTACTTTCGCTTCAATCTCTTACATTGGAAATGTCAAACATATCGCATTTACCTCCATCAACGTTTATTAAAAATCAAAACTTACTCAGAGTAAATCTTGCGCATAATAATCTCAAAGACTTGCACAAGGATGTATTTGCTTATACCGCGATATTACAAGAACTTAATTTAAAAGGTAACCGGTTCACAGATTTTCCACATGTTGCCTTATTTAATATCACTTCTCTTGAAGTCTTGAATTTATGTTACAACCAGTTGCAGAGTATAGATTTCTTTAAATTCGTAGGGTTGTATAATTTGAGGTCATTAAATTTATGCCATAATCGTATTTCTATTTTGAACGGCTTCACATCCCCGTCGTTAAAAAATTTGGTTACTCTAAATCTGAGCAACAATATGATAACAGTTCTTCCACCAAATTTTCTACCACATTCGATAATTTTAAAAGAGATAGATTTATCGGAAAACTTATTCAAATACATTCCAAGTAGTGGTCTATCAGAATCGCTCTTTCCTGCACTGACTACATTAAATATGTCATTCAACTCAATAGAACAATTAATACAGACATATCCAATTAAACAATTCCCATTGTTAGAAGAGTTAATTGTAACGAATACAAACTTGACAATTATAACTAGTAAGGACTTTGAAAATTTTCCATCATTGAAGAAATTAATACTGTCACATAATTTGATCACTAGACTATCGCCAGGACCATTTTTAAAACTGCACAGTCTTGAATTATTGGACTTAAGCCACAATCAATTAGAAAATATTCCAAGAGAAAGACTTCAAGGATTATATAAAGTACGATTGATCAATATTTCGAGAAATACCATTAGAGAACTGGAAGAGTTTACTTCAGATTTACAGAGCTTGCAAATTCTGGACCTTTCTTCTAATCATATTACGAGAATTACGAAAGATGTGTTTAGAAACCTCTTGAGTCTGACAGAACTCTACTTGAACGATAATTGGCTGTCAATAATAACAACAGGCGTGTTTGCTAAATTAAAGAAAATTAAACTCATAGACTTGAGTCGAAATTATTTTGAAGTAATACAGCTAAAAATGTTAGTTTCTCTTGAAACTCAAGTCAAAACAATTTTTTATAATGGTGAGCTACAAATTAAAGTATATAGTGGCCAAATCTGTTGTACACGATCTCTAAACCTAAACAAGAAAAAGACAGGTCTAAATTTATTCCTATCTCTTTCACAGTGCTCACTGCAGAAAAGGATAGCAATAGATTTAGACCTGTCACTTTAGTTTAGTTTAACGATTTTGTGTACAACAGAATTAGCCACATTGTATGATATATATTATATACCTATCTATAATTTTATTCAGTATGCCTTCATAGTGCTTTTTAATTTTCAGAAAACCCTCTAACTTGCAATTGTGAATCACAAGAACTTTGGAAATGGATGCACGATCACTATAAAATTATTTTAAAGGGAAGCAGTAACTTGCGCTGTGAATACCCAGAAGAACTTCATGGATTGAGTTTTTTGGAAATAAAATCTCAAAAGCTTTGCGATGTGCCCGTTGTAATTCGAATTGCCATACAGGACATTCAGACTTATTCGGTTTTAGTTTCTTGGCAAAGTCGCAATCAGACTGGTTTAAATGGATACCAAGTCGCTTATTTTAGGGAACAGATGCCAACGATTGTGAGTATCTAACATGAGCATTAGTTCTTTATATATGTACTTTGTTTCAACGCATTATAAGAAATGTCGTATATAGTACTCTTATTGATAATGTAATATTAAATTTCAACAAAACCTACATTTACTCAGCAATATGTAAACTTTAAAGTTGCAAAATATGTTTTTTAAACCCGCTAATAAATAACTAAGATTTCATGTACTAAGTAAATATTGTAGCTGCTGCTCCTATATATTTATTCATTAAATATTTAAAAATATGTATCACATAAAACCAGTTAGTACACCAAACATTACACCAACATTTGAATACAAAGGCTGTGCATCACTTCAATGGACCATAAAAAATATTTATGTTTCTCGCCCGAGGTTATTTCGTTTGTACTGTGAATCCGTTTAAATCTTCTAATAACAATGGTTTATACGACTGACAAACTTCTCTAAAGCTTTATACAAATAACCGTACAACGTGATTCAGAGTTCATTGTTTTATTTGTCCAGGTTCGAGGCAAAATTCTGAATTCGACAGCAAGAACCACAAGATTAAACCATTTGACACCGGGGGCTAGATATGTCATTTGTGTCATCGCTGTCGGTGATTTCGATAACACTCCAGGTTCTACAACGCCCAATGCCAGAATAGCGCTCAAATCAGCTGGAAATTCGGGAATTAATCTGTATGGAGACGAACAAATATTCAATAATTTGCGATCACAAATGAATGATTCTCATACGAGTAAATGCACAACCGTAACCACAATAGATATATTTAGTGCAGCGTTAGACAGTCCATTTTCGAACACTTATATGGGAATAGCTGAAGTTTTGTGGAGAAGGCTAAGCTTGATTGTGGGATGTTTAGGGCTTGTAGTTTTTATTGTATTAGTGTCAGTTTTGGGATATATACAGACGAAAAAACGACCAGTATTGCCTAAAAATGAAGTTCAGCAGCCGCCTCAGTATATATCGTATGACAATTTTACTACAACGAACGTAGATAACCAGTCAACTGATTTGGATATAAATACTATTTCTAATAAAACTACATCGCCATATAAGCCCTGTGAATAGACTTCATTAGAAATGTACCTACGCAATATTTTTTAAACAATCCAAATAATAATTGCTAACCAAATTTGGGTACCTACTTAATATTATTATTAGTCTGAAATGTGAACATTTATCTTAATGAAGTTTACTTATATGTGATATTTGATAATCACCTAATTTTGACTTTATTTATTATTATTAAAAGTCTGAAAATGTAGCTTTAAAGGTTTTTTTTAATTAAAAAACTTTTATATTTCACGTAAATCTTACGTTAATAATGTTTATGATTTTTATAGATAAAAAGCTGGCATTTTTATATGAAATATAAATTTAGGTACCTGTAAAAGTGTTATAAATTACAATTTTTTTAAAAATAAGTTTTTGTGTAAAAAATTAATGTGTAACATGAAATGATTATACGTTTTGTATCTTTTAAAAATTAATGTAGGTATAACATGAAATGATTATCAGTTTTGTATCTTTTAATTTATTTAAAAAATACTAATTTAATGTTGAGGCATGTATGATTTTAAAAACGAAAATATTTCATGAAATATACCAAACTAGAATAATATTTTTTACAATGTAAATAAAACTGTTGCCAAGTAAGAATTAATGTATGTACGACAAAATATTATTGTAAGTTCTTACTAAGTATGTAATACAATGTAGATTAACATCGACAAACAAATATTTATCTTTAAAGCTAAGAATAATTCGCTAAGCTAATGTGTAAGTAAAACAAAAATATCATCCTTTAGCGTATGAACAATGTGTACTATAGCTAGATTACTGTTTTAAAAACGACACGATCTGTTTAAAATAAAAAGGTTGTAGTGTTGATAATAAAAGTATTAAAATATTGTAGTTATTATCTCAAATTATTTCCCAGTTTAGTTATTTTAAGCTGTTACAACAGAACAAATTCTATCAATCGAGGGAAGCACAAGACTACGCCTTTCTTTTCTTAAGTCCACAATGCTCCGTCTGTATTAGCTGAATTAAATGAATTATTCAGCATCGAAGTCGCAGCTGCTCCTTCATTCCATGAAAGCTGCACTTTTCTCTACCTACCCATACTATTTATTAATCTGTACGAGATTTAGATTACAATGGAATAAGTATAATTAAATAGGTACTTGACTTTTTTATTAATTAACATGCTCTTGATTGCGATCTCACCTGTGGGGCTACTCTCTAACTTAGTAACCAACTGAAAATAGTTACCAACGAATTAGTTCGATATACATTGCTGCTTTACTGTGTGAAATATAAACAGTGATTTCATTTCACACATTAAAACAGCAATGTATATCGAACTAATTCGTTGGCAAATATTTTCAGTTGGTAACTAAGTTACAGAATAACCCACCTGATGGTAAGTGAATCGTAATCTAAGATGGAAGCGAGCTAACCTGGGAGAGGTATGGCAGTTTTTATTAAACCAATCCTCCTGTAGGGCTATTCTCTAAAATACCATCTCGATATCGAAGCTCACTCAAGTGAGATAACTCGCTTCAAAAGCAAACTCACTTCACCTTGGTTTGATATTCTGTAAACATCTGCTACGCACTTGCGAAGTGAAGTGAGTTTGAGTGAGAAGACCTGTACTATCGAGTTTTACAGAGTACAAATTAGCAAACTCATCTCGAATTCACTGTCTATAATTCGAAAATGGCTTTACAGAATAGCCCTGCTGATCGGTTTCTACGCAGCATAGTACCGGGAAGCTAAATCGTTTGGCGCCACGACTTTTCCGTTAGGGTGGTAACTAGCCACGGCTGAAGCCTCCCACCAGAAGAAACCAGAGGGAATTTATTTAGAAATTATAAAATCGAATCGAACCCAGGACTTTGCCAAGGATGTCGTCAAAACTTGACTTACTTTTTTATTAGTTTTGGACTGACCTAAAAAATAAGTACTAGCAATTTTTTTTTAAATAGTAAATAGTAAAAAGTGGTTTTATAATAATTTATTAGTTACGGAGCAGTTAAGTATACTTTCAGGAATATTGTTTACAAATTACATCAATATTACATCAATAATATGTAATACTAACAAGCAGTTCCCGGCACGCGTCGCAATGCCACATAAAGTATGCAGGTATGGGAACGAATACAGGACAAACATACAAACATCCGTTTTCATGTAGAGTTTTTCGGCCAGAAAATTCACGGGAGTACACAGAAGAACCAACAAAAGTTTCACCACAATCGGTTCAATAGTTTATAGAGGACCAACAAACAAAGATTGATATTCATAGTAGACAAATAACTAAGATAAATCGAAAACGCAATGAAATAGACTGTCATTATTTGGTTAGACGACATTAAACGAGTTGAAGGTTGATGCTTGAAAGCATCATAAGACTGTAGAGGAAAATTCCTAGAAGATGCCCAGCAATGGAAGTTCGTTGAGATGTTGACGACGAAGTAAGATGACTACTTACCTACTTACCTATTTGGGTCCCCGCAACTAATGAACCGATTTGACTGAAAATTTGAATGGAGATAGATTATGCCCTGACTTAACACATAGGCAACTTTTTATCCTGGAAAACTCCACAGTTCCCACGGGATTTTGAAAAAACCGAAATCTATAGCTACAGCTCTATATAGGTACATTACTAAAGCAAACTTCCTTGAACGTAAGTATAAAGCTTGGAAAAGGAAGCGGGAACGGGGATCGGAAATCCACGATTCCCTCGGGATTTGTGAAAAAACCGAAATTCACTAGCAGAAACTAGTAAATAAATAATATTATTGTAACATCACGCTGTAACCTATATAGCATCAGTAACGCGGAGAAAATGGCGGGGCGCAGCTAATCTCGTAATACATCCAGTGTACATCAGAAATATCCACTGCTAGTAGGTATGTATAAGAGATCTTTTAGCACGAGGAAGTAATAAAATAGGCAACATTAAAAGAATACGGCTGTTTTCAGTCATTAATGTCTATTCGAAGAGTCGGCCGACAAACCGCATGTCGAAATAGAGGTCGGACGCGCCGGTTGTCGGTCGCACTTCCCTTTTTACTCCATTATGAAATCCGAATATCTCTTTGATGTTCGGTGATGCATTGCACAACGAATGGTGCTCACTATATCAACTGTGTAACTACTGCAGATAAAATAAATGTTTTTTTTTTAGTCCAGTAGACCTAGATTTGTTGCCTATATTTTTGTGCGAAAATATTAGAGTATTTTCAATTTTGTAGAGAAATTTTTGGTATTTTTTATTTCTTTTATTTTTCTTGATAATATCCTTATAATGTAGAATACTACACGTTAACCCCGTACACGTTTTATGCAAGCAAGAACGTGTACTTACCTCCAAAGTTAGAACTGCAAACTGTAAATTAACCGGGCATTACACTTCCTTGTTTCAAGAATGGTATAATACTACCAAAGCAAGGTTGTGAACATAAACGTACTTATAAGTTTTGTTGTGTTTGCTTTGTTTCGAGTTCTATTTGTTGTAGAATTGTCGTATAATTACAGTTTAAAATACTTTCTTATGTATAAGTCAGCACTCGTATGGAAACAGAAGAACACTGTTAGCGCCTTAATTAATAATAATAATAATTAATTAATAGCTTGTTCAGTGTCGATTACTTCACTACCATTACATTACTTTAACTGCCTCGCGGTTGGCGTGATCGACTGCGGATCACGAGGTCCTGGGTTCGATTCCCGGGACGGGTCAAAATTTATACGTACTTATTGGGTTTTCTGTTAAATTATCAGTGCCAATCCGAAGTTGGAAGTTGGCGGTGTTAGATACACCCCTGTGCCTCGGAGAGCTCGTAAAGCCACCCGCGTCGGTCCTATCTCTTTCCAGTCGTGTCACATTGGCGCCCCATCTTCTACCAACTCTCAGCAAGATATTTGAGAAAATGATGCTCAACCAACTGCTTTTGCACTTTAATTTAAATAAATTACTTCACTCTGAGCAGTATGGTTTCACTAAGGGTCGTTCTACAACCGATGCGGCCGCAAGGCTGTTACGGCATATTTTCGATGCATGGGAGAAATCACAGAATGCTATTGGTATTTTCTGTGATTTGTCAAAAGCATTCGATTGCGTTGATCATGAGACTCTCTTACGAAAATTAAGCCACTATGGTATTAAAGAAACTGCACTCAGTCTTATTGCCTCTTATCTCAGTGATCGCATACAGAGAGTATGTATCAATGATGTTAAGTCGTCCGGATCAGCCTCAGTAATGGGTGTTCCCCAAGGCTCTATTCTGGGTCCATTCATGTTTCTGGTTTATATTAATGATTTACCACATTTTGTCAAAAATGCTTGCGATATTGTACTATTTGCTGACGACACGTCTTTGATTTTTAAAGTCGATAGGACTAAGGACAATTTTGACGATGTAAATAATACATTATCTCAAGTTTCACACTGGTTTACTACAAACAATCTACTTTTGAATGCAAAAAAAACCAAGTGTGTCGAGTTTCTATTGCCCAATACAAGGGTTACTAGCAAAAATTTAAAGATAAGTGGTGAGCCATTGAAAACTGAGGACACAACTGTGTTCTTGGGAATAACCCTAGATGCAAAGCTTCAATGGGGCACCCATATAGCAACACTTGCTGGCAAGCTCAGCTCTGCTGCTTACGCTGTTAGGAAGATTCGACAGATAACAGATATAGAAACTGCAAAAATTGTTTATTTTGCATATTTCCATAGTATTATGTCGTATGGACTCATACTATGGGGTAAAGCGGCTGATATTGAAAAAATTTTCGTTTTACAAAAAAGGGCAATTCGCGCAATTTATAATTTAAAACCGCGGGATTCCCTTCGAGAGAAATTTAAAGAAATAGGTATTCTTACGGTAGCTTCTCAATATATCTATAACAATATAATTTTTGTTAGGCAAAACATTCACAGTTACATTAAAAAGTGCGAATTACACGACAGGCAATTAAGAAATAGAAATAGGCTCGTGATTCCTCAGTTACGCCTCAAAAGGTTCCAAAGGTCATTTGTGGGAATGGGCGTAATGTTCTATAATAAAATTCCACAAGCAATCTTAGACTTGCCTTTACACAAGTTTAAGAACTCTATTAAAAATATGCTCATAAAAAAAGCATATTATACAATTGAAGATTATATAAATGATAAAAAAGCATGGAGCAATTTCTCAATGTCTTAAACCGAGTATTTGATTATTGGTGTTCAATTCGATGCTTTGATCATGGGTAGCCTAAGTATGTCACGCTCTCTTTAAACATTTCTGTGGTGGTGTCGTGTGGTGCGGGTTGTTACGTTCCCTCGAATATGGTTGAGCGAAGCAATGGCTGGATCATGCGTCATGCTCGTGAACGGGTGCCACCGTCGGAAATGGGGCTACTTTTGTCTGCCCTTCTTCACATGTGTAGAATTGTAAGCACCATTCCGAACCTGTGGTAGATTCATTTGTCGATTCGTAAACGCTTCCGAAAGTTTATCTGAATAAAATTATGATTACTTATATAAATGATAAAAAGGCGTGGATTTGACTCGTTCCAGCAATGCGCGAGACGGCAATTCAATCATGTACTTACCATAAAATTGTTATATTGATATTGTAAATTTGGAAAAGAGCAACCGCCGAGTTTCTTGCTGGTTCTTCTCGGTTGGAACGGCATTCCGAACCAGTGGTAGATTCACCTGACTATTCAAAAGCACTTGTAAAAGTTTATTTGAATAAAAACTTTTCTATTCTATTTCTATTCTATTCTATTCTATTCATCGGACTATGAAAGTGAAGGAATAGATAGAGAGTGCACCTGTGTATACGCACACACTTGTGCACTATAATATTTCTTGTGTAGTTAGCGTGATTGGTTGGTTCGGCTCGGTTGAGATTGGACGCCAAGGCCAAAATTAGATCGGGAGGACATTATTATATCTAATTACTAGCCGTCCGCCCCGGCTTCGCCCGTGGTACATATATAGTCTATAGCACTCAAGGATCACTTACATATACAACGCTGAAAGAATTTTTAAAATCGGTCCAGTTGTTCCTGAGATTAGCGCGTTCAAACAAACAAACTCTTCCGCTTTATTATATTACTAGCGGTCCGCCCCGGCTTCGCCCGTGGTACATAATATATAGCCTATAGCACTCAAGGATCACGTACATATCCAACAGTGAAAGAATTTTTAAAATCGGTCCAGTAGTTCCTGAGATTAGCGCGTTCAAACAAACAAACTCTTCCGCTTTATTATATTAAAGTATAGATTATTATACTTAATACTTTAGGTAGGCACATATTTATATACCTAAATCTAGTTGGTCGGATTATAGTCGGATATAGAACACATAACTATATTTTACGCAAACAATCTTCCAACAGTTAGGTACTTTGCTACCTGTTTTACGTATAGTTTACTTACACCAAAATACCTCAAAAAAAGGTGAATTGAAATCCGACAAAAAAGTTTGCTGTAAACCTAAAAACATCAAGAGGCACAATAAAAATTCTCTCTGAAAAGAGGTATTAAAATATAAAAACAAAATCCACTTCACAGGAAACACAAATATTGATTCTGTACCCAGCGATGAGTGGCCATTGCGATTTGGTTCACTCCCGTCGTGACAAAGCATACGACCACGTTCCATTTTGCGATTGATTCGGATGTATTGCGCTGTTATAGTAAAAAGTTTATTTTTAACTTTGATTCATCGCCGCGATTTATTTTGTGTACGAGTATGTTTTCATTATTGAAGTAGGTACAGGCTATTGGTTTCATGCATCGATGTATAGTTCGTTCGGTAACTTAGTGTCGGTACAGGCGCAGGTGGTCTTAGTATTCTGCTTTTATTTTTATTACTTTTTCTGTTTGTAATTTTTTTTCTATTTTAGAATAGAAAAAAAAATTTCTATTTTAGAATAGAAAAAGAAAATAACTATTCGGAGATTCTGTTAGCAGAATCTCCGAATAGTCTGCCAATCCGCACTTGGCCAGCGTGGTAGACTATGGTTAAAATCCTTCTCATTTTGAGAGAAGACCCGTGTTCATGAGAATATTATATTTTATGTTTATGGTTATATTGTAATAAAATACGAATATAAAAAAATATAAAAAGGAAAGAGAATTTTAATGAAAAAATATGAGTAGGTATAAAACGCCAAAACCCCTTGTGCCTGTACACCCCACGCGGCATGCTTTGAAGTCACGGCGGTGTCTTTGGCAAAACACCGCGCGGCGGAGGCGGCTAGACACAAAAGGCGACCGTAAGAAAACGAACAGACTATAGAAGGATAAGCCTTTCTCATATAATTGCGTGTACGAAAATGCGCCCGAATAGTTCCTTCGCGGCACGCTTTGACACCGATAACCTGTGAGGTCGGACCAATCACGTTCAAGGATAAGCTAATAAATTAAAATTTCATACTTCGTAAGCCACTCCCCTTTAACCAGAACAAAGTATGAATGGAGTGGCATAGAACATTTATTGTAAAACTTTTATTTTAATACAATTACAGTTAGTGAGCTCCAGTACCTACTTCTTTTGAAGATTTCGACATTGGTATACTTAATACTTATTATTTAAAAAAGATAATTTTAAAATTAAGAAAACTAAAAATTAAGAAAATTAAAAATTAAGAAAACCCCTGACATTGGCTATTTTGTGGTGACGGCCATCTTAGATTTACAAATTGCTATTCTACTAGTCAAGCCCTTTCATTTGATACCCATATACCCATATTGAGGGAGTTGTGAAAAAATATGTAATCCGCCATTTTGTGGCGGCGGCCATCTTGGACTGATTTTCATCAAACATAGCTAAGAACACTTCGGACTAATTCACCTTTCAAAGAAAAAAACCGCATTCAAATCGGTTCACCCGTTTGAGAGCTACGGTGGAACAGACAGACACAGACACACACACACACACACAGACACATCACACTTATAACACTTTGTTGTTATTGCGTCGGGGGTAAAAAAGTTTCACTTCAAAAAATATACATTATCGACTCCATTCTTTCTAAAACTGAAATTCTACGTAATTTTTGAAGAACATTTTTAATTTTACAAAATTTTAAAAATACACAGCTTATGCGCTGAATTAAATGAGGAAACGATATACTTACACGTGAAATGTCATTCCGTCTCTTTTTTGATGTATTTCGGAACGTTTTTGCAAGATTTAACCACACAGGACGGCATTTTTCCCGAGCAAGAAACACGTGCGATACGTCGAAGCGACGGCGGCCGAATGTAAACCAAGATACTCGACTTTTTCAAATTCGAGTATGTTTGTGAGAGCGTTTTTTTTGCTGGAAGGGCCTATCCTTCTACATCGATGATGAAACTTATTTTATATTTAATTTAATATGTCAATAAATATATTGCATATGGGTTGCCTAACAAATTTCAGTCCAGGATATAATTAATTAATAATTAAAAAAAAAAATTTTTTTAAGATTTCACCGGTTTGATTATTAGACAAATTCTATACCAATCGAAAGTATGAAGCCCATAGAATATGCAAACGTTAGGTTACCTATTCTTTTCCGGTCACAACTCTCAGGTAGCCAGGTGTAAACAGGTAAATCGATACTAGCATTTTGCACCGGTCTGATAATTGAATTAAAATTAAATAAAAATAAAGATTATTTCAGTATGAATTTGTCTAATAATCAAACCAGTGAAATGTTAAATTTTTTTTTAAATTATTAATTAATCATATCCTGGACTGAAATTTTCTAGGCAACCCATCTATAATATAATAAAACTGTAACAGATCCAATTCTGTACATTGAAGATATTTTGAAAATTTTTAATGGAGGGCACTCTATAATCGATACTGAAACCAAAACTGCAATTTTTTTCATTTTTGTCTGTCTGTCTGTCTGTCTGTCTGTCTGTCTGTCTGTCTGTCTGTCTGTCTGTATCTTGGCCGCGCATCACGCCGAAACTACTGAATGGATTCGAATGAAACTTGGTACGATTTGAGTTTATACTCCGAGGTAGGTTATAGGATACTTTTTATCCCGAAATTCAGCATGGTTCCCTTGGGAGAGGGGATGAAAGTTAAAACGTGTATTTAGCTGTAATTCATTAACGCGTTGTTCGATTTCACTCATTCTTTTTTTGTTAGAAAGGTAGTACTTTATATATTGTCCCGTAAATATTTCAAGGTCATAGGTTTTTTAGTTCAGAAATGACAGGCATTTAGTGGGTTCCAATAACTTGGGACCCGGATCTTTGTACGTACGGCTTATTTTAAACTGGCGTGCGTTTAAATTTATGTTTGTCGTTCTGTCTATTTGTTCCAACTAATCTCTGAAACAGCTGGATCGATTTTAATGGAACTTTCAATGGCAGATAGGTGATGTTATAAGGAGTAACTTAGGCTACATTTAGTTTAGGTACAAAAAAGGATTATGGGATCCAATCCGATCCTATATAAAACCTATATCCAGGCGGACGAAGTCGCGGGGGTCGGCTAGTATGCAATATATTTATTGACATACTAGCCGACCCCCGCGACTTCGTTCGCATGGATATAGGTTTTTATATAGAATCGGATCGGACCCCATAATTATTTTTGTACCTAAACTAAATGTATCCTAAGTTACTCCTTAACATCACCTATCTGCCATTAAAAGTTCCATCAAAATCGATCCAGCCGTTTCGGAGATTAGCTGGAACAAATAGACAGGCCGACAAACATAAATTTAAATGCACGCCAGTTTAAAATAAGCCGTACGTACAAACATCCGCGTCCCAAATTATTTGAACCCAATAAATGTCTGTCATTTCTGAACTAATAAACCCATGACCTTGAATTATTTACGGGACAATACTTAAAGTACTACCTTTCTAAAAAAAGAAGAATGAGTTAAATCGAACAACGCGTTAATGAATTACAGCTTAATACATGTTTTAACTTTCTTCCCCTCTCCCAAGGGAACCGTGTTGAATTTCGGGATAAAAAGTATCCTATGTCCTACCTCGGAGTATAAACTCAAATCTTACCAAGTTTCATTGAAATCCATTCAGTAGTTTCGGCGTGATGCGCGGCCAAGATACAGACAGACAGACAGACAGACAGACAGACAGACAGACAGACAGACAGACAGACAAAAATGAAAAAAATTGCAGTTTTGGCTTCAGTAACGATTATAGAGTGCCCTAAAATAAAAATTTTCAAAATATCTTCAATGTACAGAATTGGATCTGTTACAGTTTTATTATATTATAGATAGAAGATAGATTAAATTAAATATAAAATAAGTTTCATCAAATAAACATCTCGGTGAAGGTCGTTGTATAGCGGGATCTTATACCATAGGTACATACATAATGTTCTTAGATTAATTATATACCTATATTAATCAAGACTAGCACATTAAAATCAGAGCTTAATTTTTTTGCTGTAACTAGAAGGTATTTCGGTTTGACGTCCTACTAAGGTGTCACCCGTCGGTTTCATCGATTCCTTTTATACCCGCCCGACTTCAAGTATGACTTCAAGTATAAATTGTTTTGGCGTGTAAAGTTTGTAGTCGCGTTTAAAGTCGGTTTTTTGAAAAGAGTTTTTTTAGTGTGAGTTTATATTATTAATTCACAATCGACAGGATTCTAGAGTTGGGAGTTCAATGATCTAGTCTACATATTATACTTGGTAGTTTGGTACATAGTACATACCTACCTACAATACGAATTCACAATTATATTGTAGTACGAGCGGATACCCGCGACTTCGTTCGCGTGGATATTGATTTTAATAATCCCGTGTGAATCATTTTGTTTTTCCTAAGCTCCTTTGAGCTTATACCTTGCTAAAAACTGTAAAAAGTTCACTGGCGAATGTTTAGGCACATCAAAATGTAAACATCCGCCAGTGAAAGTCCCATCAAAATCGGTCCAGCCTTTCAGAGATTAGCCAGTAGTCTTTAAAGTATCTACTTTCTAACAAAAAAAGAATGAATGAAATCGGACCACCCGTTAACGAATTACCAGCTATGTACACATTTTGCCTTTCATCCCCTCTCCCAAGGGAACCGTACTCAATTTCGGGATAAAAAGTATCCTATATGTTACTCCATAGTATGAACTTAAATCATGCCGAGTTTCATTTCAATCCATTCAGTAGTTTTTACGTGATGCGCGCACAAACATACAGACAAACAGACAAACAGATAAACAGACAAACAGATAAACAGACAAACAGACAAACAGATAAACAGACAAAAATTTCAAAAATACCTTTTTTACGTTCTATTACTTATCCCTAACATCCCCCAGTTATTATTTTGCAAAAATATTCAATGTACAGATACGGCAATTCTACGATTTTATTATATGTATAGATGTATAGATAGAAGATAGATATATATAGGAAAATTGAGAACCTCCTCGCTTTTGGAAGTCGGTTGAAAATTAGCTGTTTTGGAATTCACCCTGTGTACGTAATTGTAGTCTTATCACGTATCAGTCCTGAAAGTTTACCGATCCCCTCAATCCCAAAACTAGTTGCAAAGTGATTCAAAATATTTACGTTGGCGTCTAGCGACTGCCATGTACATTGTACATAGTAGGTACCTACGTATGGAGTGCTGTGTGGTATATATTATGATATCAATGTTATAGATTGACAGTTTCATTGATAGTTGAGATGGGCCGTTTAAAACTTAAAAAAACAAAGAAAAATTCCAAAATTGCCCGAAAAAAATTGAAGATTCGGGAAAAATTTAAAGTGCGCCTTTCCACGGGATTTTTGTGTGAACTCAGAACCATAATTCTCGATTTATGCGTCTATGGACAGATAGACGCACAGACAGGTGGGTGAACAAACAGACATACAAGAAATGATTTAGGCCACTTTTTGTCCCAGAAAAACGTGACAAAGTTGCTGGCATCAGCTTATTCTAAATGAATATAAATAGAATAGCAATAAATTTGAATTAGGTACCTACAACCCTAGATAGCTACTCGTACAGAACGGGTAAAATTTTCCTTTTCGCGTTTGTTCAACCTACTCTCAGACCCCACGCTCCCGAAGGGATATTTTAAAAGGAAATATACGTTTTGCCTAAGTATACCACAAATCCTAAGCAAATTCTATGTACGTTTTCTTATTTATTTTTATGCGTCTTCCTTAAGTATATTACAATAGTAACCTACGTGATACCTACCTATTACTTCGTAGGTTCGTATGGACTGAAAAAAACTTACTTAGTATAGGTAGACCTACCTATACTTAGTCATTGGCTGCATAAAAATCACACTAATATTATAAAGGCTAAAGTTTGTGTGTGTGTGTGTGTGTGTGTATGTGTATGTTTGTTTTGTTACTCTTTAACGCCCCAACTACTGTACCGATTTGGCTGAAATTTTGAATGGAGACAGATTATGCCCTGACTTAATATAATGTTAGTTTTACTTGAAGCAAAACCTGAAAGCAGTTTGCTTAGAATCACTAACAAAATCGAATCCAACTATTTTTATATTGTGTTATAATTTTGTCCAAAAATATTTTAAAATCCTGCAACCTTGAAACGCGCATCAGCTGACGATTGACATACAGCGCTCGGTCATTCAACTCGCGAGTCTAGGTGACGATGACTTGCGAGTTGGGGAGACCATTTTTTTTTTGAGGACAATGACGCAACACAAGAAGCTTATATTGTCGTAAGTTTACATTATATGTTTTCGAAATTTAGTATAACTATTTCAAATGTAAAAATATTTAACACGTGTTTCGGTTTTTGCGCAAAATAAAACTAACGTTGTATACGAGTATAGGCTACTTTTTATCCTGGAAAAATCCACAGTTCCCACGAGATTTCCCACAGGCAGAAGCTAGTATAATATAATATAGGCTAAATAAAATGTCGGGTTTAATGTTATAAGTACCTTAATGAATGAACGAATGAATGAATCATTCATTCGCATCATGAATCGTGAAACAAGTTTCGTCGCCATCGTCAACGTCGTCAACCATATGCGTTCACAGCTGGATATAATTCTCTCCACACATCGCGAACTTGCACCTCTTGCATCCAGCAGCTTTCCGTGACTCGTCTGCCAACGTAATCGGTTCTTCGATCTGTTATTATTGTATGCAAAACAAGTTTGGAGACAGAATGATAGATATATATTTTGTATCCTTTGTACTGAAAGATTTTCCACAACAATTGCATTAAGATAAAAATACTCGTTTAATTAGGGTTCAGTTATTATAGTGTTGCTAATGTTTATGTTGTGAATATTATACAAGCGCAGATACGGCGGCCATTGTTACAGGCTACAATAGAACTGAGTCGATTAAGCCGGTACGCGCCACCTGCCGGTGGCGTTCCGGCAACACAAAGGTATTTTAGAGGCATAGGAAATATTACCTAATGCAATTCTGCATTAGGATTATAATAGTACCATAATAATAATTATAATATTACTAGCTGACCCCCGCGACTTCGTTCGCGTGTTTTTCTTGCTATAAACCTCACGGAGCCCGAGACCTTTCCAACGAATGCAAAACCGTGGAAATCGGTTCGTGCGTTCTGGAGTTATAGCGTCAGGAAGGAAAACCCGACTTATTTTTATATAGTAGATATGTAACAAGCGGTACGCCCCGGCTTCGCCCGTGGTACATAGGTATATAGCCTATAGCACTCAAGGATCACTTACATATCCATCGGTGAAAGAATTTATGAAATCGGTCCAGTAGTTCTTGAGATTAGCGCGTTCAAACAAACAAATTCTTCCGCTTTATTATATTAAGTAAGTATAGATTACAATTTATTAATATTGCATTTTACTATTTACCTAGTTACTCATTTTACGCACCCAAATAATGTCTTTTTATTGTACTTGACAACAATTAGTATAAATTAAAAATTTAAAAACCCCCGACATTCGCCATTTTGTGGTGGCGGCCATCTTGGATTTACATAGTTCTATTCTACTAGTCAAGCCTTTTCATTAATCATTTGATACCCATATTGAGAGAGTTGTGAAAAAATATGTAATCCGCCATTTTGTGGCGGCGGCCATCTTGGACCGATTTTCATGAAACATAGCTAAGAAGACTCCCGACTAATTCATCTTAAAAAAAACGTCATCAAAGCGGTTCACCCGTTTGAGCGCTACGGGGGAACAGACAGACACACACACACACACACACACACACACACACACACACACACACACACACACACACACACACACACACACACACACACACACACACACACACACACACACACACACACACACACACACACACACACACACACACACACACACACACACACACACACACACACACACACACACACACACACACACACACACACACACACACACACACACACACACACACACACACACACACACACACACACACACACACACACACACACACACACACACACACACACACACACACACACACACACACACACACACACACACACACACACACACACACACACACACACACACACACACACACACACACACACACACACACACACACACACACACACACACACACACACACACACACACACACACACACACACACACACACACACACACACACACACACACACACACACACACACACACACACACACACACACACACACACACACACACACACACACACACACACACACACACACACACACACACACACACACACACACACACACACACACACACACACACACACACACACACACACACACACACACACACACACACACACACACACACACACACACACACACACACACACACACACACACACACACACACACACACACACACACACACACACACACACACACACACACACACACACACACACACACACACACACACACACACACACACACACACACACACACACACACACACACACACACACACACACACACACACACACACACACACAAAGACACGTCAAACTTATAACACCCCGTCGTTTTTTCGTCGGGTGTTAAAAACAAGCCTTGAGATGAAGACTGCATACGAAATTACGAACTCCTAAGTCTTATCGAGAAATCTATGACGAAGAAGTGATAAACTTAAATACTCGCACTCACTAAGTCCCAATCGTGTATGCTGTATCTAGGTATATACCTATAACTAGTTAATCCCATAAAGAGCCGTTTGAGATAAAAGCCTTGAGGATTACGTCGTATTAGCAAGTCCACATAGGGGCGTATACTGTGTGGCTACCAGCCACAATATTACACGGATTAGGAATATTGGTGGATTATTCAACCTAAGTACTGGATATTACTTAATATACCTAATATATCAAGATTATTTTCATGTTAGTTTACATGACAAAACCTTGTCCTATTGTATGAAAAATAACTGCCTCGCTCTGACTTTTATACATATTTTATTTAGGAGAATATTTTTGTATCTATTTAGGTACATTATTGTAAGCCTTTTCATAATAATTTAGAAATAAAATTTCGATTAGTTTCGAATAGGTATAATATAAATAAGTTTTAAAATGCAAAGAAAATGACTTCAAATACTGTTAAGTATTATACCTACCAAACTATACTTTGCTTTTGAAACTCAATAGGATAAATATATTTTAGATGTAAATAAAATTCAATAAAATCAAATAGCTTCAACAGCGCAACGGTCGTCGGTAGTTGATCGAAGTCCGAATCGAAAAGGTCGGGGGTTCAAACTCCACCCGACACTATTGTCACACGAGTAGATATTATACAGAGAGAAAGCTACCTAGAAGCGGCCCGCTGTAGGTACACGCACACATAGCGCCGCTCACGCACACACGAGCTCTCACCAACGGTTCACGTACGCTCCGCTGGTAGGACAGTTGGTAGACAAACTAGTTCTGTCACTAGGGATATCTATGCATGTGCTATCACACTTAGTTTTAGTAAGTACCTACTACCTACCTAAGTAACTATATAACTTATAAGTAGTATAGTAATGTAATATAAAAAGCATATTTTTCCAATCATTATTACATATCTTGCTATATTATGTATACTAGTATATAATATTTTTATTTTTACCCATAATTTTTCACATGCAACAGGTGACAACCCTATCAGAATAGGTATAAATTTTGGACGTTCTTAGGGAGCTTTTCCTCTGTATAATATCTACTCGTGTGCTATTGTCGTACCCACTCCTAGCACAAGCTTTACGCTTATTTGGAGGGGAATATTAGTCATGTTCATCGTGACTAAAATATTCATTTTTTTTAAACAATAATATTTTTACATAGTAGGTAGGATACTAATAAAATAAATGTTATATTTTATGTAAGAAAAGATATATTTTATGTACCTATAGTAGGTTTTTATAGTACTATATTTCTAATACTAATTAATAGCATCAGAAATTTAAGAGCATACACCAATTACTTATATTGTTATGTATGTATGGAGCATACAACACTAACCGATATTATATCGGTTAGTCAGTGGTATGCTCCCTAATGGTTTTCGCTTATGACTAGAACATCTGTGATCAAGTTGGACGATGTTATGCAAGAGATAAACGATGTAAATAATATTTTCACACTTGCATTAATCGCATTTGTCGCCAATTTAATACCCTTCATAATAACAACTTACAACTCAGACATGTTTTAACACAACGACGGCCTGCTTTCGTCGTAACGTCATTGACTCCCTACGAAAGGAAGCCAATTTGTTTGTAGTTAACTAATTTTCTTTAATTCTTCATTTTGTAGACTACATTACTTTAAAACTGTGTATTATTATTATAAATCATTTGTACATGCCTGTTATTGATGTTTATGTTATATGTCTATTAGTTGTAAGTCTTTTATTTATATGTAATTATTTGTACATAAATGTTGTTGGCTTGTCAAATAAAATAAAATAAAAAATAACACTGCACTTGGTGCGGCCCGTTCATTCACGAAAACAAAGAATCTCAGGTAAATGCTTAAATTTGCGAAGAGGGTCCGTGCGTCAACCCGGTCAGAGGGTCAACCCTCTTAATGACCACCAAGTCTCAAGAGAGTGACATAATAACAGTGCTTTAGAATAGACAATAACTGCCTCGTTGGTCTAGTAGTTAGTATATACTAATCAATTTAATCGTGATCTGCGTTCGAATTCGACTGCAGATCACGAGTTCCCTGGTTTGATTCCCGGGTTGGGTAAATAATTTTCTGTGCCAGCACGGAGTCGGAAGCTGGCGGTGTTTCACTCCCGTGCCTCGAAGAGCACGTTAAGCAGTCGGTCCCGGTTATTATCACTATCATGTGACAAAAGTCGTTAAAGCCCGTCAGCGCACATTGGAGCAGCGTGGTGGGTCTAAGCTCTAAATCCCTCTCTCCTGAGAGAGCCTGCCCAGCGGTGGGACAAAGGCTGTAGTAGTAGTAGATAGTAGAATAGACAAACAAACAAAGCGGAAATAATCTATAATATAATAAAACTGTAACAGATCCAATTCTGTACATTGAAGATATTTTGAAAATTTTTATTGGAAGGCACTCTATAATCGATACTGAAGAAAAATCTGCAATTTGTTTCATTTTTGTCTGTCTGTCTGTCTTTCTGTCTGTCTGTCTGTCTGTCTGTCTGTCTGTCTGTATCTTGGCCGCGCATCACGCCGAAACTACTGGATGGATTCAAACGAAACTTGGTACGATTTAAGTTTATACTCCAAGGTAGGACATAGGATACTTTTTATCCCGAAATTCACCACAATTCCCTAGGGAGAGGGGATGAAAGTTAAAACGTGTATTTAGCTGTAATTCATTAACGCGTTGTTCGATTTCACTCATTCTTTTTTGTTAGAAAGGTAGTACTTTATATATTGTCCCGTAAATATTTCAAGGTCATAGGTTTGTTAGTTCAGAAATGACAGACATTTATTGGGTTCAAATAACATGGGACCCGGATCTTTGTACGTACGGCTTATTTTAAACTGGCGTGCGTTTAAATTTATGTGTGTCGGTCTGTCTATTTGTTTCAAGTAATCTCAGAAACGGCTGGATCGATTTTAACGGAACTTTCAATGACAGATAGGTGTTGTTATAAAGAGTAACTTAGGCTACATTTAGTTTAAGTACATAAAAGAATTATGGGATCCGTTCCGATCCTATATAAAACCTATAAACACGCGAACGAAGTCGCGGGGGTCAGCTAGTAACAAATAAAGATTAGGTATCTATTATAAGTATATACCTACCTATATGTAACTTGGTTTAATCCTGCATAATGTTACCCATTTACTATTGCGAAATATAATTTGATAGCTCTGGGAGATATCTCTGGAATTGCCTTGATTAAAAGCTTAAAACGATTTTTGATTCGACAGTCTAGTGACTTAAGTATAACATTTAACCTTCCTTAGGCAGGTATATATACGTAATACGTATGCTAAGACAAGCAGCTGTTGACAGTATTAAGTATTTACACGAGTGTGAAATTATAGCCGTAAAACAGCTTTTGTACCTATCTAAGTATATAATTGAGGCCGTGAACTTTGAACTTACGTATTACTTATAGACAGACACATTTATATTAGCTTTCTACGGCGTGTCTACAAAATTTCATTGACTTTGATAGGTTAATATTAAACAAGTATAAATTAAAAATTTAAAAAACCCCCGACATTCACCGTCTTGTGGCAGCAGCCATCTTGAATTTGCAATAGTGCTATTCTACTAGTCAAGCCCTTTCATTTGATACCCATATTAAGGGAGTTGTGAAATAAATATGTAATCCGCCATTTTGTAGCGGCGGCCATCTTGGACCGATTTTCATCAAACATAGCTAACAACACTCTCGACTAATTCACCTTTCAAACAAAAAAAACCACATTCAAATCGGTCCACCCGTTTGAGCGCCACAGGGGAACAGACAGACACAGACACACACACACACACACACACACACAGACACGTCAAACTTATAACACCCCGTCGTTTTTGCGTCGGGGGTTAAATTCGTCTGTCACACTCGGGAGCGCTTGAGGGAGAATTCTGTTAATAGACCTAAACGTTTCTACAGCACAAAACTCAAAACTGTTTTAATATAACACAATCCATTAACCTAGTAGCATTACTACCATACAAGTACCTTCACTTACATTCACTCAGTATATTCATTATTCACTTCTTTTTATATTTTAACGTCGCATCTTTCAGAGAAGTGACAGTATTACTCAAACTGCTACTAATTTAATAAGTATCTCGCGTCAATGAGCGTCCCTTCAGTAACTGAATAACAACAGTTGCCAACACAAAGTCGCTTCACCGATGGGGAGGAAGGAAAATTTATGGCAATCTAATAACAAAATATGGAGTAAGATTTTTAAAAAAGAATACCTAAGTAGGTACGTTAAATATTTGCTAATGTTATTTCATATTACGCTTCAAAGCTTTTGTTATTTGAGAAGGCATCATTAAATTTTTCTGTAAGAAAAGGCTGGTCTTACAAGAATAAATGTTGATAAATTTTTCAGCAGTCCGGCCCTTAGGGAATGACAAACAATTTTGAGGTTGCTACAAATAAGCAAGCAAAGCAAAACAACTTATCTCCATTTTCTAAAATTTAATTTTCTAACGACCAAAAACGTGTTTTCTAAAAACGCAACATTAAATTAAATCTTCTGATTTTGTCAATACAAATAATTGTATTTTTCGATTAATTTTAAATTTATAATATTTTGCAAACTACTTACTACTACCTATAATATACATATTTTAATATGAAAACGCATGCCATTTGGTAGAAAGGCACAAAATAAACATTGGTATGAATGATGCAAATAGTTTTTTATTAACTTATTAACCAAACTATAGCGTGGAAACCAAGAAAAATTTTAAACTGCGCAAATACTCTAGAGACATTCGTTTCAAAACTAAGTAATTCTAGCCCGTCGGGAAATTCAAGACATTTTTCATACTATTTGCAAGTTGGAAAGTTTATGCAAATGACGTTGCTAATGATGTTTTCTCTCACTTCTTATTCCCCGCTGAATTGTTCTAAAACCAATTAAGTTTTAAAAGTATGACAGAATAGCTACTTTCAGTGGCATATTAATTATTTAAATAAATTATTTAGTATATCATAACAACCCTCGAATACCTACTTAATTGAACTGCGAGGAACTGTAACTAAAGGTTTGTATCCCTACATCCTTACGTAGTCAACTTTATACTAACACGGTCCTATGAAGTGATTCAATTCCTCGTTTCAATTATATAGTATAGGATTTTAGCTTTTAGATCGCTAGGATTTTAAATGACCTTCCGGTTTCCACTTGTAATATTGGTAGGCAAATTCAAAAGAAAAGTGACAACGCATTTTCTAAGACATCAGGCTATTACCGCAGGTAGGTAATTACATTGATTAATTAGAGCAAGCGAAAGCTTAAATCAATAGTTCAATATAAAACTATACCCACGCTTCTCACCAAACACACACTACGTATGTATGTAGTACGTATATATTTATGTATGTACAATAGACATAATTCACACAATAATATTTGTAACATCAGCCGAGTAGGTGTGAATAGTTGATTGTTCTCCGACGATAATATTGAATAATGTAGTTTGATGAGTTACTAGTGCACAGTCGAATAGTTTAGTGGCAATAACCATTATCAAGCCACGTATGGGCAATGGGCATTGCCCAATGTCCAATCCATGCCTGAATGTAAGTGCTGAATGTTTATACAGAAGCGCAAGCAAGTTAACGTTATGAATGATAGCGATTAATCTAACTTTATATTTACTCTAATTACTCTGCTCCTACTTGCACATATATACTGGTGTTCCATTAACTTGTCTACTCTTTACAAGTTTGGTAATATTTAACATTAATGTTACATTATATTAATCCATACTATAATATACTATATAATATGTATATTTTATAATTTATAATACTATAAATGCGAAAGTGCGTCTGTCTGTCTGCTAGCCTTTCACGGCCCAACAGTGTAACCGATTTTGATGAAATTTGGTACAGAGGTTGCTTACATCCCGGGGAAAGCCGTGAGCTACTTTTTATCCCGAAAAAATAACATGTTCCCACAGGAAGACAAAAATTTAAAATACATAATCCGTTTAACCGATTTTGACGAAAGATACCAAGTTAGCTTACAGACTGGCGTCGGCCATAGTCTACTTTTATCCCGGAATATTAAAGAGTTCCCACGGGATTCTTGAAGGTTCATCCGTTTAACTGATTTATACGAAATTAGGTACAGAGGTAGCTTTCATCCCGGAAATTGACATCGGCAACTTTTATCCCGGAAAACAAATAATTCCCACAAGATTTTAAGAAACCTAAATCCACGCGAACGAAGTCGCGGGCATCATCTAGACTCAAATATTTTTACAATGAAATCTGTTTTACAAGGAAATGTATTTGTTCCATTAGAAATTTCATTTTTTCCAGAACTTGATATCAATCGTTTGTTTAACACCTTATAGACATGCGTCTTATTTGAATCGGTTTAAGATGCATATTATAATATATGTGCCTCTAAAAGGTAAATAAAGATTAAGCGGAAACTCGCCGTTTAGCTAATGCATCGATAACTCGATACCTACGCCAAAATCTGTATAGCCTTAATGGGCGAGCTCAGTCTAGCCTGAAACATCTAATGTACAGAACGTGTGAAATGGAGCGAGTCATTCCCGCACAAAGCGATGCTAATGTGTGCCCGTCGCTAACACTGACCTGCTATTATACTTCCACGTAATCGGTTATTCCACCACAAAATGTTTCACGAACTAGTTAAGAAACTATAGTTAGTTAGAATATACTTAACATGATAGAAAAGTTTTTTCAAATCGAAACCACTGGTTCGGAATGCCTTTCCAACCGAAAAGAACGAGCAAGATTGCTCTTTGTCTGAGTAAATCTATACTTTTATACTATACTAATATACTAATACTAATATACTAATACTAATTACTAATCTATACTTAATATAATAAAGCGGAAGAGTTTGTTTGTTTGAACGCGCTAATCTCAGGGACTACTGGACCGATTTCAAAAATTCTTTCACCGTTGGATATGTACGGGATCCTTGAGTGCTATAGGCTATATATTATGTACGTACTACGGGCGAAGCCGGGGCCGACCGCTAGTCTATCTATACATATAATAATTTATTCCAAAATAATAACTGTCGGATGTTAGGGATAAGTAAAAGAACGTAAAAAAGTTATTTTTGAAATTTTTGTCTGTTTATCAGTTTATCTGTTTGTCTGTATGTTTGTGCGCGCATCACGCAAAAACTACTGAATGGATTGAAATGAAACTTGGCATGATTTAAGTTCATACTAAGGAGTAACATATAGGATATTTTTTATCCCGAAATTCAGCACGGTTCCCTTGGGAGAAGGGATGAAAGTCAAAATGTATACTTAGCTGTAATTCATTAACGCGTGGTCCGATTTCATTCATTCTTTTTTTGTTAAAAAGGAGGTATTTTAAAGATTACCCGGGTAATCCCTAAAAGGCTGGATCGATTTTGATGGGACTTTCACTGGCGGATGTTTACATTTTGATCTACCTAAACATCAGCCAGTGAATTTTTAACAGTTTTTAGCAAGATATGACCTCAATGGAGCTTAGGAAAAACAAAAAGATTCCCACAGGATTTTTAAAAACCAATACCGACGCGAACGAAGTCGCGGGTGTCCGCTTGTTCAAAAATAAGATGCTTAAGTAGATAGGTGTACCTAATACCTATGGGTATTATTGAAATTATATTTATTTTCGGTGTCAAGTTATATTTGTGAGTTGTGTATCTATATCTCGACAAAATATTATAATAGGTTCACATTATTACGTAATAAGGAGATGACATCCTAAGGAGATAATATCCTTCATTCCTTATATAACGCTACTACTGTTGTCATAGGAAGTTCCCATAAATATACTTTCACATAATTTGCCTTTAGATCTTAAGTGGCAATTCCATTGCGTTGTGGCAAATAGCTTGGATATCCTCCAAATGTAACATCGAGATATACTATAAGATCTTTTACTGTTATTAGTGGGTTATCGTAAGTTTAGATCTTTTTACTCGACAACGCCGAAAGAGGGAAGTGTAACGTGCTTATTGTATGTATATGTACGTATAACGGAGTGGAAATTCTATACTTTGTCCAAATGTTTAATTGCTTTTTGGCAGGTCAAAAAAACGAATTTAGTGACGCTCTCACAGGTTAACCATTCGATTTGAAATAATAATCGATTTTATTTAAAAAGAACTTTCAATCGATTTAATTAAATATTTTTATTTTTAACCCCCGACGCATAAATGACGGGGTGTTATAAGTTTGATGTGTCTGTGTGTGTCAGTCTGTTCCACCGTAGCGCTCAAACGGGTGAACCGATATGAATGCAATTTTTTTTTTGTTTGAAAGGTGAATTAGTCGGGAGTGTTCTCAGATATGTTTGATGAAAATCGGTCCAAGATGGCCGCCGCCACAAAATGGCGGCTTACATATTATTTTTTCCCAAATTCCTCAATATGGGTATTAAATGAAAGGGCTGGACTAGTAAAATAGCACTATGCAAATCCAAGATGGCCGCCATCTCAAAATGGCGAATGTCGGGGATTTTTAAAATTTTAATTTATACTTGTTGCTCGACAGCCAGGCTCTAGTTCTTTACTATTCATTTATTAGTTTTTTTTTTTAAATTTAATATGAAATAAATAAATGTATTAACTAACGTTGAACCTTGTTAACGACACGGCGCGACCATTGTTCCATACAAAACTGCAACCGTGTAACCACATGATTAGAGATACGTACAGAGAGGAAGCTTTATACAAGCGGCCCGCTGTAGTTACACTCACACATAGCGCACATTTGTCATCCAACTGAGCCGGTAGGAGGTCAGACGCGGGCGTCCGTGAACCGTTGATTAAAGCTCATGTGTGAGTGTACCTACAGCGGGCCGTTTGTATGAAGCTTCCTCTCTGTACGTATATCTACTCATGTGATAAATCGTAGCACTTGGCCTTGATTCACCAGGCTACGTTTTACATTTTACGGTTGCAGTTTTGTATGGAACCGTGGACGCGCCATGTCGTTAACAAGGTTCCACGTTTCGCCGTACCATGGAAAAAACGTGTATTAACAAGAGACCTTATATTTTGTGACTCCTTTATGATTTGTGTAATTTCACGTTGAAATTAAAAACTTAAACAATAATAACAACTTAAGTAATTATTACTGATGGTATGTGATCCCAGTATGCTATTATGTAGTATGAACTTAAATCATGCCAAGTTTCATTTCAATCCATTCAGTAGTTTTTGCGTAATACATGCACAAACATACAGACAAACAGACAAAATTTTCAAAAACAGCTTTTTTACGTTTTATTACTTATCCCTTACGTCACTCACTTATTTTTTTGTAAATATCTTTAATGGACAGGCACAGAAAGTCTATGGTTTTAATCTATGTATAGACTAAGCACCTGCCGAGTGCACGCCTGCCTCACTGCATCTTTGTCTGTCAAATGAAATTGCGCGCGCAACACTTTTCTGTCACTTTCAACACTCGCACCGAACATTTTATATCTTAAAATCCAGGCAACCATGATTTAGCACCACTTTTGACCTGGCAACCAAATACGGTTCGATTAAGAATAAAATAATCTTTCATTTGACATATAATTCGTTTAAATAACAGATGAGGGTAGAAATTTCTAAGGTGGGATCCTAGACCAACACCTTTTCTCGTCGAAGACAATAGAGAGTAGAGACCCTATTGTCTTTGACGAGAAAAAGTGCAGAGATAATTTTTTCATGTGTCGCATGCTAGACACACTGCTCTCTTCACGAGTCGTCGAGGCGATTGGAGTCCCCATAGGCACCTATCCCCTCCACGTTTCTTTCAGCTTTCGATGTACGTGGCGCGGGTTATATCAGAATGAAAGGTCTTATTGTGTAGATTATATTGTAAAATTACAGTTGCCGTATTGACTACATACATAGGTACCTAAGTACCTACCTTCTTTTTAGGAAGTTTGATAAAAAAATTCAAAAATTGCTTCTGTCGTGACATGGTGGTGACTAGGTATAGGCTACTACAAAGGTATAGGACGTAATACGAGTAGTTTAGGGACGATTTAAACAAGTGGTTACTTATTTAACTTAGAAGTAAAGCTCTTCAGTGAGGTCGCTAAGTGCTCGCAGTAAATTCGTTGCCACGAGAATTATGTTCCAGGTGCTTTCTCATTAGTCCAAGCCAGCGGTTTAAGAACAAAATCCTTTCTTTTTTAGACGGAAGACAGAGAGTAAACTAAGGATTCATTTTTATTTACTTTTATATAAAAAACCTGTATTTTCAACTAAGCATCTTGAATTTTTAAATATATTTTGTGTTGACTTGCTCGTACATATTATAGATAAACCTCCCTAGTGAATGTCTTTGATGGTGAAAATTGTATTGAGGTTCACTTGGAAGTTTAAGCATTTAAGCTGTTACATTGTTGATATACGCGGCTGGCAACTTAGTTTATTTAATCTACAAGCGGATAGCCACGACTTCGTTCGCGTGGATATTTATATCAAAAATCCCGTTTGAATCATTTTTTTTCCTAAGCTCCTTTGAGCTCATAAATTGCTAAAAACTGTTAAAAGTTCACTGGCGGATGTTTAGGTAGATCAAAATGTAAACATCCGCCAGTAAAAGTCCCATCAAAATCGATCCAGCCTTTCAGAGATTAGCCAATAATCCTTAAAGTATTTCCTTTCTAACAAAAAAAGAATGAATGAAATCGGATCACACGTTAACGAATTACAGCTAAGTACACAGTTTGACTTTCATCCCCTCTCCCAAGAGAATCGTGCTAAATTTCGGGATAAAAAGTATCCTATATGTTACTCCGTAGTATGAACTTAAATCATGCCAAGTTTCACTTCAATCCATTCAGTAGTTTTTGCGTGATGCGCGCACAAACATACAGACAAACAGACAAAAATTTCAAAAATAGCTTTTTTACGTTCTATTAGTTATCCTTAACATCCCCCAGTTATTATTTTGCAAAAATCTTCAATGTGCAGATACGGCAAGTCTACGATTTTATTATATGTATAGATAGATTATATATATAAAAATAAATCCCTATTTACCTTGGTCACGGCATCACGCGTGAACGGCTGGACCAATTTCGCTAATTCTTTTTTGTTGTGTTTGTTATTGTCAGGAGAAAGTTCTTATGAAATAAAAAATTAAGAAAGTTGAGCGGAACAATTTTGAATCCACGCGGACGAAGTCGCGGGCATCAGCTAGTGTATTATGTTAGGGATACGTATAACAACAGATCTTTGTTTTTATGTAACATAGCGAAATTTTATGTTTATAAACAAAAATTCGCTATGTTAGGGTAGGTAGGTACATCTATCTATAATAATATAAAGTAGCTTGTCCTGACTGACTGACAATCAACGCACAGCCAAAACCACTGAAGCTAGAAACTTGAAATTTTCACAGTAGCTTCCTTTTATGACGTAGGCGCACACTAAGAAAGGATTATTGCGAATTCCACCCCTAAGCGGGTTAAATAGGGGATGAAAGTTTGTATGAAAGTCCGCCATTTTTCAAGTTATATCCATGTAAATTGGTATTTGAGCTTTCGATAAAAAATAAAGAATATATATTTCAGGATTTTTGGAAATTCTTCCCCCAATTGGGTAAAATATGGGATGAAAGTTTGTATGAAAGTCCGTCATTTTTAAAGTTATATTAATGAAAATCGGTATTTGTACTGTGGATTAAAAATAAAGAATTACGTGTTTCAGGAATTTTGGTTATTCCACCTCCAAGTGAGATTTATATGAATCCACGCGGGCGAAGTCGCTGGCATCTGCTAGTGTTAATATAAAATTACTGTAAGAGAGGTTCTACGGTTTAAAGCATTAAATACGTAGGTACTATATTTAGGTTTCAAAAACAGACGCTTTAAAAAGTTTCTAGCCCGAAGAGTACTTCATGTTTGTTCAAGGGCCTAAGGTAATTAACCGCGGGCGGATTTTATTTAGCGAAAAATTCAATTTCAATCGCAAACATGTTGTATTACGGATCTGAAGTCGGCTAGATACCGCAAGCCTTCCATCCAAAACATGCTCAAAAGGAAAGACACACTCAAAATGCATGCATATTATTTTGTAAACTCACTTACCTACCTACCTAGTGACTGCATAGTGATTGTAACAATTAGTATGCTTAGTCTCACTTTGCACAGCTCGAAAACTTTGCTAAATACTACTCCTCTAATGGCTCCAAGGACATTGTCGTAGGTAAGAAAAAGGACACGATCGGTTTCCATACAAGATATTTGATGAAACAGCCGTATCTAGCCTGTAGACGCTGTATTTTACGTATTCGGTATTATGTTTTTATACTACTTATATATCGGTTCATATTTGTAACATTTTTTAGTACTATGGACGATATACGACGACGCGTTTTGCAACTAAAGTTTTGAAACATGTTACACAATGACACACCATAAACACTGCTTACTATACCCGTATTACGAATTCCCCGGAATTCTGACGTTTCGTAATGTTACCAGAGATAAAACAATTCCCACAAAAAAGATAAAATATTCAAAACTTATGCAAATACAAATCAACTGCCGCATGTAGAAATGACAAATGCCTGACAGACACTTCATGGTGATAATGTCATTCGACATTCATTTTTGAATAAATTTTTTCAATGTGCATCTTTTGTTTTCTATTGCTATTAGTGTGCACTTTCTAGTTTCCACTCTTGGTGTTATCTATTTTAAGGCGAAACGAGTAATATTATTACGCGGCATATGGCTTTTTATGATGACAGGGAATGAAAATAGTTTGGGGTAAAATCGTACTTCGTAGATGTTAACCCTGTTCTCCATACAAATAACTCATCTGTAAATGACAATGACAGCTGTCAGAATTCTGGGGAATTAGTAATACGAGTATACGTATATAGAAAGTCATTGCTTACTACACAACAATTTATGGTACGAGTGCGCTATTTGTGTAAATAAAGTCGTGGGGGAAGTTTTAATTGAGACGAGAGTTTCATAATAGCAGCACACTCATTATAGGTACTACGTTTATTTGTCCGAAACAAGCAGCCTAAATCACTCACATTGCCCACAGACCCACCACTCGAATAAGCAATAACGAATAATTTTTTTTTTCTCAGTTCTCCTAATTCCGTAAGTACGAGCAGGTATGTATGTGGACGTAACGAGCTACCTCAAAGTTTTGATATCGACCAATTACACTAGACTTACGAACTAACTTATTGTGTTTAGTGTTTACGCTTGTGTGCCCTGTGCCTTACCAATAATATTAAGTTAATTACCTGTAAGTATTATAAGAAGTTACCTCGGTGGTCTAGCAGTTGGCGTGGTCGGCTGCAGTTCACGAGTTCCTGAATTCGATTCCCATTTCCCGGGTCGGACCAAAAATTGTGAGGTATTGGGTTTTCTATCAAGAAATTCTCAGTACACCCTCGTGCCTTGGAGAGCACGTAAACCCGTCGGTCCTGCGCCTGATATCTCTCCGATCATGTCTCATTGGTGTCCCATCGGACTATGAGAGTGAAGGAATAGAGAGTGCACCTGTGTATGCGCAGACACAGTAATATCTACTGCGTAGTTAACTAGTCTCCACTTTATTTGAGCCAGTTTAGACCATTGGCGACCGTGTCCGAATTGTCAGAAATTCAGTCGGGACTCGGGAGGAGATTATTATTATGCATATTATGTTACTCTCACACCCGTGTACAGAATAAATATATATAAAAGCCAAAGAGAAATAACACATACATAAATACACAAAGATAAATAAACTTACATACAGAGTACAAAAATAGGTACATATTATACTCGTATTCGTCCTTCGAGATTAGCAGTATATATTTGTAGTACCGTGTACGTACGGCCACTTTCACACGTTAGTTGAGGGTAGCTGAAAAACAAAAACAAGCTCCCCTCTCCCGACCAACAGCAGGCCCGCCCCGCCGCTGCACTATTCGTCATTCGTGTTTTCGTGCTCAGCCACTTCGCACGTCTTCAATTTCGTGTTACGTTCAGTGATATATATTATATTTATTTATGAATTATAAAAATTATAAATATAATATAAATAATATAAATAGTGTAAAGTAGTGAGTGAACGTAAAGTGAGTGATGAAAAAATACAAGAAGATTCACGTAAACGTTACCGCCGAATTAGAGTGCTATCAAGTTCTCCGGAGCAGAAGTCAAAACGACCAGCATCGAGAAACGACATCCAGCCGAGACAAGCCGCTTCGCATCAGCCACGATTGTTACAAGGTACCTACCTACTTCTTTTCAATATTTTGATAAACAACTGACAAGCAATGCGTGCTCGCGCATAATTTTTAGGTATTGCGTTATGAAATGTCCGCAAGATATCTACCTATTTCTTAATATTGTGATGAACAACTGATAAGCAATGCGTGTTCGCGCATAATGTTTTGGCTATTGCGTAATGGAATGTTCGCAAGATACCTACTTCTTCTCAATATTGGGATAAACAACTGTCAAGCAATGCGTGTTCGCGCATAATGTTGTGGGTATTGCGTAATGGAATGTTCGCAAGATACCTACTTCTTCTCAATATTGGGATAAACAACGGTCAAGCAATGCGTGTTCGCGCATAATGTTGTGGGTATTGCGTAATGGAATGTTCGCAAGATACCTACTTCTTCTCAATATTGGGATAAACAACTATCAAGCAATGCGTGTTCGCACATAGAGTTGTGGACATTGCGTAATGAAAGTTTCGCAAGGTACCTACTTCTTCTCAATATTGGAATAAACAACTGACAATCAATGCGTGTTTGCGCATAATATTTTGAGTATTGCGTAATGGAATTTCGCAAGATACCTACTTCTTCTCAATATTGTGATAAACAACTAACAAGCAATGCGTGTTCACGCATAATGTTGTGGTTATTGCGTAATGGAATTTCGCAAGGTACCCACTTCTTCTCAATATTGGGATTAACAACTGGCGAGTAATGCGTGTTCGCGCATAATGTTTGGGTACTTGAAATCTTAGCAATTGTAGTGTGTTTTTCGCACACAAATTTATACAAAATACCCACAATTTATATCTATATTTCGTTTGTTTTGAATACTTTAACGAAAGTAAAATCAATTTTTTGATATTAATACGTGTTCACGTATAAAACCCTTATGCGTTTATTTTTTTTCTAACGCTCGCTCTGATCCAGACATTCATGTTGTTTTTTTTTCAACATCAGGACAGCTGCCAAATACACTTTCATTGTCTGGGCCGATTGATTTATCGGATGATGGACTCGAAATGCAGATTTTACTAATGAGATAACTAAGGGGGCCCACAATGGTGATGCCTTAGTAGAACCAGAGTTCAACACAGCGATTCTTAGTCATTTTTTGTTTTGACGTTTTTCGTCTTATCTTCGTTAAAGAAGGAAATAAAGTATCGTTTAATGCTCGCTAAAATTGATTTATTCTTTTTTATTTGGAGAGGATCTTTCGGAGACCATTGGGAGTCTGCTAAAGCAATGACTGGATGCGGCGCAGGCTTCTGAACAACAGCAGTTGAAGTCTAGATCCAACAAGTAAACTTGTAAGAACAATGATTTATGTTTGAGGACACCTCTCTCGAGGCGCAGGTTGCCGAGGGGCTCGAGGCCTGACGTGCCTGCCCCTGGGAGTCGGCCCACGGGCTCCTTGAGAAGCTTTCGCACGCCGTCCAAGCGCAGCCATCGTTAACCGAGGTAAGGAGTACTGATAGATTTTATCAGCCTTTTTTAAACCAGTGGTCACGATTAACCAAGGATCCTACAGTTTTAAGTTGGATAAATGGTTACAACATTCCCTTAAGTACTCCTGTATTTCAAAAACAAGTTCCAAAAACAGAACATATTCCCACCAGGACAGGAAACATATGAAAGAGCCTATCGATAGCTCCTAGCTATAGGAGCTATTTCACAATGTGAATCATTGGTTAATCAATTATATTATCTGATTTTCCTTTTTTGGTATCCAAGACAAGGCAAACAAGCTTGTTTTAAATTTAAAACAATTAAATAAATTTATACTAATTCTGTACTAAATTTATACTATATTAGCTTTTGCCCGCGGCTTCGCCCGCGTGAATTTCGTTTTTTTCACAAATCTTGAGGGCATCGTGGATTTCTGGTTCCCGTTTTCACTTCCTTTTTTTTCCAATCTTTATACTTACTTTCAAGGAAGTAATAATATATAGCTATACCTATAGCTGTAGCTGTAGATTTCGGTTTCTGTAGATTTTTCCAGATGTGGATAATTATATATATATTATAATACTGTACATTTTAAACTTGAAGATTTTAGAACAGTGGTTAAATTAGTTAGTCAAAAGTACTATATGACCACAATTGATATCAAGATGCTTATTTTTCGGTCCGAATACATAAGATTCCAAAAAGTATTTACGCTTTTGTTCGAGAGAATAAAATATTTTGAATTTTTAGAATGTTTTGCTCTTTGGTTTGAACCAATGAGCAAATGGTGCAGTACCATTTGTGTTCACGAAGATCATGAAACCTGTCTTAAAATTACTAAGATTACCTAGCAGGTTTCTATTTCTATTTCTATCTACCGGTTATCTTGATGACATCCTCTTGATTGGGAAATCACGAAACTAATGTTTTAATAACATATCTTACACTTAACTGCTTTGAACTTCATTATCAATGAAGAAAAAAGCAATATATTGCCATCAACGCACTGTTAATTATTGATATATAACTGATTTTAAAAACATTTGAAATCAAATTACCCCCTGCGGTATTAAAAAATTAAAAATACATTAAAAGTATTTCAGTATTAAAAAATTGTAAAATTAGACTTTACTAGGTTAGTTGGCCTTTTTTCACTTTAGCTTGCCCTGCTATTAAATATTGTGGGCTGTACCACCAACGTTATTAAAAGGTGTAAATTTCTAAATCTAATAAGAGAAGAAAATGATAAAACGCGTGGATGTCCCGTTGCCACTTGCTTCAGTTTTTTAAATGGTGGTTTAAATTAATAGATAACTCGGTAAACAAAATTAAAATTGAACCTTATGATTTAAAAATTTTCACTGATGCCTCAACTTCGGGATGGGGGGCTGCTTATGGTGGGGAAACTACTAGCAGTTAATGGAATGAGGTTGAACTCATATTTCACATTAATCATTTAGAAATCCTAGTAGCTTATTCCAGCTTAAAAATGATTGCTAAAAACTTACACGCTAGTTAAATATTTTTAAGTATACAAATACATAATACCACTGTAATTGCATATATAAACCATGGTATAGTGGTATTTAGTTTTTTTCCCACCTCACGCAGGCTACGAGAGACATAGCAATGGTGCAAGCACAAAGTTCGCGACCTATACACGCTCTAGTGACAATATTATAGCTGCCAGAGAATCAAGAAGAATTCATCCAGATGTAGAGTGGGAGCTTTCTATTGTAGCTTTAACATTATCGTAAAACAACTTGATATTCCGGAAATTGTCCTTTTTGCGTCCCCCCCAGCAGCCGCGATGTGCATCAGCGGTGTACCGTGGTTGCAGGACTACTCTCTGGGAGTTCTTATTGGAAAGAGGTATCCCACTCTCATCCATAGATGTCATGATTATTTCTCTGCCAGAAAACTCTTTAAAACAATATGACTGTTGTTTAAAATAAGCAGTTTCAATATTGTAATGCTGATTACAATTGTATACGTATAACAATATAATTTACAGTATTTAAACAGTTATAATTTATAAAAATATTGTAACGGTTGATTTCTATCAAGCATCCAATTTTATTGATTTTTCGTCACAACATTATCACAAAGACGCTGGCTACAGCACAATTAAAAGCTGTAGATCTTCACTGTCCCTAATATTAGGCAGTTTTATCGGAAAAAACGAAGTTTAGAAGTTTATACGAGTATAAACAGATTTTTCAAGAGTATAATATTAAACTCAGACCCCCATGCTAAAATACAACGCCACTGGGGACACTTCAATTGTATTGAATTTTTTTTGTATCAATGGTCTCTTAATGAAAATTTAACCCCAGTACAAATAAAATAAACCAAAAATTAAAATTTCCTGGATCCTTGCAGTCCAATTCATTTCTTTCTTCATTTTTAGAGGAAAAATCCAAATATGCCCCGTCGTACCTCTAAAAAGTTTTATTGATAAAACTAAACATCTTTGACACAATCAAGCTCACCTTTTTTTAAGTAGGTACAAGGGTGGTACATTATCGACATTATCTGCCCATTACCTCACAGACCTTAGGTCGTTAGGTCAAAAATGTTTTTACGTTGCAGTGGCATTGACGTGTCTTTATTTTTTCTGTCCATAGTACACGACACACTATGACCTCTACGGCCCACAGTCTGGGTATTTATTTATTCTTCGAATATTTTTGGAAAATTTTACGATAAAGAAATTTAAGATTATAGAGTTGATCTCTTTGTTGCAAGTATACTAAGAACTTATAATAATAATAGTAAGTCGGAATTATTAAGCATATTTTTAAATATACTTTTTTACTCACATTAATAATTTATTACATTAATAATTATACTTATACAGAATTATTAAGTAATAAACAAATGTTATATCGAACATGTATTGCATAAATTTAATGATTCCAATACTCTGATTGTAAAAATGCGACTATTTCATGACAAATCTCTCAATATCTACAAATATATACTGCTAATCTCGAAGGACGAATACGAGTATAATTAATGATTAAACGAACTTACCTGTAAGTGAAGTTCGATCATAATTATACGAAGAATTCGTCCGAAGAGATTAGCAACCCACCCTCCCACAGGTTTACCCCAGTGTCATGAAAATATATTCTAGCTTGGAACTAAATGACGAATAGTGCAGCGGCGGGGCGGGCCTGCTGTTGGTCGGGAGAGGGGAGCTTGTTTTTGTTTTTCAGCTACCCTCAACTAACGTGTGAAAGTGGCCGTACGTACACGGTACTACAAATATATACTGCTAATCTCTTCGGACGAATTCTTCGTATAATTATGATCGAACTTCACTTACAGGTAAGTTCGTTTAATCATTAATTGTACCGGGCGGAGGTTTACACCCCGGCAGGGGAGACCAGACGGCCGGGGGTCAGGGCGACAGGCTGAGAAATCGGCGGACTATCCTAGCCGAGTCCAGCAACACCGCTTTCTGCATCCTGGCTGCGAGCGAACTGCCACGGAATCCCAGTCGCTTCAGATGGTAAGCGAGGCTGACTGGGATCAAACCATTCGCAGATATGACGATAGGGATGATTTCAGTGGACTCCACATGCCACATGACGGAAACCTCGTGAGCCAGATCGAGATACTTACGTTTTTTTATTATTATTTCTTTATATTTTCTTTATATTATTATTATTATTAGGTACAAGCGAACACCCGCGACTTCATTCGCGTGGATATATATTGGTTTTTAAAAATCCCGTAGGAATCATTTTGTTTTTCCTAAGCTCCTTTGAGCTCATATCATGCTAAAAACTGTTTAAAGTTCACTGGCGGATGTTTAGGTAGATCAAAATGTAAACATCACAGTGAAAGTCCCATCAAAATCGATCCAGCCTTTTAGAGATTAGTCGGTAATCTTTAAAGTATCTACTTTCTATCAAAAAAAAGAATGAATGAAATCGGACCACGCGTTATTGAATTACAGCTAAATACACGTTTTGACTTTCATCCCCTCTCCCTAGGGAACCGTGCTGAATTTCGGGATAAAAAGTATCTTATATGTTACTCCGCAGTATGAATTTAAATCGTACCAAGTTTCATTTCAATCCATTCAGTAGTTTTTGCGTCATGCACGCACAAACATACAGACGAACAAACAAACAGACAAACAGACAAAAATTTCAAAAATAGCTTTTTTACGTTCGATTCTAGTCTACGATTTTATTATATGTATAGATAAGAAGTTATAAGACGATTCTTTATAATTAACTAGCGGTCCGCCCCGGCTTCGCCCGTGGTACATAATATATAGCCTATAGCACTCAGGTATCACGTACATATTCAACGGTGAAAGAATTTTTTAAATCAGTCCAGTAGTTCCTGAGATTAGCGCGTTCAAACAAACAAACTCTTCCGCTTTATTATATTAGTATACATAGATTCATAACTCATGCAAACAATACCTAATACTATGTAACTTCGATAAATGGTCCCGTTGTTCCATAAAAATGTTTAATTCGTCAAGTAGGCACATTAACTTAGGGATAAACATTAAACAATAAAACGTTGGGAGCGTCGCTTCAAATGGCTTCTTGCCAGACGGAATAAAGTATTACACCAGCCAATTGGGGCACTACCGAGTAACGAGTAGCTACGGCATACTCGCGCGTAAAATTAAGAAGACGGGATACTTAATTTGCACTCGATAAATATAATGCCTTTCCCGTCTCTGGCACAGAGTTATCATATTACTAGAGCAACAATATCCCCCAACATGGATATCCCCTGACTGAGGTACCTACAAGTTCAGCTATCGTGCTTTGTACATACGAGTATCAGTTATAATAAACATTAAACTGCCAGTTTAATGGTTTTTGCTGGCTGGGTGCTGGTTCTAGTTTTACGCTGTCTCATTAATATCGCCATCTTTTTAATGGGACGCAACACTCACGGTAGTTTCACTCTTGTTACACAAGAATAAGCAATCCTGTGTCTTGTCCTAAGCCTCGTATTATCTACTAGTTGTCTATCTATCCATAGACCAAAGAATGAGATAACTCATTCTTAAACCCGAAATAAAAATGATGTATAATATATATGTGACACTTCATGTATGTATAAAGTCCGCGGAAATAGTAAGGGAAGACTATCAAATTTATTATGTGCACATATCGAAATTATTATGTAATAATTATTTTGTTTTCAAGCGAGATACTTAGTTGAACGATGTCTTGAAGTTAATCTTTCTTTTCATGACGTACTATTTATGCAAACTTGCTGCAGCTTTTATTCACTTCCAGATTAAAAGAAAATATTATATTCTTTGTGATGCAGATGTTTCTTTTTCTACTTTCACTTGTGACTTTCATCTGAGTAAGAATAGATACTAAGTGCAGCAAATAAACAAAAGCAACAATTATTTAGCAGACTGGTAAGCTCCTACCGCAACAGCATTTTAATTAATTAAAAATTATTTATTAAATAGCTATTCAGTAGCGTTAATTAAAAAAAATAAGTTTTTATTTTGTTATATTTTGGGGCTAAAATCAGAGAGAGAGTAGGTAATTCAGATTACTTTTAAAATACTTACTCACTTGTCTTACATTACTTAAAAGTAATTTATTTGACAATATTTAAATACAAGCGGAAACACGCGACTTCGTTCGCGTGGATATTGGTTTTTAAAAATCCCGTGGGAATCATTTTGTATTTCCTAAGCTCCTTTGAGCTCATACCTTGCTAAAAACTGTTAAAAGTTCACTGGCGGATGTTTAGGTAGATCAAAATGTATACATCCGCCAGTGAAAGTCCCATCAAAATCGATCTAGCTTTTGAGAGATTAGCCAGTAATCTTTAAAGTATTTCCTTTCTAACAAAAAAAGAATGAATGAAATCGGACCACGCGTTAATGATTTACAGCTAAGTACACATTTTAACTTTCATCCCCTCTCCCAAGGGAACCGTGCTGAATTTCGGGATAAAAAGTATCCTATATGTTACTCCGTAGTATGAACTTAAATCATGCCAAGTTTCATTTCAATCCATTCAGTAGTTTTTGCGTGATACGCGCACAAACATACAGACAAACAGACAAAAATTTCAAAAATAGCTTTTTTACGTTCTATTACTTATAGACATCCCTCAGTTATTATTTTGCAAAAATCTTTAATGTACAGATACGGCAAGTCTACGATTTTATTATATGTATAGATTGTCAAATAAATTCAGTGGATTCTTCCCGTATTTTCCTATCTGGGAGTAGATATTTTTTATTCAAATTTATTTGGGATCAACTTATGTATCCAATAAAAAAGAATCATCAAAATTAGACAATTCTGTAAAAAGTTAGGTATGATCATACATTAAAAAATATAATCTTATATATTATTATAAAATAAAATTCTCGTGTCACAATTTTCGTTCCCATACTCCTCCGAAACGGCTTGACCGATTCTCATGTTTTGTGAGCATATTGAGTAGGTCTGAGAATCGGCCAACATCTATTTTTCATTCCCCTAAATGTTAAGAGTAGTCCACCCCTAAATTTTTAATTTTTATTTTTTAGACAAAATTTTTAGTTTTTATTTTTTTATGATACAACATACAAAAATACATACAATCCTTTTTCACCTTTTTACGATCAACCCTTACTTTTTAATTGCGATATTAGTACTTTGATGACCGGGTAGGTTGCACTGATGTCAGTATGTCACCGGGCAGGACGACGTCTGCCGGATCCGCTAGTATGTATGTAGACTATTAATATATCTAGGCATCGACTTGAAAACTCCTCATTTTTTCGTCGGTTAAAAATACACGTTAGGTTCGTTCGTCCATCGGTCCTTCGAGCAATGTGCTCCGCCCATTGCCACTTCAGCTTCGCGACTCTATGAGCTATGTCGGTAACTCTGGTTTTCCTGCGGATCTCCTCATTTCTGATTTGATCCCGCAGGAATACTCCGAGCATAGCTCTCTCCATCGCCCGCTGAGTGACCCTGAGCCTTCTTATGAGGCTCATTGTTAGCGACCATAGAATAATGAATAGCGACCATGTCACAGATCCGTAAGTCATCACTGGCAATACACACTGTTCAGACTTTCGTCTTCAGACACTGAGGGATATTGGACGAAAAGACACATTAGGTATCTACTTGTACTAATATGTATTCTGTGCGTTATGTTAGAGATGTCGCTAATGTTGTCACCAAAAATCCAAGATGGCGTCTGTGCAATAGATAATAACGAATATAAAACTTTCCTTATTTTAATAAAATATACCTTTTTATACTTATTGATATATTCTTGTAGTAACAAACGAACCCCTATACATTCATTATCTTTGCCGCTAAGTATTTCAGCCGAAACTTTGTTGGAATTTTGCAACAGACGGATCACAGGCCGCATTAACTTTGGTTCTCCCTAAAACGGGAAGTAATTAAACTGCGAGCAGCTCGACTACTCCTTCCGTCAAGAAGTTCATCTTCATATCGCGATATGAAACTTTAGACGGCTAAGTGACTCCGTATTTATACTCTTGCCTACGAGTACATCTATAAAAAAAAAAAATTCGATTTATAAATAACATAAGTATTTTGTTTTTTTTAACTATACCTACACATGTAATCCCACATTATCTCTAAGCCAAACACCAGTTTTTTAGGGTTCCGTACCCGAAGGGTAAAAAACGGAGCCCTATTAATGTCACTCGGCTGTCTATCTGTCTGTCTGTCTGTCTGTCCGTCTGTCCGCCGGTCACAGGTCTCTAGCTCGCAGACGAAATGAGTTACAAACCTGAAATTTTGTTATTTAGTGTAAAACGTTAACCCAAAGTCAAATATTGAATTAGAAATTGAATTAAATTATTTTTCAGAGGGGCTCCCATACATGAAAAAGGAGCCGGAAAAAAAATTTTTTTCTTTACCCTAGCTTGTGGGGTATCATTGTTTAGAGCTCATTAAGTAGAGTACAAATATATATTTTTTTAATTTTTATCTCAAAAAATAAGGGAATGGGAGGCCATCAAAGTTGTCAGTTTTAGACCATTTTTGTGACGGGGGCTATCTCAAAAACTAAACTAGTTGGGAATATGATATTTCAGTATATTATGTACTATATGCTCTATTTAAACAACAAATACTGAAAACAACGATTTATTAAATAGTTTATAAGCTGTGACCAAAATAAACGAACATTTTTTTGGGTTTTTCTTTCACGGTTTGTTGCGATGTCTAGCTCGGAAATTAAATATTTCTTAGACCCAAAATATTATATTGTTCATAATTATGTACGGAACCCTGAAAGAGCGAGGCCCGACTCGCACTTGGCTGATTTTTTAAATTTTTTTGTTTGTCAGTTTATATATTTTTGCTTATGTAGGTATCTTCGAAACGGCTGCACCGATTTTGAGGACTTTCGCCGATAAGTTGAATAATCTAAGCTTACTTAATATTGCATAAGGAAAAGGTACAATATTAAGTTGATGAGTTGGTTTGGATAAGTACCTACATATGTTCCTACAAACTTTCATGTTAACTCTACAAAGTTCTTAATTGGGAACGTGCAAGACTAAATTAATCCATATGGTTCTATCTATGGTTTTAGAATATGCTATTACTACCTAGCGAGAGTGTAGCTAGCTACTTCTAAAACAGGAAGTAATTAAACTTGTTTCATAAAGCCTGAAACACAAAGTGCGCGACGGCATCAGCTGAGCGCCAGCTAAGAGCCAAGCACAATCGACGCGAGATATATTCTGTCTCGAAGGATTTATATCGACAAAGCGTTGAAAATTAATTTCATACCGTTGTGCTTGGATTGCAGGCCGATTTATAATAAGAGGAATTGTACGAAGCACGTTAAACTAGAAGACGTGACGCCAACGGCGCCAAATGACTTGAGAGCAAAATGAACCCAAAGTATCTTATTTTAAAGTCGTAATTCAGTAGTTCGAATATTTATTTTACAACATTTCTGCTTGGAGCGCTGGATGTTTTCGAATGCTGAATGTATTGGTGAACTCAAACCTTAATGTAAGCCATTTTAGGTCCATTTTACTCTGAAGTCATTGTGATTCGATCAAGAGTATACTTTGGAGTTTTGGAGCGCTCCAAAGTGGGACTAAGCATACAGTATCCTTTATTAACCCCCGACGAAAAAACGACGGGGTGTTATAAGTTTGACGTGTCTGTGTGTGTGTGTGTGTGTGTGTGTGTGTGTGTGTGTGTGTGTGTGTGTTACTGTCTGTTCCCCTGTGGCGCTCAAACGGGTGGACCGATTTGAATGCGGTTTTTTTTGTTTGAAAGGTGAATTAGTCGAGAGTGTTGTTAGCTATGTTTAATGAAAATCGGACCAAGATGGCCGCCGCTACAAAATGGCGGATTACATATTTTATCACAACGCCCTCAATATGGGTATCAAATGAAAGGGCTTGACTAGTAGAATAGCACTATGCAAATCCAAGATGGCCGCCACCGCAAAATGGTGAATGTCGGGGGTTTTTTAAATTTTTAATTTATACTTGTTACGAGTGCAGCGTTGCCGACGCGCCGCGCTGCTGTTGCGTGTTCTTTATTAACCCCCGACGCAAAAACGACGGGGTGTTATAAGTTAGACGTGTTTGTGTGTGTGTGTGTGTGTGTGTGTGTCTGTCTGTTCCCCTGTAGCGCTCAAACGGGTGGACCGATTTGAATGCGGTTTTTTTTGTTTGAAAGGTGAATTAGTCGAGAGTGTTGTTAGCTATGTTTGAAGAAAATCGGTCCAAGATGGCCGCCGCTACAAAATGGCGGATTACATATTTTTTCACAACTCCCTTAATATGGGTATCAAATGAAAGGGCTTGACTAGTAGAATAGCACTATGCAAATCCAAAATGGCCACCGCCACAAAATGGCGAATGTCGGGAGTTTTTTTTAATTTTTAATTTATAAGTACCTACTTGTTGCTCGACAGCCAAGCTCTAGTTCTTTGAGTGTCACACTTCATCTCCGCATCGAGTATGAAACTTTCCACGTAGAAATGAATCTCAATTTTGATCTTTTGGAAACTTGTTAGGTGTTTATAAAGTCTCCGAGATAAAGTTGGGAGTTTGGGCTTCCGTGAATTTTATAGACGCAAAAACATCTATAGCTATCTCTAGCTATGATTCATGTATCATCTGTAAAAAAGTTAACTACATTGCTGGTATCTAGCTACATGTAAGTATCATTTTCTAAACGTCAAATCCTTCAAATTATTACAATTCAACAGGGGCTTAGCTACCGCCGTATCTGCCGTATCAATTATACGGGGCCCCCAAGCCACGGGGGCCCCCAACGTGCGTAAGCAAAAATTAACAAAAACTTCCCAAATTTTTGTTTATTTCAGAAATGACAAAAGTCAAAAAATGTTGTCCAAAAAGTTGTCCATAGAGGCAGAATCTTTAGGAAAACTAAAGTCATCATCAGCTATAGGTAAATGATTTAATAAATCAGTTTGCCGAAATAAAAGCAAGGAGCGTATATATTTAATTTGAATTGTTTGTTAAAATTTTAGAAAAAGTGACGGATAAATAATTATGACGAATAAATATTGCTTTTAATTTTATGTCCCCCAAACAAATTTTTATACGGGTCCCCGCCAAGGTACGCTACGCCACTGCAATTCAATACAATTAAGTACTCACTTAAGACAAGAAAATAAGCAGGGACGTAAAACTCTGGCTAAGAGATATGAATGGAAGTCAAGAAAGTCGCTGATATCCGTTAGATACAAGCGGCACAAGATCGTGTTGTATGGCGATCCTTGCAAGCAACCTGTGACCAGCTGTGGAAAAAAAAAGCTGATAGCTGAAGCTGATGATATCTATTGAAGTGACAAGTATAGGCAATATCGGCGGTGTATTATCAGTTTAGTTCAAGCTCGCCCCAAAACGGGAAGTAATTAAACTTGCTAAGCAACTATCGTTCCTACGTCCGGGTACTCTTCCGAATCACGAACTTCACCGGGGCCTGGGGATATGGAACTTTTCACTTTAATATAAATCCTTGCTTTAATCTCACAATCTTTTCGCGAACTTGTTTGTCGTTTACCAAGTCACGAACATGATAAAACTCGATTCATGTTGTGTGTTAGTTAATAAATTAAAAATTTAAAAACCCCAGACATTCGCCATTTTGTGGCGGCAGCCATATTGGATTTGCATTCTGCTATTCTAAAGTCAAGTCCTTTCATTTGATACCCATATTAAAGGTACTTGTGAAAAAATATGTAATCCGCTATTTTGTAGCGGCGGCCATCTTGGATCGATTTTTATCAAACATAGCTAACAACACTCTCGACTAATTCACCTTTCAAACAAAAAAACTGCATTCAAATTGGTCTACCCGTTTGAGCGCCCCAGGGGAACAGACACACACACACACACACACACACACACACACATACACACACACACACACACGCACACACACACACACACGCACACACACACACACAGACACGTCAAACTTATAACACCCCGTCGTTTTTGCGTCGGGGGTTAAAAATGTAAAGAGCTGAGTAAGCGCCATATTATATTTTTTGAGTAAATTTTAAACGGTTTATGAAGTACAACCTACTCTTATGTACTAAATAGGCATATTAGATTTCTTTATTTGCAGTTACTAAAATGGTACATTATCTTATAAAGTTAGTAGCTTCTGCCCGCGGTTTCGCCCGCGTGAATTTCGGTTATTCACAAATCTCGAGGAAATCGTGGATTTCCGGTTTCCTGTCCCGCTCCCTTTTCCAAAATCCAATCTTTATACCTACTTTCAAGGATGTTTGCTATAGTAATCTACGTATAGATGTAGCTATAGATTTCGGTTTTTTCAAAATCCCGTGGGAACTGTGGATTTTTCCAGAATAAAAAGTGCTAAATGCCTAATACTAAGCCTAGTGCTAAGCGTGCTAAGTGCTAAAATAAAAAGCCCATACAGTGTTAAGTCAGGGCATAATTTATCTCCATTCAAAATTTCAGCCAAATCGGTTCAGTAGTTGCGGTGTTAAAGAATAACAAACATACACACACACACACACACACAAACACAAAAACTTTCGCCTTTATAATTTGCTAGTGGACCCGGCAGACGTCGTCCTGCCCGCTATTAGCGCCACCTACCGGGTCCAATTTTTTTACTTACAAACCTTCCTCTTGAATCACTCTATCTATTAAAAAAACCGCATCAAAATCCGTTGCGTAGTTTTAAAGATTTAAGCATACATAAGGACATAGGGACAGAGAAAGCGACTTTGTTTTATACTATGTAGTGATTATTAGTAATGTGATAACATAAAATCATTATTGAATAAGTAAACATTTATGAATAAATACAAAACGAACCTATTTTACGTTTTAGACTAAGTAGCGATTAAAGAAATAACAAAATTGTAACATACTCGTAACTCATGCCATTTAATTAAGTCCAATAAGCGGCGAAACATGTTTTCATCCAAAACAATGTTAATTCTAATTTTGCGTCAGTGATGCTAATCTACATACGATGTCCGAAAGTTGTCCACCACGGCACTGTTGTGGTAATGCCGTTGAAATAAATAATTCAGTGGGTCGGTCGGTGCGATGTTATTCTAATTTATCCAAAGTTTTAATGATTCATCAGCCATTCTAAACTCTCCTAAGTCCTGCTACCTACATTTTTAAACAGATTCAAAAAAATTCAAATTGAAAATGTAAATCATTAAAATGTTGGTACATAATATTAATATTTCGTAGAGGTCTACGAATAACATAATTTACTAGCGAAGACCTGATGAAGATCTTCGAATATAGTATTTGTTATTAAATTATGTCTCTTTTTTATTAATTATTATTTTAGTCAATAATACATTGACTACTCTCATTGGTCCCGGATCTTCGACCGAGATGCCTGGATTCGAGTGCCGGGTCGGACTAAAAAGTTATGTGTCAAAAATTCTCAGTATCAACCAGGAATCGCAAAGTTGGCTGGGTATAATATTAAGTATAAGGTATAGGAAATCACGCAAAGGTGTCGGTTCTGCGCCTGATCTCTCTCCGGTCATGTCAGATTGCCGTCCCATCGGATCATGTGAGTGAGGGAATAGAGGATGCACCTGTGTTTGTTCACACTTGTTGTTGGATCTCAGTTGCAATTGATTGGCGTGGAAAAAATTATTACATAATTTATTCCACAAAGTATTTAGTGGACATAAATTAGAGTTTGGAACAATAAATATGCTTAGAAAAATCACTTCATTATGCTCCCGAAATCCTGGCAATTTACCAACAAAATGTTGTGGCGCGGTCTTGCGTAACAAACGATTTGCGACACTGTATTCTAAAATTCATATAAATGCTAAAGTACTGTAAAATCATTCAAATGGACTTGAAATACAACACAGAATATTGTAAATTCTCAAATTGCCCTCTACCGGGAATCAAATCCGGGACCACCATGAGGCCACAACTCTCACTACTGCGTCATCGAGGTCGTCAGCGGAATTTACGCGTATCTTAAGCTCTATGGGTACTTATGCCGTACGTCCTGTCTGTGAATCGTCAACTATAGGCATCTAACTGTCACATTTAAACTGCTTAACCGCCGTTTTAAACCACTTAACGATTACCTACCTCAGAAACCCCTTAGTATATAAAAAAATCACTCTCAGAGCCGGTTAGCGCCACAGAGTACTACAGAGGGGAAGTTTCTACAAGCGGCCCGCTGTACAGTCACACATATGCGCACAGTTTGTCACCAACTGTACCGGTTAGTGGAACGAGCGGGCATCCGTGAACCGTTGGTGAGTGTGTTTGTGTGAGTATACCTACAGCGGGCCACTTGTGGAAGCTTCCTCTCTGTAGATTTACTACTCGTGTGTTAGCGCTTCATTAAAACATCTAAGTGACAGCTCAACAGATTTAATGAATAATTATTTAATGACTCATTGACAAATTATGTCAATTTAAAGGATGTCTCTGAATGCGACACGGGTAATCAAATTATTCACAAGTAGTTAAGTAGGTATAGGTCGACCAGAATCTCATGAAAAATACGGAAATGAAATTCCAAAGTTAGCAACACTACGGCTGCCCTATTGATAAACAAAGTAACTGACATTTTTTGTGAAATTTACTTTTTTGCATTATCAAAAGTTTCATGTCGAGTTTTACCACAGTTTAATATTTCAAATAACTTGAACCGTTTACTGAAATTTGAATTGCCCAAACAAAGTAACTGCACACACTAACCCGGAATATAAATGCAAAACCAAGTAAACAACAAGCACAACACAAAAACAAAGTAATTGGATGTTGATTACTTTGTTTTTGTATTTAAAATGCAGTTGCTTGATTTTTCGTTTCGTGAAACGATCCCAGGTAAGGTGTTCTGAATGTAATTACTTTGTTTATCACTAGGGCAGCCGAGTTAACCTAGTGTTAATTACTACAAAAAGTTAATTTCCCTATTTTTCATGAGATTCTGGTCGATCTATACACTAATTATAATAATGTACTACAATCAAATTATCAGGTCTACCGGAAAGTTCTGTCCGTTTTTTGGATAAAACAAAATACAAATTTTTCTTACTGTTAATTAACTTTATTAAATAATATATTTGCCATTATTATTAATGACTTCTTGCCAGCGTAAGGGCAATTTATGTATTCCATTTTTGAAAAAAATTTCATCTTTTATTGCGAAATATTGAACCAGTGCTTGTTTCACGTCTTCTTCATTTTTGAATTTTTTGCCCGTTAAAAAATTCTGTAAAGACAAAAACAAGTGATAGTCGCAGGGGTCTAAGTCAGGGGAATATGGTGGATGCGACAGAATTTCCCAGCCTAGTTCTGCAATTTTTTGACGAGTCCCCAAAGCAGCATGTGGTCTGGCATTATCATGATGCAGTATGATGTCTTTCCTATTGAACATTGCCGGCCTCTTTTTTTGGACAGCGGTTTTTAAATTATCCAGTTGCTGACAATACTTCTCCGAATTGAGCTTTTCGTTAGGTTTTAAAAGCTCATAATGTATTGGTCCTCGAATGTCCCACCATATACACAACATTCTCTTATTCAGAGTCAAATTTGGTTTAGAGGTAGAAGGGCTAGGTTTTCCGGGTTCACAATATAACCTTTTCCTTACAATGTTATCGTAGGTAATCCACTTTTCATCCCCTGTTATCATCCGGTTCAAAAAGGGTTCGATTTTGTTCCGAGCAAGCAGAGATGTGCATATGATGACTCGATCATCCAGATTCTTCTGACTTAATTCATGTGGCACCCATCTTGAATATTTCCACACCAATCCTATCTTCTGAATATGGTCCGAAATGGTTTGCTGAGCTGAATTAAGTCTTTCTGCGATCTCCGATGCTGTCAGAATAGGATCTTGCTCCAACACAGCCTTAACAACATCGTCGTCGATCAAAGATGGTCGCCCAGAACGTGGCTTATCAGAAAGGTCGAAATCACCTGTTTCAAATTTTTCGTACCATCTTCTGCATGTCCTATCAGAAACTGTACCTTCACCAAAAACTTTCAATAAATTTCTACATGCTTCTGTAGCATTTCTTCCTTGTTGAAATTCGTATAAAATACAGTGGCGTAAATGAACTTTATCAGTAGCCATGGATACACTATCGCTTCACACTTAAGACTAATGTGTATCAACTTTATTATAGTTAATTTGCTACGTCAGTATGTATACATTGAGCGATAAAAATATGGAGCCGAACATGTACCAAATAAATATGTGCTTACGTGTTGAAAATTTTGGTAATAGAAACGGACAGAACTTTCCGGTAGACCTATTATTATCTGCCGCTCTTTACTAACTGCACTACAAACAGTTTTGCATCTATGATTATTATAAAGTATAGGTATTATTGAGTTTTAATTTAATCTATCATAATCATCACTTCATTATTTAGATTATAGTATGATAAATTAAACCATCTGATCCAATCGTGACCAGGTAAAAAAGCGCTCGACTTTGTTCCAGCCCATGCTAAACTAAACCAATTGTTAAATAACATAAGCAATTGTTAAGGATCATCTCAACTCTCAAGCGTGTGGTTTATGCAAGATTTCTGTTCCGAATTTCATGCACAATTACAAGTATTTCAAGCGCTATCTAAAATTGAAATCGGTTATACTGCCAAATACGTTCAGTCGGATTAAAGGCATCCCCGTCCTTAGTAAGATATTTTGTAACGTTACTGCCTCTTATTCACGGCTTGGCTCGCTTTATTTTTGACCCCCGACGAAAAACGACGGGGTGTTATAAGTTTGACGTGTCTGTGTGTGTGTGTGTGTGTGTGTGTGTGTCTGTCTGTTCCCCTGTGGCGCTCAAACGGGTGGACCGATTTGAATGCGGTTTTTTTTGTTTAAAAGGTAAATTAGTCGAGAGTGTTGTTAGCTATGTTTGATGAAAATCGGTTCAAGATGGCCACCGCTACAAAATGGCGGATTACATATTTTTTCACAACTCCCTTAATATGGGTATCAAATGAAAGGGCTTGACTAGTAGAATAGAATTATGCAAATTCAAGATGGCTGCCACCACAAAATGGCGAATGTCGGGGGTTTTTAAATTTTTAATTTATACTTGTATAGAATTATACTTAAGTAGGTAGTGTATTTGGAAACACTACATGTGAATGAATTTACTCGTAATTAGTAAAAGATCATTTATGACAATACTGTAAGAGCTGGGATTTGAACTTAATGTAATAATTTCTATTTTAATCCATCCTTTCTTAATAATTAGTCTTGCCGCTCGTTGCAAAGGGTGTAAAATCGAATTATCATAGCAGTAAGAAAATCAAAAGTTGTAAATATGTTTGTGTTGTTTGTTACGAATACAATCTATTTCAAAAATAAAAAATTGCGAGACAACATTCCTTAAATAAACGGTCAGTGTTTTTGTTTTCAACAGCTTTGGATTTCCAGTTGCCTATAGACTACAAAGTGAATTTGCAAACAGCAGGTATGTAACCAATTCGGTAAGTTGCAAGCGTTATCAAGCAATAACTCATCGAGACCACCCACAGTTGAAATCCACAGACAATCTACGTCAATTTTCGGTTGAACCCCAATCTTATCCAATTGGGGAAAAGATCTTTATTGCCTCAAGCTGGATAGCAATTCGGCGAGGATCAATCGAGTGGTCCAGAGAAGTGAATGTTATTCACTACTGTATAAAGGCGACTTCATATACGTTCTATTTTACTTTGATGCCGAAACGATACATTTATTCATTAGTTATTATCATCACTCATTCCTTTTATTGCTTATATCTCCTTTTCATTTTCATATATTAACAATGATATTAGTTTTCGTTAACCACATTCTTGTACATATGAGATGTATATCAAGGCGTAGTCTAGATTTATTTCTGAGGAGACGAGGGCAAGGGCAAAGGGAAAGTCAATAATACCTTACCTTGAAAGGACACTTATAACAAAAAATTGGTTGTCTGTAAAGTCGGTTTACGGACGTATAATTTTAGGTGATAACGTCATAAGAAAACAAAGGGATAGGTGCGTCACAAGCCAAACGCTTAGGCCGATGTTACCTTCTCTATCGCTTGTTCCGCGCTCTCACTTGCACGCGGTACGTGATAATAAGTCATCTTCAGTCGTGTAGCTGGCGTTCATCGATTTATAAGACGTTATCACGTCAAAAAAAATAATCAAGGATAATTTTGCTTATTTCTAAAAAACTGTGCTCGTTGGAAAAATCGTTTTTATTTTCACTGTAACATTTACATTGACCTCTTTAAATTCTAATTTTTTCAGATTTTTCACTTCACAAACTTTGGAGATAACAGGAGGAGAGGGGATTGAATATATCGAGTTGTCTTAACTATTGTGTGACTCGTGTGACATCAACTGCTATAGAATTTCGGTTAAAGTATTCGGTTGCACATTAGTACTGCATTTAGGGTGGGATGAGTATCCCCTTCCACCTTCTTGCCTCAGCGTCCCTACGCTCTTTGGTTTACGTACAGAAGTGTGATAACGTTACCTGTTCAATCTAAAAGAAATAGTGTTAAAAACCTCTAAAATATACCTTGAGACAAAATGTTTTTTTTTTTGTGATGAAAGAATAACATTTTTCTATCCTTACCAACATAGGTGAAATACTAAATTGAGAGTAGATAAATATTTAAACACATTATTGTAACTCAAACACAGGGGTTGAGCTAACGAAAACTATCAAAATATTCACTTTAAGCAGTGTAGTAAAATTGTTTAGATAAACCGCTTCATTACATGTCCCACTATTCTGGCAATTTACCAACAGTATGTTGTGGTACATGCTACTATAACATTAGGATTCTATTTTGATTTCCTTAACCATTCGATTTACATCAATAAATTACTACAAGTGCAAATTAAAAATCCTGTCCGTATATATGTATGTTTATGGCATTGTAGCTCCCAAATAGATGGATTCGCATTGACATCGGCTCATCCATTTTTTTTATTCAATGGCGGATTAAATCGAAGTGTTTTAAAATCCTGTGGGAACTATTTGTTTTTCCGGAATAAAAGTTGCCTATGTCAATTTCCGGGACGTAAGCTACCACTGTACCAAACATCAAAATCGATTAAACCACTGGGCCATGAAAAGCTAGCAGACAGACAAACTTTCGCTTTTATAATATTAGTATAGAAGTATGGATAAAATCCCCAACAACAAAATTAAGGAAGTAACAATTAGTATAAATTATAAATTTAAAAAACCCCCGACATTCGCCATTTTGTGGCGGCGGCCATCGTGAATTTGCATAGAGCTATTCTACTAGTTAAGCCCTTTCATTTGATACCCATATTAAGGGAGTTGTGAAAAATATTTAATCCGCCATTTTGTAGCGGCGGCCATCTTGGATCGATTTTCATCAAACATAGCTAACAACACTCTCGACTAATTCACCTTTCAAACAAAATAAAACCGCATTCAAATCGGTTCACCCATTTGAGCGCTACAGGGGAACAGACACACACACAGACACGTCAGTCTTATAACACCCCGTCGGTTTTGCGTCGGGGGTTAAAAATAAAGAAAATTACTCAGGATCAGCAATATTGAATTATATTATTACCTACCTACTTAGATACTAAATAGACACATCTTAAAACTTACTTACCTATTTATGAACAAAAGAAAATAATTAATTAATCTATGTGGAGGTGCGTCAATAGACACCTACCGGCAAAACAGGCTAATGAAGTGTAAGTTCCGGGAAAATGTTAGATCGAAGTACAACACAAACTCCGGAAGTTTCTAACGACATCCGCGCGTTTATTTACGTGGATGCGATCATGGCAAAAATTGAATTACCAGAGTCGCGCGTCGCGCGTCGCACTCGCGGAGGGGACGAAGATACCTACTCGCACTAAAGCTAATTAGTTTGCTCCAAAACTAAGCGATAATTTAGATTGCATCGTTACGCTGTTGCGTCGGATAATGAAAAGGTTTATCACGCTTGACGGTTTAAATTTTGAAGCGAAGAGATGAATTGGCTATTTAAATTCGCTTATTTTGTGTACAAGCCAACATGCGCCCGCAAGCTGGCATGTGCTTAAAATAAACGAGTTGGAGTTTCGGAGGGCATAAGCTTTCTAATTTATATGCCGAATGTGGGAATATTCTCCTGTAAAGATGAACCTTAAATAAGACTGTAAAAGTCGGTTGGTGAATTTATTTTGTAGTTTGGTTTACCAAGATTTTCTATACCAAGATAGTTTGGTAGGTATACCAAGATTTTATATTTAAGTAATTCAAACAATTTTAATTAAAAATTACTCTTGGTAATTTAAGCAACTTTAGTACTTACAAGCGGACACCCGCGACTTCGTTCGCGTGGATATTGGTTTAAAATCCCGTGAGAATTATTTTGTTTTTCCTAAGCTCCATTGACCTCATACCTTGCTAAAAACTGTTAAAAGTTCACTGGCGGATGTTTAGGTAGATCAAAATGTAAACATCGCCAGTGAAAGTCTTATCAAAATCGGTCCAGCCTTTCAGTGATTAGCCAGTAATCTTTAAAGTATTTCCTTTCTAACAAAAAAAGAATGAATGAAATCAGACCACCCGTTAACGAATTACAGCTAAGTACACATTTGATTTTCATCCCTTCTCCCAAGGGAATCGTGCTGAATTTCGGGATAAAAAGTATCCTATATGTTACTCCATAGTATGAACTTAAATCATGCCGAGTTTCATTTCAATCCATTCAGTAGTTTTTACGTGATGCGCGCACAAACATACAGACAAACAGACAAACAGAAAAACAGACAAAAATTTCAATAATAGCTTTTTTACGCTTTCTATTGCTTATCCCTAACATCCCCCAGTGATTATTTTGCAAAAATCTTTAATTATAATTATGTACAGATACGGCAAGTCTACGATTTTATTATATCGATACCAGAAATTTCAATTGTCGTAAAGGACATGGACAGGACTGTCCATGTCCTTTACGACAATTGAAATTTCTGGTATCGATATGTATTTACAATAGACTATCTATTAAGTAGTTACATAATTTAAAAATAAATTAACATTTAGCTCTGCTTTTAAAGTTTAATTCAGGACAGTTGAAAACACCTCGACATAGTTACTTGCACCTAAAATTACAACATAATGCGCCTTTTATTTTATACAAAGAGCTTTCAGAGGCGGTAATTAATGTCTAAGTGAGAACACGCATGTAATATTTTCTTTGCGATGTAAACTCACACAACGGAGAGTACTTATTAAATTACAAGCGGACACCCGCGACTTCGTTCGCGTGGACATTGATTTTAAAAATCCCGTGAGCTATCCCGTTGTTTTTCCTAAGCTCTTTTGAGCTCATACCTTGCTAAAAACTGTAAAAAGTTCACTGGCGGGTGTTTAGGTAGCTCAAAATGTAAACATCCGCCAGTGAAATTCCCATCAAAATCAGTCCAGCCTTTCAGAGATTAGCCAGAAATCTTTAAAGTATTTCCTTTCTAACTAAAAAAGAATGAATGAAATCGAACCATCCGTTAACGAATTACAGCTAAGTACACATTTTGACTTTCATCCCTCTCCCAAGGGAACCGTGCTGAATTTCGGGATAAAAAGTATCCTATATGTTACTCCATAGTATGAGCATAAATCATGCAGAGTTTCATTTCAATCCATTCAGTAGTTTTTACGTGATGCGTGCACAAACATACAGACAAACAGACAAACAGATAAACAGACAAACAGACAAACCGACAAACAGACAAAAATTTCAAAAATAGCTTTTTCACGTTCTATTTCTTATCCCTAACATCCCCCAGTTATTATTTTGCAAAAATCTTCAATGTACAGATACGGCAATTCTACGATTTTATTATATGTATAGATGTATAGATATAGAAGATATAGATAGATAGATATAGAATAGATATAGATATTGAGTATTAGAATGAATTAGAACCCTGAAACCCGTCAGCCGTCAGACGGCCGTCACTTACCTTAACAACAACACCGATGCAACTCAAAGTAAAGTATTGAAATGTGATCTTTATATTATCCTGTTGCGTACGTATATGAACGTGATCGTATTCAAAATTTACATTCTTCACAACTTTCTTAACAACAAAATTTTCATTTCCAAAAAGTTGGCAATTTTTTTAATTTTACAACCTGGATACAAGTTTTTATTTTTTTATTTTTATAGGTGTGTCCAAGGTGTGTCATTTTATAATTATAACTTAACATGATAGACATATTACGTTTGTGAATTACGATATACTGGTGTGAGGAAAGTACACCGTCTTGCAACAAATTGCAATAAAATATAATATACTTAGGTATTGTGTTAGATAAAGTTATATAACATCTAGAACATCTCTGAAAATTCTACGCAGGGAAGATAAATTGCTACGATAAAAATACGGTAATACCTACGAAAAACTAGATTAGATTTTTTCGTTTTCGTAAAGATATTCTTAGTGGGTAAGTCTAACTTCTGTGATTCAGAAGAAAAGGGTCAGTTCCAAGAATTTTTGCTTCAAGAATTGTCAAGACTGATAAACTGGATGAGTATAATTCGAAGTTTTTTACACGCACACAAAGGTAACCAATGTTATCGATGATACAAACAAAAGTTCGCAGATACTCGTAATATTGATCTTGTTATTAGTTCGGAGTGGTATTGACAGTCTGTTGTAACATCATCCTCTACTTGTTTTAGTTATGTTTCGATATAATTATGGTTTGGAATTTGGATTGAGATTAAATGTGAAAATATTGGAGCATTGAACAAATCTGGTAAAAATTTGACCAAATTTTTGGAGACGGAGGACAAAACTCTTCAACGAAAATCATTCACATGAGACTCTTCTATATACATATACCTAAGCATATACATATAATACATACAATATATTATAATGGTTAGTTTTCATAAAAACATTTTTCGCAAATGTACAGGTCTCAGTATCGTTAGGAACATAATATTATTACGAAGAAATTAGTTTTGAAGTCGGTTAATAAGCCTTACTTACTTAATAAAAAAATATCTTACAATTGATTACATTTTTTTAAGGTTGGCTCCTCCATAGATATAGATATTACATTGATGAATTTGAATGAATGCTTCGAATATAGGTTTACTGCCGGCATACTGGCAGTGGCAACCACTTTGTCGCAAACGGATTAATTTGCACACCGTACCAACAAGATATCTTAGAATGGAATTGGAGTTCTAACAGCGCGTGAACTGACAAACAATACAACAACTCTAACCACACGTTTTGAGTATCTGAGTAAACTAAACTAAATTTCTCAATAAAAACATATATCCAAAAACTTGTACCTACCTATCTAATCTATACTAATAAATAAAATTGAAGTGTCTGTCTGTAATATCGAAATAACTACCTCATATTAAGCTCATATGGTTATTTGAACGATACTATAACCGAATCACACGTTTTTAAAATTTTTGTCTGTCTGTCTGTCTGTCTGTCTGTCTGTCTGTCTGTCTGTTTGAACGGGCTAATCTTTGGAACGGCTGAACCGATTTTGACGGGACTTTCACATACAAGTAGAGAATTAACCAGGGAGTAACATAGGCTACTTTTTTAACCGACTTTCAAAAAAGGAGGAATTGTGTTTTTCTACCTATGTACACCGATATCTCCGAGATTTCTGAACCGATTTGCGTATTTTTTTTTTAATCGATAGAGAAACATTGCGACACTGTCCTACAAAAAATTTGGATTCCAACTCCTCAATCCTGATGCTGTAGGGGATCTGATCCCCAACACTAATGGGATTTAGGCACTGTCGGTTATTTAAATTGATATTGGGGATACCAATTAAAGAGTTTATTGTTGAATGACCTCGAGTAGGTACATGTCCAACTCCTCAACCCTGATGCTGTAAGGAATTGCATTCCGAAATCGTAAGGATCCCACGGAATTTTTCCGTTTTGTGGACGAGTTACTACTTACTACAAATAGGCTACTTTTTGTTCTGGAAAATCAAAGTTCCCACGAGATTTTTACAAACCACACAGGCGAAGCCGTGGGCATCATCTAGTAGGTAAATAAAATTAGTAGGTAGGTACTTCGTAGAGAAAGCATCTTTAGAAATTTTAACGAAATCTTTAAAAAATCACACGTACGAAGTCAATTTTATTCTGATTCTGCAATCTTATGTTAAAAACGAGCGGATACCCGCGACTTCGTTCGCGTGGATATTGATTTTAATAATCCCGTGGGAATCATTTTGTTTTTCCTATGCTCCTTTGAGCTTAAACCTTGCTAAAAACTGTTAAAAGTTCACTGGCGGATGTTTAGGTACATCAAAATGTAAATATCCGCCTGTGAAAGTCCCATCAAAATCGGTCCAGCCTTTCGGAGATAAGCCAGTAGTCTTTGAAGTATCTACTTTCTAACAAAAAAAGAATGAATGAAATCGGACCGACCACCCGTTAACGAATTACAGCTAATTACACATTTTGCCTTTCATCCCCTCTCCCAAGGGAACCGTGCTGAATTTCGGGATAAAAAGTATCCTATATGTTACTCCATAGTATTAACTTAAATCATTCCGAGTTTCATTTCAATCCATTCAGTAGTTTTTACGTGATGCGCGCACAAACATATACAGATAAACAGACAAACAGATAAACAGATAAACAGACAAACAGACAAACAGACAAACAGACAAACAGACAAAAATTTCAAAAATAGCTTTTTTACGTTCTATTACTTATCCCTAACATCCCCCAGTTATTATTTTGCAAAAATCTTCAATGTACAGATACGGCAATTCTACGATTTTATTATATGTATAGAAGATATAGATTAAGTCTTATTTTTATATATAACTAGCTTCTTCCCGCGGCTTCGCCTGCGTAAATTTCAGTTTTTCACATATCCCGAGGGAATCGTGGATTTTCGATTCCCGTTCCCGCTCCCTTTTCCAACCTTTATTCCTACTTTAAAGAAAGTTTGCTATAGTAATCTATCTAAGTAGGTATATCTGTATATGCACATATAAGTGTATGCACAATTTCTTAATACAATCTTCACCCCAAATGCTAGAGATGAAACCCATAATAATGAGAACGAAATTGATGGTTACCTAAGTAGTGACCTTCAACTTAATCTTCCTATCAATTTAATAGGAAATTGCGAAACATATCGCAAGCCATAAAACATCTTGAAAATAGAAAAGCACTGGGATTTGAACTTGTAACTGCAGAAGTCCTTAAGCAACTTCCAAAGAAAGCTATTGTCTTCCTTACAATAACTCTTCAATGGCATACTCAGAATATCTTATTTCCCACAAACATGGAAAGTTTCTCAAATAATTATGATTCCGAAACCTGGGAAAGACCACTTTATAGTATCATCATACAGACCTATCAGCTTGTTACCTGGGTGAATTTCCCAAGTGCATTTTTGACACGGCGAGGTTGAAAATTAATGTGTAAAGTTAAACTACAATAACGTATAATTTTATATGGGTAGTTTAAATAGTGGTCTACATGATAATAAAGTATTTAAGGTATTTAGTATATTAAATTCTTAATAAAAAAAAAAATCTAAGGCCTTAAATCTAATTTCGGTGGACTGTCCGGACTCCATTTGTTTACATATTTTTTTAATTAAATTTTTTTGGTGAAGTAATTTCATTGAAAGGGAATGTGTATTTAGAAATACTTTAAATAAGTCAGCTAATATATATTTAAGGACTAATTTAAGTAAGTACAATAAGCCTTAAAACGTCTTTTAAAAATGTCCTACAAAAAAAGGCAATTTCGGTGGCGCTTTTTGAATACTTTGAATTTGTGCATACGTTTTATATACGGACTGCGCAAATTCGATCATATCTCCGACTATCGTCGTCAGTTAAAGTGGCTCCCAATTCGCTTTCGCCGGAATTTGCATATTTTGACTGTTCTCTACAATGTTCTTAATACGTCTTCCCCTGGTTATCTCCGAGAGCGATTTGAATTATCCCTTCCTCCTTCTAGACCCTTGCGATCTTGCGTTTCCAAAAATCCTCTCGTCACTCCCCATTGTAACACAGTTTTCTATGACAAATCCTTCACTGCACTAGCTACCCGTCTTTGGAACTCACTTCCTGAAAATATAAGAGAAAACTGCCACTCAGTTCACTCGTTTAAATACAGAGTGAAGCAGTACTACCTATCACTATTATAGAGTATTTTATGTATTATATTTATATATATGTATGTATATATATTTATTATAGTTTATATTTTATCTAGGTATTTATAATATGATATTTATGTAGTGTATTAGTATGTATAATATGTATATTCATATATAATATTATATAATATAATACCTTTTAACTAAGGATGTATTCCTTTTAAACTAGTACCGCAAGACCTATACCACTTACTACACCTTACTCACAATCTTGGGAAGCTGGAAGAAATCTCTTGTAGAGATAAGCTTTGCCTATGTCCACATCCTCTATTTATGTTTTTGTAACTAATTTGGTACATGAATAATAAATAATAATAAATAAATAAATACTTCAGTGCTTCTTACGATACGATTTTGAAGATACCTTATCCTCGCACTGCTTGGGTGTGCTCTTGCAAACGGCGTGTGAGGACAACCGACATGCTGTATAAGTAATTTGTCCACAAAATTTTTTTTACTTGCTGCGGTGGCGCAGGAATACAAAATTGTCTAATTCGGGTTTCACGTGTATTAGTAAAAGTTTAAAGCAGATTAAAAAGAATTTTTATGAAAACTTATATTAAGAGCCCTCTCCATGGCATCGACAAATCGTTGGTGAGTGGAGTCTAAAACAGTGATTTCTGCATTTAGAGAGCGAGACGTCTTCAGTATAGAAGAGTACTAAAAATATATACATAAATAAATAATAAATTAATTAAATAAATAAATTTTGCTTGAGATATCATGATTTTTAGTGAAAAACGGCAAAGTAAAAAGATGCAAATCAAGGTTTGGAATTTCGCCTATTTTAGCAAATATTTGGCAATTTTTTACATGAACTAAAGACATTTGTAATTATTATGAAGTAACCTATGATAAGACTTCGGTCGTTTTTCAATTTTCTAGTTTCTTATATAGTTTACTTACGCACGAAGTTGCCCCAAAATTTGCCCAAAAATAGTGATTTTTCAAGCGTCATAACTTTCAAAATAAATATAATTTTACTAATATTTTTATTTTATGGCATAGGTAATGGAGATATAAATTGATATCTGGCTTAACTTTAGACCTATTGCGACAAATATTAGAATAATAGGCGTAATACGTTTGTATGGAGAAGCGCGTGAAGAGAGCGGCCTTAAAGGTATTCAGTCATAATTGTAAAATAAAAACTAACGTGTGAATAATAGTTTTTTTTTTAAATAGAACAAGTCCATAGAGTTGTTAACAAAATAAGGCAGTCTCTAGAAAAAAAAGAATATTGCTCACCGGCATTCTTAGATGTTCAGCAAGCCTTCAACCGTATTTGGCACAAAGGCCTCCTATATAAAATTCTAATAAACTTCCCTCATAACATATACACTCTGTTGAAATCCTATTTGCAAGACAGGATGTTCCAAGTCGTAGTGGGAGAAGACTGTTTTCAGTTCTATAACATTAACGCTGGTGTACCGCAAGGATCAGTATTAGGGCCGGTCCTCTACACACTATACACTGCTGACTTACCTGACACCCCAGGTATCCTCACTGCAACATTTGCTGACGAGACGGCAGCACTGAGCAGTCATTCAAACCCAAAAGTGGCATCACAACAACTACAGTGCTACCTGGATAAAATTGACAAGTGGATGCGAACGTGGAGAATCAAAGCTAGTGCATCCAAATCGACCCACGTAACATTTACACTCCAGCCTGAAAATTGTCCAGATGTAAAACTTGGCAATGAGACTCTGCCACATAGTAATGAAGCCAAATACCTTGGTATCCATCTTGATAGAAGGCAAAAATGGCTAACACATATAAAAAAGAAGAGGGAAGAGCTCCGTTTTCATACTAGAGCGCTGATGTGGTTACTTGGCAGATACTCCAGACTATCACTCAACAATAAAGTAGTTATATATAAGTGTATTCTGAAACCTGTCTGGACGTATGGCCTCTATAGGGTACAACCAGTAATTCAAACTTAGAAATACTCCAGCGATATCAAAACTCAGTTTTTCGCACAATACTTAATGCTGCATGGTTCACCAAAACAAAAGAAATGCATGACTATCTTGCAATGCCTACAATAAAAGAAGAAATAGGTCAGAATGCTAAAAAACATAAGACAAGGCTAGACGGCCATGTGAATAGTCTGGCAGTATCACTAACCACTTGTAGCAGAATCTACAGGCTAAAAAGGACAACAGTGGAAGAACTGTCCTGTGAACGATAAAAGCCAGCATAAGCTAAAGAAGAGTCCCTCGATGGAGTGACCTTCTCACAAATCTCAACGCACACATCAAATCTACTTATAGTCCAGCCGACTGATTGTAGATGGATCAAAAATAACAAAAAAAAAAGGTACATCTGTAACTATAGATTTCGTAGCCTATGTGTTAGTCAGAGCATAATCTATCTCTATTCAAAATTTCAGCCTAAACGGTTCAGTAGTTGCGGCGTTAAAGAGTAACAAACATACACACACACACACATACACACACACACACACACATACACAAACTTTCGCCTTTATAATATTAGTGTGATAATGTAATCGTGTATGGAAATGCAGTAATATCATATTTACATACAGGAACAACTAAAAATTAACGAATGAATTACTCTTACGAGTTTGTCAGTCTCAATCGATAGACGTCCACTGCTGCTGGATATAGGTCTCTTGCAAGGATCGCCACAGAACATGATCTTGGTCACTTGTATCCAGTGGAGGATTTTCCAACGCTGTATTTGCCAATAATTTATAGGTTCATAAAAATAAAAAATAAAAATTTGAGTCATTTTTATACTAATTACTATTTATAATTAAATAATTATAGGTATACGACAGCACAGCTTTTTGCACTTTTTTGTGAAAGGTTCTTATTTAAATAATTACTGAGCAGGCAATAGGTCAAGGCCCAAGCGAAATACCTAATTACAGAGAGATTAATCAGCATTCAGAGACTAGTTAATTGAATTACAAAGCAGAGTCGGTTTAAATAATACAGATTAAATTAATATAATATAGATACATAGGTACCACTAATAATAATTCCTATTCGGGTTATTAAAATAAAATCTATAATATAATAAAACTGTAACAGATCCAATTCTGTACATTGAAGATATTTTGAAAAATTTTATTGGAGGGCACTATATAATCGATACTGAAGCCAAAACTGCAATTTTTTTCATTTTTGTCTGTCTGTCTGTCTGTCTGTCTGTCTGTCTGTCTGTCTGTCTGTCTGTCTGTATCTTGGCCGCGCATCACGCCGAAACTACTGAATGGATTCGAATGAAACTTGGTACGATTTGAGTTTATACTCCGAGGTAGGACATAGGATACTTTTTATCCCGAAATTCAGCACGGTTCCCTTGGGAGAGGGGCAGAAAGTTAAAACGTGTATTTAGCTGTAATTCATTAACGGGTAGTTCGATTTAACTCGTTCTTTTTTTGTTAGAAAGGTAGTACTTTAAGTATTGCCCCGTAAATATTTCAAGGTCATAGGTTTTTTAGTTTAGAAATGACAGACATTTATTGGGTTCCAATAACTTGGGACCCGAATCTTTGTATGTACGGCTTATTTTAAACTGGCGTGCGTTTAAATTTATGTTTATCGGTCTGTCTATTTGTTCCAGCTAATCTCCGAAACGGCTGGATCGATTTTAATGGAACTTTCAATGTTATAAGGAGTAACAGGCTACATTTAGTTTAGGTACATAAAAGAATTATGGGATCCGATCCGATCCTATATAAAACCTAAAACACGCGAACGAAGTTGCGGGGGTCAGCTAGTAATATAATAAAACTGTAACAGATCCAATTCTGTACATTGAAGATATTTTGAAAATTTTTATTGGAGGGCACTCTATAATCGATACTGAAGCCAAAACTGCAATTTTTTTTATTTTTGTCTGTCTGTCTGTCTGTCTGTCTGTATCTTGGCCGCGCATCACGCCAAAACTACTAGAGCAAGATCCCAGGGCCGCCAGACGTCACGTATTTTCTGATGGATGAAATGTGGACGATTGAGTAGTGTTAGTATGTACTATGATCGTATGCCTACCTGCTAGCTTGGTCAAACGGCCAATTTCCAGGTATCAGGTAATCAAGGTACATAAAAACATTACTTACTTCACTTAAATTCTCATGGCTGATTTTTATATATGTTTTCGAGTGTATAGTTAAAAATAAATTGTCAATACTCCCAGACACTTTCCGTCGGCCATATTGCTTGACAGACGCTTTAAGGGTCTCAAAATAAATAATTAGTCAACTTCACGTAAATTCCGACGCTCCATTTTTATATATGTTCATCCGACAACTATTTTAAAAGCTTTGACAAGAAGACAGACCGATCCAAGGGGCCAATCATCCCCTAAACTAAATTTGAATATCTCTGTGAGTGGGAGCGCGAGAGCATTATCTACGCGCACGAGACTGAGTGAGACCGACTGCGCTGTTAAGGCCATGAAAATTACTTGAACAGATATCTTATAATTTTTAGAACTTTTGTTGACAAGTAAATTATAGCAACAAAAATAAGAAAAAAAAATTGACATGTAATAAATAATACTAAAGTTAGCCGACATTTTTAATTTTTTTTTTCAATTTATTAATTAGAACTAAAAAATATTTTTTAAAAATAACACTTATAGTTTTTCAAATTTTTTACAAATGAAAAGTTCTAAAAATTATAAAATATCTGTTCAAGTAATTTTCATGGCCTTAACAGCGCAGTCGGTCTCACTCAGTCTCATGCGCGTAGATAATGCTCTCGCGCTCCCACTCAGAGATATTAAAATTTAGTTTAGGGGATGATTGGCCCCTTGGATCGGTCTGTCTTCTTGTCAAAGCTTTTAAAATAGTTGTCGGATGAACATATATAAAAATGAAGCGTCAGAATTTACGTGAAGTTGACTAATTATTTATTTTGAGACCCTTAAAGCGTCTGTCAAGCAATATGGCCGACGGAAAGTGTCTGGGAGTATTGACAATTTATTTTTAACTATACACTCGAAAACATATATAAAAATCAGCCATGAGAATTTAAGTGAAGTAAGTAATGTTTTTATGTACCTTGATTACCTGATACCTGGAAATTGGCCGTTTGACCAAGCTAGCAGGTAGGCATACGATCATAGTACATACTAACACTACTCAATCGTCCACATTTCATCCATCAGAAAATACGTGACGTCTGGCGGCCCTGGGATCTTGGACTATACTGAATGGATTCAAATGAAACTTGGTACGATTTGAGTTTATACTCCGAGGTAGGACATTGGATACTTTTTATCCCGAAATTCAGCACGGTTTCCTTGGGAGAGGGGATGAAAGTTAAAACGTGTATTTAGCTGTAATTCATTAACGCGTTGTTCGATTTCACTAATTCTTTTTTTGTTAGAAAGGTAGTACTTTATGCATTGTCCGGTAAATATTCAAGGTCATAGGTTTTATAGTTTAGAAATGACAGAAATTTAATCCTCAGTATTGGGTTCAAATAACTTGGGACCCGGGTCTTTGAACGTACGGCTTATTTTAAACTGGTGTGCGTTTAAATTTATATTTGTCGGTCTGTCTATTTATTCCAGCTAATCTCTAAAACGGCTGGATCGATTTTAATGGAACTTTCAATGTTATAAGGAGTAACTTAGGCTACATTTAGTTTAGGTATATAAAAGAATTATGGGATCCGATCCGATCCTATATAAAAACCTATATCTACGCGAACGAAGTTGCGGGGTTCAGCTAGTAATCAATATATGTTTTTTCCAAGTAGGTACTTAAATTATATCATTTTCTTATCTTACGATTTCTTATTAGATTGCCTGGAGTTAGTCCTTGTTTCACCGTCAAACAGGCTTTCATTTATTGTTGTTATTCAGTTACCTACTGAAGGGATATTCAGTGGGGCGGGAAACTTAACTTTGCTTGTTATGTCTACCATCGTTGATTTTATTATTGTATTAGTAGTTCCTCCTTTGTTGCTGTTTCTCCGTCTGGCATCTTACAAGAAAATGTAATAAACTGATGAACAACTTTCTGTTCTGTCCCCCTGACTGTGTAACACAGTCTTCAACTTCTTTGAATAAAACGTTACTTTGCATCCTGCAATATGAATTTTGAATAGTCGTACATCACATCTACTAATTGACAATTTCCCCCCGATCGTTACTCTAAATTAGCCAATTTTTACCCGACTGGATTATGTGTTTCACGTGTGTGTATAGTTCGTTCGGTAACTTAGTGTCGGTACAGGCGCAGGTGCTCATAGTATTCTGCTTTTATTTTTATTACTTTTTTTCTGTTTGTAATTTTTTTTCTATTCTAACAGAATCTCCGAATAGTCTGCCAATCCGCACTTGGCCAGCGTGGTAGACTATGGTTAAAATCCTTCTCATTTTGAGAGAAGACCCGTGTTCCTGAGAATATTATATTTTATGTTTATGGTTATATTGTAATAAAATACGAATATAAAAAAATATAAAAAGGAAAGAGAATTTTAATGAAAAAATATGAGTAGGTATAAAACGCCAAAACCCCTTGTGCCTGTACACCCCTCGCGGCATGCTTTGAAGTCACGGCGGTGTCTTTGGCAAAACACCGCGCGGCGGAGGCGGCTAGACACAAAAGGCGACCGTAAGAAAACGAACAGACTTATACCCACGAGTTTGTGATTTGAATGTTACAGCGAACAGGGACGCTCGACTTCATAGCATGTCCTGTCCAATCTATGATTATATCGTGCTCACTTATTCTAATTCTTGATAAAGGGTCACGGGTAGAGATCTCTAATAGAGATAAGTATTTTATTGTCAACAACTTTTTTTTAAATTCTTTTCCTTACATTGTTTGGTATAAAAAAAGGAAATAAATTTTAAGTAGGCGTTGACAGGCATTAAATACACTATTATCGATGTTACACAACACCTAAGTAATTGCCCAGGGACTGGAGTATTGGCCAATTGTTTCATTTCAATTCTAGTGGACATTGTATGTGCATAATATTACCTTGTGTATAACAATTTGGCTTTGAACCATACCTAATAATTAATACTTAGAATTTTTTATTTCATCCAAAGCTTGTTCGTAATGGTTTTTAAACCCTGTATGAACCCTTTATTTTCCGAGATGAAGACTTCAAAAAAACCGATTTCAAACGTATACTCACTTATAAAAATAATTTTCGTTTGTACAGGTTTGTTAACGTCGTGATAAGAAGAAACAACGAAAACGACGCGCGACGCGCGACTCTCGCTTAACTTCAACATACGTTTTCAAACAAAAATTAATTTTATACTTCAACTAGCTGATGCTCGCGACTTCGCCCGCGTTCTTCTTTTTCTTATATTTTATTCTTATAAATCTTACTTGGGGGTGGAATTTCCAAAATTCCTGAAACACGTAATTCTTTATTTTTTAACCAACAGTACAAATACCGATTTTCATTGATATAACTTTAAAAATGACGGACTTTCATCCCCCATTTAACCCTCTTGGGGGTATTTTTTCAAAAATTTCTTAAACGTGTAACTCTTTATTTTTAACCGAAAACCTAAATATCAATTTTCTTGGATATAACTTGAAAAATGACAGACTTTCATACAAAGTGTTATCCCCTATTGAACCCCCTTAGGGATGGAATTTTCAATAATCCTTTCTTAGTGTGCGCCTACGTCATAAAAGGAAGCTATTGTGCAAATTTCCAGTTTCTAGCTTCAGTGGTTTTGGCTGAATATATATTTAGAAGTGTCATTTGAAGTCGGTTTTATAAATGAAATATAGTTTATACTACACCTGCTCGGAAAGTACCTTCTGGTTTTTCTCCTATCGACGGTCAAAAGTACGTCATTACTGTCAAACAAATATGCGGGGTGAAAAGAACTATGAGATTTCATTGTTAACGCGCTACAGCGGAAATTCCATTTATGAAATTCCATTACTAACGTGCTTTTTTCTTTTTAATTTTTGATAAAATCCGATCAGTACATGAAAAAAAAAACCCATTTCGACAAAAGACGACATAAAAAGCACCTATAATAAAATAAATAAGTAACCGCCACGGTAGATGGCGCTGATGTCGGTATGTCACCGAGCACGACCGGGGTCCGCTATTTTAAATAAATTCAATTTTAATTAATGCAATTAAATATAAAGTAAAAGTAAAAAATAGAAAATATAAAATTTTCGCGCTATTTTCTTTGTATTTTGTGAGTCGCTTTCTTTTGTTTTACCTATCCAAATTTTCAATTTATAAAATTACAAATAACTTTAGGGAACTCGAAGTGTTTAAGTAGTGAGCGGCCCAACGCCGCCGGAATTAAAAATATGTGGCCAAGCAGTTATTGTTATATTGAAAATCTCTTAACCAAGATATCTAGAAATAGATCAAAATAGATACAACAAAGCATATGAAGATTTTTTACAATGGAAACCCAACGTCTTTTTCTGGTTGATTTCCGGTAATAATTTTAATATTTTTGATTATTTTATTATTTTCCTCGTAGGTGTAGTATAAAGCACTATGTATCCCTTCGGGAGAAAGTGCGATTCCTCTCGGGTGTTTTGCGGCCCTTCGGCCTACGGCCTCGGGCCTCAAACTACACCCTCGTAGTAATCGGTCACTTTCTCCCGTCGTGGAACAATGTACTATTAATAACTTGTATTAAAAAAAAACTAAATTTCTCAAAGAATGACTGAAATCCACTTTGCCTATTAAACGCGTTTAGCACATGCCTCGCTAAGTGCATACTTGGCACACTTTCGCATGGAAATGAGGTAAACAGGAGGCTGTCGGGCGCGCCGCGGGATCTCATCATAGTATAGGATCCCGCTATACAACGACCGAGATGTTTATTTGATGAAACTTATTTTACATTTAATTTAATATGTCAATAAATATATTGCACATGGGTTGCCTAACAAATTTCAGTCCAGGATATGATTAATTAATAATTTAAAAAAAAATTTTAACATTTCACTGGTTTGATTTATTAGATAAATTCATAATGAATAAATCTTTATTTTCATTTAATTTTAATTCAATATTCAGACCGGTGCAAAATGCTAGTATCGATTTACCTGTTTACACCTGGCTACCCGAGAGTTAGAGAGGAAAAGAATAGGTAACCTAACGTTTGCATATTCTTTGGGCTTCATACTTTCGATTGGTATAGAATGTGTCTAATAATCAAACCCGTGAAATGTTTAAAAAAATTTTTTTTTTTTAATTATTACTTAATCATATCCTGGACTGAAATTTGTTAGGCAACTCATACGCAATATATTAATTGACATATTAAATTAAATATAAAATACGTTTCATCAAATAAACAGCTCGGTGAAGGTCGTTGTATGGCGGGATCTTAGACCATCACACGCCGCCTTCCTTCCAATGGGTAACATGAAATGCGTTTCAGACAATATGCATACAATTTGATTCCATTAAGATATTCTAGTCTGAAGTTGAAGACCCACTCGAGATTTGCGCTTATATTCATACTAAAAGATTATTAGAAGGAAATATTTTGTCCAGATTTTAGTGAATGCTGTTTATTTACATTTAGCTTGTGTGTAGTTAAGCTGCTGTGTTAAGTGCAAGCTGTGATAGCCTAGTGGTTAGGACGACCGACTTCTAAGCGGAGGTCGTGGGTTCGATCCCGGGCACGCACCTCTAACTTTTCGGAGCTATGTGCGTTTTAAGTATTTAAATATCACTTGCTTTAACGGTGAAGGAAAAACATCGTGAGGAAACCTGCACGCCTGAGAGTTCTCCAAAGGTGCGTGTGAAGTCTGCTAATCCGCTTGGCCAGCGTGGTAGACTATGGCCAAAACCTTTCTCACTCTGAGAGGAGACCCGTGCTTAGTGAGCCGGTAATGGGTTGATCATGTGTGTAGTTAGTTAAGTTAACGTAGATGATTGTTATTGCATTTTCTTTTTTTGTTGGTCAAAATTTGGTAGTAGCAACCTATTGTGCAATTGACCCTAATTAATAGTACTTATGACATTTTTCGTCATCGTAAATTCGGAAAAAATAAATCATAAATTGCTCCAATGCGGGTTGGCGGGCTTTTAACGACTATAATTGTTACATGATAGTGATAATAATCTGGGACCGACTGCTTAACGTGCTCTCCGAGGCACGGGGGTGAAACACCTCCAAGTACCAACTCCGAGCTGGCACTGAGAATTTCTTGACAGAAAAACCCAATACCTATCAATTATATGCCCGACCCGGGAATCGAACCCCGCGATCTGCGGTCCAATATGCTAGTCACTAGACCAACGAGGCACTTCTGAAAACAAAGTCGCGGCGTCAGTTGGTTCGTAAATAGTAATAATATGAGTTGAATCGAAAGCTTACTGGCAATTTATTTCTAATACCAAGACTTGCGGAACGGAAAAAAATAAATAGGAAATTCCTTTGTGGAATTTACTCTTCAATGTTCCGAGGGAAAATCATTATGACTATTGTCTCCGTTTAGCTACGAGTTTTTGCTTGTTTTCGATGAGGCACTTTTCTGTGAGTAATTTTATGGTTTACAAATATTCTATTTATCTTTATTACTTACATTTATTTCATAAATTCAGCGGTGTTGTGATATGAAAGTATACTATGCTTAATTTTAAATACTTCGTTATATATGTTAGAAGTGCGAAAAGTTGAATATAATAGTCGAGGCGCAATAATGTTTAATAATATATACCACAGCCGCAGGCTAGGACTTAAAATGGCGTCGAGAGTTTAATTTTCAAGGCGCACTTGTACCAGACAACGGTTTTCCAATATAATTGTATAATAGTACCTACCTATAGTTGAAAGAAAAAATATAATATATATGTATGTAAGTATCTATGTATTTTAAATTATATTTTATTCATATTGTGGTTTCCACGAAACTCATTGTTTCAACACTCTGTGTTGTTAACTTTCTAAAAAATTTTTTGCTCTCCAATAAAAAAACTAAATCACAACATCGTGGCAGCCATTTTTATGGTAATATTATCACATATGGAAATGTATTTTTCTAGCTGATAAAGTGCCCATTTTATTGTTACGCAAATCTGAAGGGGTGTTTGCGGTTCAGCGGAAACCTAGTTTACTTTCACAATTTACGATTTGCCCGTAACTCTGAAGATTTGTTTACGTACACATTTTTACTAGTTAATATTCACGACGTCATCCCCGAAGTGTTTACGTTGCTCTTTCAAAAGATGTTTTCAAACTGTAAATATGTAATTTTTTTTTCTAGTTGGTAAGTATGGGTCAACATTGGTATCCTTAAATATTATTAATTATAAATAAGGGACCTTCCCAGACAGACAATCTTTATCTACGTCGCGTCGTCTCAACTACAGGTCTCAATTCTTAACTAATAGTAGTTCACTGCTAGATTTAGGTCTCTTGCGAAGATCGGCAAAGACCACGACCTTGTGCCGATTGTGTCCAGCGGCTACCAGCTGAGATCGTTCGTCAACCTAGAGATATTCCAGCGTAACCGATGCGGGGTTCGAGCAACCTATCCAATGGCCGATCGTTTCGTCGGAGCTATCTGCTGTGTCCTCCTGTACCTACACAGTGTATAACTATTTATAAATTTACTAGCGGTGCGCCCCGACTTCGCCCGTGGTACATATATAGCCTATAGCTCTCAAGGATCACGTACATATCCAACGGTGAAAGAATTTTTGAAATCCGTCCAGTAGTTCCTGAGATTAGCGCGTTCAAACAAACAAACTCTTCAGCTTTATAATATTAGTATAGATTGTACTTTGGATTGTACGCTGGAATCAGGCGGCACAAGATCGTGTGCTGTGGCGATCCTTGCAAGAAACCTATGTCCAGCAGTGGACGTCCATTGGTTGAAACGACGTACTTTGGATGGGCATATTTTGAATAAGTAACTAGATAAAATACGGACACAAAAAGAACGCCACGACTCGAGCGATATTCAGAAATCTTGATAAACAGACAAAGTTTCATCAAGCTTAAACCAGCTAAGAACCAGAGAATGTCTGTATCGATAAACGGCTTTGGGACTAAACGACATTATTCTGCTATAATAGAGTGATACTTGTGTATTTGGGAACCGTCGGAAAAATGGTGACTCTATTATTTTGGTTTTGGCCATAAAAATTTATAGCGCCCTACACACGACCCATAAATATTTAGATAAATAATCCAGTTCACCAAGGATTTGGCAATCCTTTTCCATCCCATTTTTGTTAACCGATTTCAAAAAAAGGAGGTTATCAATTCGACAGTATATTGTAGACATTGCAAAAATATTAACTTAATTTATGTGAATATAATATTATGACAATAATCTGGGCTTTCAAACAAATATCCACACATTTCTCTGATTAAACTATTAAAATATTAATCGGATTGTGACCATTCATTTTTTAACCCCCGACGCAAAAACGACGGGGTGTTATAAGTTTGACGTGTCTGTGTGTGTGTGTGTGTGTGTGTGTGTGTGTGTGTGTGTGTGTGTGTGTGTGTCTGTCTGTTCCCCTGTGGCGCTCAAACGGCTGGACCGATTTGAATGCGGTTTTTTTTGTTTGAAAGGTGAATTAGTCGAGAGTGTTCTTAGCTATGTTTGATGAAAATCGGTCCAAGATGGCCGCCGCTACAAAATGGCGGATGACATATTTTTTCACAACTCCCTTGATATGGGTATCAAATGAAAGGGCTTGACTAGTAGAATAGCACTATTGCAAATTCAAGATGGCCGCCGCCACAAAATGGCGAATGTCGGGGGTTTTTTAAATTTTCAATTTATACTTGTTATTGGCTTAAATTTACTTCAACTTAAAAACAATGCAAGTTTCATCAAATCAATATCACTTATACTAGCCGTATTGTTATCATTATCACTTATACTAGCCGTTGCCTTCAACTTCGGTAGTATTTCTGTTTTTATATGATAGTTACCTACTAACTCTAGGATAGCTTTGCCATCTCTAAAGTCGTGAAAATTTAGCAAATGAAACACTTTTTCACTATATATATTCAACAAGCTATAATTTAAAAATTAAAAAAACCCGACTGCCATGCTAAAAAACGAACTAAAAATTAGTAAACTACCACGGTACCCCTCACAGTGTAGTTATTATTTATTCTGTTTTTTATGATTTGTCACTCCAAACTGATTTAAAACATATAGATTGTGTATATTTTCGTACTCGCCTTTTTGATACCCCACTTGAGAGTCTTGAAGAAAAAATTTTTTTCAGCTCGCACATTAAAGCGCATAAAGTCCACCATTTTAATTTTGTTTTAATTTAGGTACCCAGTGACACTTGCATCATCAGGATTAATCTAATGACGTATTATTTATCAAAATCCGTTGAGCCGTTGAGTAGTTACAAGCGGACATAGGAATGGACATACATATAGTCTGTTCGTTTTCTTACGGTCGCCTTTTGTGTCTAGCCGCCTCGACCGCGCGGTGTTTTGCCAAAGACACCGCCGTGACTTCAAAGCATGCCGCGAGGGGTGTACAGGCACAAGGGGTTTTGGCGTTTTATACCTACTCATATTTTTTCATTAAAATTCTCTTTCCTTTTTATATTTTTTTATATTCGTATTTTATTACAATATAACCATAAACATAAAATATAATATTCTCATGAATACAGGTCTTCTCTCAAAATGAGAAGGATTTTACCCATAGTCTACCACGCTGGCCAAGTGCGGATTGGCAGACTATTCGGAGATTCTGTTAGAATAGAAAAAAAATTACAAACAGAAAAAAAGTAATAAAAATAAAAGCAGAATACTAAGAGCACCTGCGCCTGTACCGACACTAAGTTACCGAACGAACTTATACCTAAAAATGTTTTAAAGGTGATCACACATCAGCAAGATTCGTAGGAAAGCTCTACTACTACCTACCTACTTTGCTTCTTTATCACAAAAGTTGTATTAGGTTGAATCACTTTGCTACATCAATTTCAATTTTTACAATTAGGTGAAGTTATGGTATACTAGCTTTTGTTCGTGGCTTCGCTCGCGTGAATTTCATTTTTCACAAATCCCGAGGGAATCGTGGATTTCCACTTCCCGTTCTCGCTTCTTTTTCCAAACTTTACATCTATTTTCAAGGAAGTTTACTATAGTAATCTACCTATAGCTACAGCTGTAGATTGCTATAGAAAATTTTGATTTTTTCTTAATCCCCGGGAACTGTGATTTTCAGGATAAAAAGCCTATATGTTAAGTCAGAGCATAATCTATCTCTATTCTAAATTTCAGCCAAATCGGTTCAGTAGTTGCGGCGTTAAAGAGTAACAAACACACACACATACACATACACACATACATATATATACACACAAACTTTCGTTTTTATAATATTAGTGTGAAGTGTAATGTATTCTTGCTGTAAGTATAGTATATGGTATTCTTGCTGCAACTATTCATATTGTACCCAAAACTGAGTACAACCCGCGGCACGTAAGTCGAGCGGTGACCTTCAATTAGCTATTAAACTACAGCGGTAAGCCGTATTCATCATTTTACCCTTTACCTACTATTTTGTTGTTTTGTATGAAAAGATGATATTCTGTTGCAAATACCTAAAGATAGTCACGTTTTTAAGAAATTACCTACTTGATAAAAGGCATAAATGCTTCTATTCAAACCTTTTATAAAATGACCTTCAAAGTGTTTTTATTCATGGTTTGAAAAGAAGTCACGTTTATCGAATATCTAGGCACTCGCCATAGTTTTCCCAACTTTAAAATATCACCTACTTACTTAGTATCTTTTGAGTACTAAAGTACTGCTTGAGTTTAGAGATTTAGGTATTTGACTAACGAGTGTCTTTTACCAAGAATTTTATAAATGATGTTCCTTTGAAGCGCTCTAAGTAAATAGTGGATTTCAAAAAGTAATTTATCAGGTATTTATGGTAAGAATCTTTACGAATATTAACAATTGGCTGAAGTCCACGAATTCGTTGCCGGAAAAACTATCCTATGTCCATCTCCAGGACGCAAGCCATCTCTGTGTCAAGTTTCAGCTCAATAATATGAACAATACGCGTAGAAGACGAACAGACAGACAAATTTAGATTTTTATATATGAGAACTAAGTAGATACATACATTACGTCAAAGAAAATCTTCTAGGTCAGAATTATGTGACATGTACCCACGAGAGTGGATTGGAATTGAGACAGTCCCAATAATTTATTCGGACATGGGCGAGAGGTTTAAAAAATCCTCACTGGCTGACAGACTGGCAGTAAAGAAGACTTGAGGAGGAAAATATTGTACTAAAAATCTTTCAAATATAAAGTTCGTAAACGAAAACCCGACTGCGCTTCGTAATTTAATTTGATATAAAATAATAACTTAGTGTGCAGAAATCGCGGGGCAAGCAGCTGGTGCCATCTATTAGATATGTTTAGCCGAAACTAATTAATATTTTAGTTTAGCCACTTGGACGTCACTTCTCAATTTTTTTCGTAAGTATATAAAATGTCACCCGGGCCATAACAAAGAATTAATTGACACCTCATTCACCAAAATTTAGGCGCTACGGTGGAACACACAGAATTTCATACAAAAATCGGACACAAACATATTATCGGAACATACATAGACTGCTAAAATCGTAACCCTTCCTTTTGGTTTTGCCGTAGTCGGTTAAAAAGTACATCTACTTACTACCTATTCATAAATTGTTAATAATATTATGTTTAACTTTTCTGGATGCCGAACTGATGATTCAGCACCGGTAAGACCGTGCTGGTAGACCCTCGACTAGACAGACAAAAGACATCAACCAAGTCGAAAAAATCGCTGGACACAAGTGGCGCAAAACCTCGGAGCATAAAAATCCCTAGAGGAGATCTATGTCCGGCATCGAATATATCAGATAAGATGATGAAAACACGAACATAAACAACGAAAATGCCATGCTAAAAAACGAACTAAAAAATTAATAAACTACCACCGTACCACTTAAACAGTGTAGTTGTTATTTATTTTGTTTTTCATGATTTGTCACTCCAAATTGATTTAAAACATATAGATTGTATACATTTTCGTACTCGCCTTTTAAAGCCCTTTATTTTGATACCCCACTCGAGGGTCTTGAAGAAAAAAATTTTTTTCAGCCCGCACATTAAAGTGCATAACATTCGCCATTTTGATTTTTTATGAATTTTATGTACCCAGTAACATTTGCGCCGTCAAGACAAATCTAATGACGTATAATTTATCAAAATAGGTTGAGCCGTTAAGTAGTTACGAACTGACATAGGAAACGGTCATTTTCTACGATTTATCACTCCAAATTGTTTCCAAATATATAAATTTATACATTTTCGTATTTGCCTTTTGAATCCCTTTATTTAGATACCCCACTCGAGGGTCTTGAAGAAAAATTTTTTTTTCAGCTCGCACATTAAAGCGCATAAAGTCCGCCATTTTGATTTTTTTTTAAATTTAGGTACCCTATAACACTCGCGTCATTGAGACAAATCTAATGACGTATCATTTATCAAAATCCGTTGAGCCGTTGATTAGTTACAAGCGGACATAGGAATGGACATACATACACACAGGTGAAACACATATACCCAGTCGGGTAAAAAATGGATGCTAGCGAATTTATTATACCTACTTTAAAATAGAAACTAGAAAGGTAGATAGGTACCTACAGAAAATACTGACGGGTAAACATACCTTTTTATAAAGCCTCCGTTTTGTATACTATCAGGCGCTACAAATCACAACGTACGTCCCTACGAGAGGAAATGAAAATTGAGACACCGGGAGAGCATTGTTCCGCGAAAATATTATATCTCCTTGATATTCTCCGCGCGGGACACCGGCGGCGGCAACGCGTGGGTATTGCGACTGTACCTACTTATAACTTCATCTCAAGATAAAAGCGCTTTTGCTGTTGGAAAATTTATGATTAGGTAAGTACGAAGTTTATTAAAAAGACTAGCGGTCCGCGCCGGCTTCGCCCGTGGTACATAATATATAGCCTATAGCACTCAGGGATCACGTACATATCCAACGGTGAAAGCATTTTTGAAATCGGTCCAGTAGTTCCTGAGATTAGCGCATTCAAACAAACAAACTCTTCAGCTTTATAATATTACTAGCTGAACCCCGCAACTTCGTTCGCATAGATATAGGTTTTTATATAGGATCGGATCGGATCCCATAATTATTTTATGTACCTAAACTAAATGTAGCCTAAGTTACTCCTTATAACATTGGAAGTTCCATTAAAATCGATCCAGCCGTTTCGGAGATTAGCTGGAATAAATAGAAAGACCGACAAACATAAATTTAAAAGCACACCAGTTAAAAATAAGCCGTACGTTCAAAGATCCGGGTCCCAAGTTATTTGAACCCAATACTGAGGGTTGTAATGTCTGTCATTTCTGAACTAAAAAACCTATGACCTTGAAATATTTACGGGACCATATATAAAGTACTACCTTTCTAACAAAAAAAGAATGAGTGAAATCGAACAACGCGTTAATGAATTACAGCTAAATACACGTTTTAACTTTAATCCCCTCTCCCAAGGGAACCGTGCTGAATTTCGGGATAAAAAGTATCCTATGTCCTACCTCGGAGTATAAACTCAACTCGTACTAAGTTTCATTTGAATCCATTCAGTAGTTTCGGCGTGATGCGCGGCCAAGATACAGACAGACAGACAGACAGACAGACAGACAGACAGACAGACGGACAGACAAAAATGAAAAAAATTACAGTTTTGGCTTCGGTATCGATTATAGAGTGCCCTCCAAAAGAAATTTTCAAAATATCTTCAATGTACAGAATTGGATCTGTTGCAGTTTTATTATATTATAGATTATAGTATAGATTTTTTCAGAAATTTTAGTCTGTCACGTGGGCATTTTCACGGATAAAAAATTGTAGATTTCCAGAAAAATATATTTTAAGTCTAGTAACTAATTAGGCACAAAGCTTACAATCTTGGGGATGTGCGTAGGATGATTTTTATCGCGAAAAATTTAAAAAAAAATCTAAGAGATTCGTAAACAAAACGTGGCGTAGATATCAACTAATTTGATAATAAAGAGCTTAGCTTGATATAAAAGTAATATAGAAAAGAAAGATAATAAAATTTAGAAGAACGTGTATGAAATAAATAGTTTTCCAAGTATATTCTGAGCTTACGTCTTGTATTACATTATTCACAAATGCTTCTACAAAGTGTTATGATAAGCGGGCTCTTTGCGCTAAAGCGTAGGACAAAGAGACGTCTCCTAGCGGTGCGGGACTGCGGGGCAAAAACCCTCGGATTACAATGTGTTAAATATTTACTCAATCTCTGCATATATACCCAATAAAGCTTGAAACACAAACAACGCGCGTGTAAGCCTGTACTATCTCCACTATCCCTATCCCTATCTTCTTAATATATAAAACAAAGTCGGGTTTGTTCGAACACTTAGAACTCGAGAACGGCTGAACCGATTTTCATGGTTTTTAATTTGTTGTAACTCAATGAAAAATTGTAGATTTGCGCTAGAAAATAATATTTGACTCTGTGTTTCTTCAAATTTCTTTAAAAATGTCTCTTCTTAAAGTTACACAGACTTACAAGTACCTATGTAGGTACAAATCTTTTAGCCCGTGTAACTAAATAAAACCACGGACACAGATAGATACTAGTTTCCAATACGTGTCTGCAAAATGTAATCAGTTGACATTCAAGTAAAAGGCAAACTTCTAAAATAGTTTTTTGGCTCTCCTGTAAAGTTTCCCATACCTAAGTTACGCGGTATTGTCTGTTGTTAGTTACGCAGCTTTGCACTATCAGCGGTGATATGTGACTTTAGCAGAAAACTTATACTTGTCCCTCATTTCCTTGTATAGCACCAAGAGGCGTGTTGAACGCGCGGACACCGCGCCGCGCGGCTGCCGCGCGTTCTGCTTGTTTCAGCTTTAAGTGTATAACAACAAGGCGAGATAAATCCGCAAACAGCTTTCAATTTCAGTAGATTCAATTTATATTTAAGTTAGTGATCATCATATTGTATGTTTTAAGATTATGTTTCAAAAGAGACAGTAGAGGATCAAAGAAAGGTTATTATTGATAAGTAGGTTAAATGAAAATAAAGTTATTAGTATCTAGTTATAGGATTGCTGCGGATTTTTATAATATCACACGATATTATAAAAATCCGCAGCAATCCTATAACTAGATACTAATAACTATATTTTCATTTATAATAACTTTACACACTAATATTGTAAAGGCGTAGGTTTGTGTGTATATAATGTATGTGTGTACTGTGTATTTTTGTTACTCTATAACGCGGCAACTACTGAACAGATTTGGCTGAAATTTTAAATGGAGATAAATTATGCCATGATTTAACACAGGCTAAATTTATCCTGGATAAATCAACAATTCCTGCCGGATTTTGAAATAAAAACCGAAATCTACAGCTACAGCTATAAATAGATTACTATAGCAAACTTCCTTGCAAGTACCTAGGTATAAAGGTTGGAAAAGGGAGCGGGAACGGGAACCAGAAATCCACGATTCCCTCGGGATTTGTGAAAAACCGAAATTCACGCGGACGAAGTCACAGGCAAATCTTATAGTGTTCCATAATTTATAAATGATAATTATAAAATATACAAATAATAAAACAATAAATAACAATTTTCTGCTTGGTCTTACGTTAGTTAACTTGTCCTAATTATTTCTACAGTGGCACGTGCTTACTTTACTTAATTCAATCTAAGCACAGTCTAAACAGACACAACTAAGGAGTAAACAGTCTGAAGAGATATAATAATAATATAGGTATATGTATGTATTTACGCTTTGCTATTAGCGTGTTTCTGTCTATTTGTTTGTAACTTCTTCCGGTTCAAGTACTCAACTAATTTCCACAAAAGTGACACAGTTTGCGCTACCTGAAAATGACAAGGAATACCTTTTATCTTGAAAAAAAAAGCGGGATTTTTATTTTCTAATTTTTTTAACCCCCGACGCAAAAACGACGGGGTGTTATAAGTTTGACGTGTCTGTGTGTGTGTGTGTGTATATTATGTGTGTGTCTGTCTGTTCCCCCGTAGCGCTCAAACGGGTGAACCGATTTGAATGCGGTTTTTTTTCGTTTGAAAGATGAATTTGTCGGGAGTGTTGTTAGCTACGTTTGATGAATATCGGTCCAAGATGGCCGCCGCTACAGAATGGCGGATTACTTACCATACTACTTACTTACTTTTCACAACTGCCTCTAGGCTCTATATGGGTATCAAATGAAAGAGCTTGACTAGTAGAATAGAACTATGCAAATCCAAGATGGCCGCCACCACAAAATGGCGAATGTCTGGGGTTTTTAAAATTTTTAATTTATACTTGTTAATACATAAGCTAAATTTAAAAGGTAAGTAGTTACATAAAATACATACTTTTAATATTTCTAATTTGGATTCTCCCACAACTGCTAAGAACCGCTGTCGCAGCAGTTAGGACACAGTAGGAAACGGGAAACGGATATTGTACAAACCATTTGTGGCGTGCAATTATTCATTGAACGCTCACTCAATTTTGGTTTGCGGTGCAACTAAGTTATCAAAACACGTGAAATAAAATCTCGTATAGCTTTTGTATCGATTTATTAAGTGCATTTTGTAGAAAAATTAATTATTCGCCTCGAGTCTCGCGAAAAAGCATTTTAAGCTTTCTTTTTTAACCCCCGACGCAAAAACGACGGGATGTTATAAGTTTGACGTGTCTGTGTGTGTGTGTGTCTGTGTGTGTGTGGTGTGTGTGTGTGGTGTGTGTGTGTGTGTGTGTGTGTGTGTGTGTGTGTGTGTGTCTGTCTGTTCCCCTGTAGCGCTCAAACAGCTGGACCGATTTGAATGCGGTTTTTTTTGTTTGAAAGGTTAATTCGTCGAGAGTGTTGTTAACTATGTTTGATGAAAATCGATCCGAGATGGCCGCCGCTACAAAATGGCGGATTACATATTTTTTCACAACTCCTTTAATATGGGTATCAAATGGAAGGGCTTGAATAGTAGAATAACACTTTGCAAATCCAAGATGGCTGCCGTCACAAAATGGCGAATGTCGGGGGTTTTAAAATTTTTAATTTATACTTGTATTTCAAATGCTGTTGTTTATGTTCAAGTAGGTACAGAATATAATAGGTTATATATTTCGAGATAATGCCATTTGAAAATAGACTCCGAAACACAAAATAGGGCAAATTAAAAGGATAGCTTTCATTAGTTTCCCAAATCGTCAGTTTTCAGAGTTGAATTTTCATTGAAAATAGTTTTGTGCTTTGTTTGAAACTTTGTGTTCAACGATATCGATCTTAATATACCTACCGCTCGAATCCAGCGGATCCTATACTATGTTTTGTTTTTTTTTACTTTACATTTATATTTTGACTATATAACAAGTATAAATTAAAAATTTTAAAAAACCCCCGACATTCGCCATTTTGTGGCAGCGGCCATCTTGGATTTGCAATAGTGCTATAGTCAAGCCCTTTATTTGATACCCATATTAAGGGAGTTGTGAAAAAATATGTAATCCGCCATTTTGTAGCGGCGGCCATCTTGAACCGATTTTCTTCAAACATAGCTAACAACACTCTCGACTAATTCCACTTTCAAAAAAAAACCGCATTCAAATCGGTCCACCCGTTTGAGCGCCACAAGGGAACAGACAGACACACACAGACACGTCAAACTTATAACACCGCGTCGTTTTTGTGTCGGGGGTTAAAAATAAAACTCGACTGTTGTGAAAGTTTTATGGCGTTTGTTGATCTAAGCGATGAATGAACCAGCGTAGACGTAAAGTGTCCCGGGAAGCCTCCATTTTGTATACTATCTCGTGCCACAAATCACGGTGAATGTGTCTACAAGGGAAGCGAAATTAAGATACCGGGAAGGCATTGTTTCGTTGTTTTACTTCTTGATATTTTCAAGACATAAAATGTTCGCAGGCTTTCACAACGGCCGGATATTGAAACAGCTTTTATGTTATTTTTAGCTTCCTTGTATTTCTTACTATCCCGAGTTTATATGAAATATATACAGGTATACCTTAGTTTATGGAACGAGTTACGGGCAATATACCTATGCGTTTTCTTTCAACTTGTAGAATAGCGTTTCTCTTATTTATTTTGATACCAGATGATGCCCGTGACTTCGTCTGCATGAATTAAGGTTTTTTAAAATCCTGTGGGAACTATTTGCTATTCCAGGATAAAAGTGTCTATGTCAATTTCCGGGAAGCAAGCTACCGCTGTACCTTTTGTATAAATCGGTTAAACGGACGGACCTTTAAGAAATAATATAATCATTAAACAGGATCCCTAGATGAAGTTGAATGTGGCATCGACTTCCCAAACAAACGTAACGTAAACAAATACGTATACCTACATAAACGTGTCTCCTATTATATCATATTTATAAAAAACTAGCGACCCGCCCCGGCTTCGCACGGGTAGTAGAGCATATTATGCGTAGGTACTACCCGCTCAGGGATTAGGCAGCGTTTTCGATGAAAGCTCCCAGGCGGCTTGACTTTTTACGATATTTTCCACAATGAACTTACTATATCTCACCTTATACCCGAATTACTAATTCCGTGGAATTCTGACGTTTCATAATGTTACCAGAGATAAAACAATTCCCACAAAAAAGATAAAAAATTCAAAACTTATGCAAATACAAATCAACTGCTGCATGTAGATATGACAAATGCCTGACAGACACTTCATGGTGATAATGTCATTCGACTTCCATTTTTGAATAAATTTTTTCAATGTGCTTCTTTTGTTTTCTATTGCTGTTAGTGTGCACTTTCTAGTTTCCATTCTTAGGAATTTCTATTTTAGGGAAAACAATTAATATTATTAAGCGACTTAGAGCTTTATATGTTGACAGGGAATTAAAGTAGTTTGGGGTAAAATCGTACTTCGTAGATGTTAACCCTGTTTTCCATATAAATAACTCACCTGTAAATGACAATGACAGCTGTCAGAATTAAGTCGATATTAAGTCAAAAATAAGGAGAAAAACTAAATATTTCAAATCAAATAAATTACAGTGTATTTGGGACATAAAAAGGTAAGTTTTCACCAGATTCCGTGAAAAAAAAATTTATTTTAAAAGATAAAAATAAAAAACCAAAAACTTGGTTTTTTGAACTTTTCACATAAATTTTGAGGTTATGTGAAAAAAGTGTAAATACAAAAGTTGTAGATCTTTTTATTACCTACAACTTTGCTATTTGATTTTTTTCCATAGGACTTCTAGTTTTGCCGGAAATCGAGATAAACCGTTTTTTACCCATAAAACTCCCCCCCTTTTTTCCCGAGCTCAGATCGCCCTTAAGTTATTTTTCCTTGTATTTTTATAATATTCTCCGCCTTTTCCAATGGGTTTCATCCTACGTACTGTGATTTTTTTTTTGGTTTCAAAAATTATCGACACTGGGCTATATAATAGGGAGAACCGCGGCCACCGACGCGCTTATAGGCACGCTCCCGCCGCCGCAATTTTTAAATCTGTAATATCTTCGAAAGTATTCATTTAAATCATATGCTGTAAGGGCCATATGGATTTATATCAAATCAACAATGTATTTAAGGTATTTAATTAGATAAGGATTAATGCTGTATTGGTTGAAATCGCTTCTAAAATTAGCCATTATTTGTCGTAAAAAGTAAATGACAAAAAAATGTTATTGTGGGATATCCATAAGAGATAGACATATACCATCGCGGACTTTTCTGTAGACCTTTTCAATGTGTACAATACTTAGTACATTATTTTGATAAATCTCGTAGGGTTCAGCCTGCGTTTGCAATGTAAGCAGAAAAAATGTAATTATTTACGACATCACATTAGAAACCTCAAAAATAACAGTATTTCTCCACTATTTAATGGATGTTATTATACATATAAACCTTCCTCTTGAATCACTCTATCTATTAAAAAAAACCGCATCAAAATCCGTTGCGTAGTTTTAAAGATTTAAGCGTACAAAGGGACATAGGGACATAGGGACATAGGGATATAGGGACGGAGAAAGCGACTTTGTTTTATACTATGTAGTGATAATTTAGGACCTTTTCTTCTGAACGTATGTCAAAACCAATATACATACAAAAATATTCCATGTTAACTATATATACTATATAAATACCCGAAGTTGATTCTCATTTAAAATGTAAACACCAATTCTTATAGCTTCGTTAACAGGGAAATTTTATTCATTGTCTTGTACCTATTCTCTGCCGATTTCATACCTCGATTCATCTCAGACAAACATGCCTCGCTCACCCATTGAATTATTTCGTAAAATTTTGTAATACATAATATTATAATGGTTAGGTTAAAATCTAATCTCATCTGGATTGCATATGGATCAATATCAGCATCATTGCTTTAATTTCAGCCTATCTACAGTAGTGAATAATTCCAGAAAAATGATGCCCATTTTCACCCACAATCACTAGGAGGGAACACCAAAACCGAAAAGTGACACTTAATTTTCTTATCACCAACATAGACCAACTAAGACTTGCTTATCACCAACGTGTAGCACTGACAAATAGCTTAATTTTACGATCTTCACATTTTTCCATTTCCATATTTTATCAACTTTAATGTTATCGACCATCCGATATTCAACTTCTGCCTTGGTAGCAAACAATTCTAGAAAATAGACTTATCTCTACCTTGTTAGAGTGGTTATACCTACATACCTAAGTAGATAAACTAGTTATCACATTATTTTTACTCAAGTAGGTACCTACTTAACCTTTTGACGATTTTTGACGATCATTATTTTTGTATGGGTAGGTATAGGCTTTTTATTAAATGTTTTTAACATAGTTCAGTAGGCACATACCTACTGAACTATGTTAAAAACATTATTCATTTTCACATTCATTCAGTGTGCTTAGTCTAAATCGGAGCACTCGAAAACGAACTCGAAAACTATTGATCGATTTCAGAGTAAAATAGACCTAAAATGGCTTGTATTAAGGTTTGAGTTCGCCAATACATTCAGTATTGTTCGAATGCTGAATGTATTGGCGAACTCAAACCTTAATACAAGCCATTTTAGGTCTATTTTACTCTGAAATCGATCAATAGTTTTCGAGTTCGTTTTCGAGTGCTCCGATTTAGACTAAGCACACAGTAGGTATGTACCTACTTAAATTAATACCTTTTTCTGCAAGAATTTTTATATGGCGCATTTCAGCTATTTTTATATTATACTAATAATAAAAACAATACCCATGTATATAAAAGTGTCTCCGATAAAATATTCACGTTACATTCGCACGTAAACTCGAGCGATCAGCCGACTGTGAAATAATGAAAATGCGATAAAGTTATGACATCTTCAGGATGATCGGTGTTCTGGCAAATTTATTTATTCTGGCGTGCCTTTTATGGTAGCTATTATATAATAAATAATTAATCTGTGATGTACTAAGCATACCTAACCTTTTTAAAACGTAAGTTAATCGACCGTAGTAGAATAAATCTCTATCAGTCCTATTTCACTCTTAATTTTGTTTTGTTAGTTGAGTAGGTATCAAGTTTACAAACCTGAAATTTTGGTATTTAGTGTAAAACTTAGTTAAATTATTTTTCAGGGGGGCTCCCATACATGAAAAAGGAGCCGGAAAAAAATTTTTCTTTACCCTAGCTTGTGGGGTATCATTGTTTAGAGCTCATTAAGTAGAGTACAAATATATATTTTTTTAATTTTTATCTCAAAAAATAAGGGAATGGGAGGCCATCAAAGTTGTCAGTTTTAGACCATTTTTGTGACAGGGGCTATCTCAAAAACTAAACTAGTTGGGAATATGATATTTCAGTATATTATGTACTATATGCTCTATTTAAACAACAAATACTGAAAACAACGATTTATTAAATAGTTTATAAGCTGTGACCAAAATAAACGAACATTTTTTTGAGAGACTTTAGAAAGAATTTGTCAAGTGTCATGAATGTAGAAAAATAGAAAGATATTTATATTTAAAGGTAGCTTGTGCCTGCGATTTAGTTCGCGTTCATTTAGGTAAAAATATTTCTTCATACAAACTTTAGCACGCCTTTTCACTTCTTTAGGGACGTAGTTTGAAAGAATCCTAAGTAAACATCTAGGGTACTCAGGGAATATTTCCTCAAAATAAAAGTCTCTTGGTCCACATTCATGCGGGACGTTGCGTGAGGGAAACGCGGGCAGTCCTCCGCGCCTCAATGTCACCCGCACCTCTACCTTGTCGCGAAGTAGGTATATAAAGATAGAATATTGATTCAAGTACGACCGAAGTATACAGGGAATAAGGAGACCGCTTCCGAAAACTTAGCGCTATTATTATACTACCTAAACACAATGTTATAGGGTAGGTATCGGCGTAGGCGCTGTGGTAGGCGCGCGCGCGGTTTTGTAGGTACCTAACGATACGTAAATAGGTCACACAAAGCTCGTTGACTTCCAGCGTCCGCTGATTTTATTTGAAAAAAATGAATATTTTTTTCACGTTTTTTAGGGTTCCGTAGTAAACAAGGAACCCTTATAGTTTCGCCATGTCCGTCCATCTGTCTGTCCGTTCGTCCTCGGTTAATCTCAGAGACTATTAGTACTAGAAATCTGTAATTTGGCATGGGTAAGTATAAATATTAATCACGCCGACAAAGTGGTGAAATAAAATTTTGATATATATTTTTTTTAGGGTAGCTCCCCTACATGTAAAGTGGGGATGAATATTTTTTTTCTCGTCTACCCCATAGTGTGGTGTGGTATCATTGAATAGGTCTTTTAAAAATACTGTGGGTGTGGGAACATCATTTTTCGATTTCTAGATCCGTTTGTAAAATATGATGTTTTAAAGTGCAAATTTTTATTAGAGTCAAGTGTCCCCCTCCCCCCTCTCTATCAGCCAAATGGCAGTATATAGAAACTTGAAAAAATTCACAGCAGTAGTATATATAATCAATTTTAAAGGAAAACTATCATGGCTAAATAGGGTTCACAGGTTAAGGAATTATATCTGTTTTTCGAGGATTGTGACTACGGAACCCTACACTGCGCGTGGCCCGCCACGCACTTGGCCGGTTTTTTTATACTATCTTATCAGTAATCATCAGTACTATCACCTGTGTTCATTTTCGAGCGAGAGCATTCTCCTGACACCCTATATAAAAACAAGATGAATAGAATTGTCAGTTTGACACAATCTCTGAGGTATAACTATCGACGCTCCGAGTTTAATACAAATTCATAGTCTCGAATAACCAACCTCGTTACACTTGCCACCGACGATTAATAACACGCAAGCTCACCGCAAGTCCTTGTTTAAGAGCAACGTAACAACTTAACGTGGCAACTTGCCGACCCATGTCATGTGGACCGAGCACCTGACTCATACAGATGTCAAAACCGTGCCTCCATGAGAACACAATTAGACGCTTTAATAGCTCCATGGTAATATATCAGATTTAAACTCAGAACCCCGCAGCTTTGTATTATTGCTGATGAGATTTTGCATATTTTCGATTTTTTATTATTATGACCGTATTTCGAATATATAGTGCAGACGGGCGTCCGATTTGCGCAAACATAAGTTAAAATTACCACTTTCTGTCAACTTCCGGTAAATTGTATGGTTTAGTCGATCGTATGAATAGCATTAATATAAAATATAATTTTAATTGAGTGACTGAGATCGTTATACCAACTAGAAAAAGAGCAGAAAGGTTTCGAAAAGATATCAAAAATAGCTAAAGTACCATCTTGATTAAACCAGGCTTTGAAATAAAAAAACTGCATTGAATAGATCCATTCGTTGCCAAGGCAATGCCATAGATAGATGTACTGACAGACCCATAGACAAATAGACAGAACGAATATAATATAAATATCAAATATAATAATACCTACCCCTCCATTTGCGACTGCAGTTATAATGGAAAACTAACCAAGTTGTTGGTAGGCTAACCTTTGCCTTATATTTATGAACAAGCAGACACCCGTGACTTCGTTCGCGTGGATTGGTTTTTAAAAATCCCCTAGGAGTCATTTTGTTTTTCCTAAGCTCCTTTTAGCTCATACCTTGCTAAAAACTGTTAAAAGTTCACTGGGGGATGTTTAGGTAGATCAAAATGTAAACATCCGCCAGTGAAAATCCCATCAAAATCGATCCAGCCTTTTGAGAGATTAGCCAGTAATCTTTAAAATGTTTCCTTTCTAACAAAAGAAGAATGAATGAAATCGGACCACGCGTTAATGAATTACAGCTAAGTACACATTTTGAATTTCATCTATCTCCCAAGGGAACCGTGCTGAATTTCGGGATAAAAGGTTATCCCGTATCTATATGTTACTCCGTAGTATGAACTTAAATCATGCCAAGTTTTATTTCAATCCATTCAGTAGATTTTGCGTGATGCGCGCACAAACATACAGACAAACAGACAAACAGAAAAACAGACAAAAATTTCGAAAATAGCTTTTTTACTTTCTATTACTTATCCCTAACATCCCCAAGTTATTATTTTGCAAAAATCTTCAATGTACAGATACGGCAAGTCTACGATTTTATTATATGTATAGTTATAGAAGAAGATAGAAGATAGATATATAGATGTATAGATAGATATAGAAGATTAGCACCAAAAAAACATTACGTTTATTAATGGTAACTAAACCCATGGGCATGATATAGAGTTGGTTTTACTTATCTTTGTAATTTACGATCACAGGAGGCACACTATATTATCAAAGGCCAAGGCTTATCTTTTAGATAGCAGCAGCATATGACTGGTGATAACGTTCAAGTGTTTTATTTAACAAGTAGATAATACAATAAAAAATCATGTCATCTTGTAAGAGACAAGAGACTACGCATATAGTAGGTACCTACAATAAGACTGCAAAGAAATACTTAGCTGCTGCCAAGACGTCGTTCGCGTGGAATTAGATTATTGTGGGAACTCTTTGATTTTCCGTGATAAATAGTAGCCTATACGGTATACCCGTCTCCATACAATACAAATACTTATCTCTGTTTCAAATTTTGTCAAGGTCAGTGGTTAGGCTGATAAAAATTCCTTAACCTACTAATGGTTATATCTCCAAAACGGTTCCTCTTAGGAAAGAAAATATTCATACATTTTTTATAGATAATTATCTGATGTACAATTTTTGTCTTCTCTAATTTTATGATAAAACTTACCGTTTTGCTGAAAATCACGTAAAACCTGTTTTGTGACCTTTGATCCCGAGTAATTTTTAACCCCCGACGCAAAAACGACGGGGTGTTATAAGTTTGACGTGTCTGTGTGTGTGTGTGTGTGTGTGTCTGTCTGTTCCCCTGTGGCGCTCAAACGGGTGGACCGATTTGAATGCGGTTATTTTGTTTGAAAGGTGAATTAGTCGAGAGTGTTGTTAGCTATGTTTGATGAAAATCGATCCAAGATGACCGCCGCTACAAAATGGTGGATTACCAATTTTTCACAACTCCCTTAATATGGGTATCAAATGAAAGGGCTTGACTAGTAGAATAGCATTCTGCAAATCCAAGATGGCCGCCGCCACAAAATGACGAATGTCGGGGGTTTTTTAAATTTTCAATTTATACTTGTTATTCTAGGTGTCGTATCGATGAGGACTTTTCATATTTCATTTATAATAGTGTTTTGAACAATCCTACCAATTTTCAGCCAAGTGTGAATGATTGTAATCTCACCCCTATTTTTTGGTCTAATTTGACCGGGCTATATCTATATGAGTACATGAGTTCGTAACAGTTTTACGCACGCGCTCTCAATATTTACGGGATAAATCTTTATAATATATTCCTGTACAGGCCACTTATGAAAGTTCCGTCAGAAAAATTGTATATGACTGAACTTGACACTTGCCATAGAACTATATTGTCGGCTAGTTAGTCATTTATATAATAACAGTAAGTATAAATCCCCGTGGCTTATTATTACAGCTAAAGATACCTAGCTATTTAGAAGACAAAGAAACAACACAAGTTAAATTAGAGCGGTTTCACAACGACGACGGTCAAAATTAGTCGCTGCAGCAATTTGTTGGTGCTACATCAGCCATCTGTGGGCAATCTCCAACAAACAGACCGTGTCAGCTTTCTCTGCCTGAAAACGGAAAGCAATTAAACTTGCTTCTGAACTGTTATCTGAATAGGTAGGTGTAACATATGTATAAAGTAGGCGCATTCTATTACGAACCACACACAGGTATTGAAATATGAAATCTTTTCATAATAATTAGAATCAATACTCAGTATAAAGAAAAACCAGTGCACTGCGTCTGTTTGTTTGAAAGCGCTTTTCTGAAAAAGTACCTACTAAATTTCTAACACGTTAACTGCGTTAGGGGATGTAACGAATCTCTTACAAGACTTTCCGCTGGTGCGGCGCTAAAAATCGTGTTCTGCCCCTCTGTGCGGGAAGTCTTAACTCCTTTATTTGAAGGTGTTTGACAGAATCAAATATACATACTTGATTCTCTCTTTAAGTTTGATTGAATAATGAAATAAAAAAAATTGGAGATCGATGAGGTCCCTAACGCACTGAGTAGTGATATTATACATTAGGTGCGCAAGGAGAACGTTCCCGCCTCCTAAATCGTAGGTCTCGGAGATGCAAGAAGTGGAGCGCGGGCGGCGCGGTCACCGCGCAGTTTGCTTTAGTGTTGTACAAGTGTCGACAGCGTGCGCTTTCTCGAATAAAAGTTCACGAATAATTTCGTTTCACGCGGCGCTCCAGCGTGTGACGTCATCCCCTTCAAAACAAGGTATTTTATTTTTCTTAATAGCTGCCTATGCACGCATATGTAAGGGTTTCGGTCTAGTTTAAAGTTATTTTGTTCATATTTACAAGACTTGACTGCAACTTGTTTTGTGTAAAAATAAATAAATATTGTTATTTTCTTTAGAAAGAGGGATATATGTTTCTGGTGTTATGTTCTTCTGGCTTATTCTTTAAAGCTTTGCAATTTCCTAATTTGCGATATATTTACAATACAGTAACAAGTCTCACTTACACGATTTTAATTTATGTTCCATATTTTGCAATACTAATCTAGTTTTAAGATTTTTGACTGCAATCACTGCTTGAAAAGAAAACTTTAAAAGGAAGCCTCCTAAAACCTTGGATTGCATGAATAAAGTATGTGAAGTCACACTGACATTGTAACACTGTGCTAAAATGCCATATTTATAACCAAATTTTGTTCTTTTACTTTCTAATATCTGAGACTGTTTTTTCACTTTGATATAAAAGCACCTCTTGTAGCCATGATCTTCTGATGCTCTGTTTCTTTGGTCATTTTTTTCAGTTGAATGGTATTCTTATTCTATACCCTCTTAGTTTTTACAGGTTCATATCTGCAGTCTACATTCGGAGTTCTGGTGATTGCCTAGTTTTTCAATTAAGCTTTGAGTAAGCATTTTAAATGCTAATTTTGGTAAATATACAAAGACATTAATATACACATGCACACGCACATAAACACGAAGATGCAATTAGTAAAAATATAGTTTAACAGAAAATTAAATTTTATACACTAATTTTTATATTTTATTGCAGGTTTTATGAGGGAAAATGCACAGATCATCTTCTCCAGCGTGGTAACAAAAAACGACGTTGCACTGGCTGTTACAATAAATTGCGGCTCACTTTGAATAGCATACAGGCATCCAAAAATACCAAACGAATCATAACATATTGTGCGCAATGCAAACAATCAATGTGTTTATCATGTTTCAAAAAAATTTAACTATCGATAACTGAAGTTTAATTTTAATTCTCATCCCTAGTCACAAGCCTTTCTAGTGTGCGATGCGCGATGCAATCGATACCAAATTTTTTTTCGTATTTACTCTTAGTCCATGTATCACATCTAAATGCGACGCTAGTTTAAGATAGAGCAATCAATTATGTATAATTAACAGAAAGAACATAGAATATATCTTATAATTTGAACGAGTTATACGTTATTGAAAAAAACCATTTTTAGGAGGTTATTTAAGCTCTCATACGCACCCCCGTGCAGGTCGGTTACGAGTTTTAATAGGTCTCATACGCACTGCCGCGGCCGAACAGTTCTCTGAAAATGGCCACGCAGCTAACGTGTTCTAGTTTTCACCAGTTGCTATGCATTGAAATTATCTTGGAGAAGGTTCCTGCAATGCAATACATGCCTGCAATACATGCATTAATTACTTAGGCTACACGAACGAATCCGCGGCTATAAGGATTCCTATTCTAGTAGTTTTACTTTTAAGTTCGCGTAAGTAATTATCACCATTACTTCACTTCTATGTACCGGACGGTAGACAGTGTACCAATCTATATCTATACAATATAATAAACTACAGAATGCCCGCGGCTTCGCCCGCGTGAGTTTCGGTTTTTCACAAATCCTGAGGGAATCGTGGATTTCTGGTTCCCGTTCCCGCTCCCTTTTCCAACTTTTATACCTACTTTCAAGAAAGTTTGCTATAGTAATCTACCTATAGCTGTAGCTATAGATTTCGGTTTTTTCAAAATCCCGTGGGAACTGTGGATTTTTCCAGGATAAAAAGTAGAGAGCCTATGTTTTAAGTCAGAGCATAATCTATCTCCATTCAAAATTTCAGCCAAATCGATTCAGTAGTTGCGGCGTGATTGAGTAACAAACATCCAAACATCATTGTTTTATCTTCGCATTCATGCGTTTTGTGCTTAGATTTTAGTTGTGTGTGACATCTATTCTGTTTACCCTACTTACAGTTAGTTACCGTGCGATTTTGAATGTTTATTGTTTTTCCTTACCGACGACTTTTGATAAATGAACACAAAATCTTATTTTCCAAATTGAATAATGAAATAATCTTATCAAATTAGTTTATTGTCATCGGTCCTCGATAAATCTACAAAGTTTGAATGAAATCTGACCGTTTAAAGTGGGTCAAAATCGCGTTCAAAGAAGTCGGTTACAAACATACATACAGGTGAAGCTAATATAAAGCGTGTAATAAAGCGGAAGAGTTTATTTGTTTGAACGCGCTAATCTCAGGAACTACTGTACCGATTTCAAAAATTCTTTCACCGTTGGATATAAACGTGATCCCTGAGTGCTATACTTAGGCTATATATGTATCACGGGCGAAGCCGGGGCGGACCGCTAGTTTTGAATAAATTTTGACTTTTACACTACCTATAAATTATATCACTCGTGCCTATATATCCAAAAATAATAATATTTGTACAAGTATTTTGTTATCTACATTGACTATAACGGCTCCACTGGCAATGTTCGCTACGTATGCCTACATTTGCGAATAACCTACAAAACATTCATAATTTACTATTCATTCCATTTCTTTTCTAATAGCAAAGTAAGAGGTATTCTTGGAATGCAGCTTACGACGAATAAGGTTGGCACGGCAGCTTTAGCGATGTGCCCGACATGAAGAGGAAACAAAAACGAAAAAGTAATCTCATACGAGAAAAGAAACTTTCATATTTTGACGCAAACAAGAACTAAGAATGCTTGAGCAAAAATTTTTACTTTGGAGTTTTATTTACACTCTGGTATATTAACTTTATGAATATATGAATATACAGAGATTCACTCGGTTTTGCTCTGGAAATTACGTGGTAAATATGATATATAATATTACACTGGCGCACTTTGCCCTGACTTGACAAAAACTCAACGCTCGGCTGGCGTTGTGTTGTTGAGGTCTACAAAATGTTATATTCCAAAATCTAAATCAAGCATAATAATGTAACATGTATGCTAGCAGTAACTGACTACAATTTAAAATTCTATCTAGACAAAAATTTATCTAAACTAATAATAATTTTGTTTAGTTTCCGCTAATACAAAAATACAAAATATGTAACTAGGTACCTAATACACCTATACATTTTTATTTTGTACCAAAGACTTGCGCCCAAAACCGACCAACTCATATCGAAAAAATATCTTTAACTGAGATAAAATAGGTATATAATTAAAGTAATGGTTTATTTAAAAAAAACTGTATATTTTGCCCGCGACTTCGTCCGCGTGAATTTTGGTTATCCTGTAAGAACCTTCTGTTTTCGGAACAAAAAAACTTTGTCAGTGACACTCTCCGTTGCTTCGTTACTCAGTGAAAGAAACACAAACCAACAAACACACATAATGTGTCATTTCATAGATAAATGGATTTTATTAGTATGGATAAAAATATGATAACCTATTAATCTTTCCCTGCTTATGAAATGTATTAAATTACACATTGATCGGTTGGAAACTTTAGGCCCGAAATCAAGAAATAATACAAGTTAGGTACAATGTGAATCTGTACATAAGTAATTATAACATTTTTTACTATAAACTAAGAATTCGTTCTGGGCACACCACCGACCCGGCTGTGTGGCAACGTTGCCGCCTCAAGAGTATTGGGAAAGTATGTCTTACTGAACAAGGAAAAGTAAACACTGGCCCGGCTTGGCAACCTACAAATCTTTAGGATTTCAGGCTGATCGTACACAGTTGAAGGATAAAATAAAACTATTAAATTAATAAGTCATAATATCGACAGTGATAGCCTAATGGTTAGGACGACCGACTTCTAATCGGAGGTCGTGGGTTCGATTCCGGGCACGCACCTCTAACTTTTCGGAGTTATGTGCGTTTTAAGTATTTAAATATCACTTGCTTGACGGTGAAGGAAAATATCGTGAGGAAACCTGCATGCCTGAGAGTTCTCCATAACGTTCTCAAAGGTGTGTGAAGTCTGCCAATCCGCTTGGCCAGCGTGGTAGACTATGGCCAAAACCCCTTCTCACTCGGAGACCCGTGCTCTGTAGTGAGCCGGTAATGGGTTGATCATGATGATGATGATGAATATCGACAGTATTCTTTAGCACAGAAAGGAATAATTTCGTCGACTTATTTTATTAGTGGCCGAATATGTCGGAACGACAATTCAGCTGGGTTAAACTTTTTTTCCGATAAAATTTGAACACTGACTGATTTCGGTCCCATAATTTGGCTCTTCAGTACACAGAAATGTACATGAGCAAAACCGATTTTCCTTTCCTATTAAGATTCATTTCATGAATAAAACTGCGTGTCCCCGGGGACAGTCATCGGATGGGCACATAAATTGGATCGGAGTTTTTTCAGTGGCGATACGTCTCCAGAGGGTTGCCAACACAATGTCGCGGCTGAGTTCTAAACGGCATGTCGAAAAATGCTATGAATTTCCAAAAATAATGCTTATTTTTTTTTAAATTAATATCAACTTATCTAATCTAATTACTGTACATATCTTGCTCTCGTAGAGTAGCTTCATTAACTAGCTTCATTAACTAGCTAATCATTATGAACAGCTTCATCCCTTCAGTCAACAGGCAATTAACCACGGTAAAAAATTTTTGCACTAAAATCTCGTACGATGTTTTTGCACTAAAACTCCATGGCGCCAGGGTCTCAACTCTCACGGCAAACGTAACGACAGAGTAACTCTCGATGACAGAGGCGTATGCGGCCTGCGGCCTCAGATTTTGTTGATGTCTCCCAACCCCTAGTCCCTGATAATATGATACGGGGCTTTTTGCTTTTCCCCAAGTTAATTTCTAATAAAATATTAATATGCTTTTTATAGTATTAAAATATTATAATTAAAAGCTTCATAAATGTAACTCTTAGCAATAGTTCACCTGCCAATATTGTTTCGTGAAATTTCTTAAATGTGTAGTAAATTTCAGTGCTTCAAACATAATAATAGTGCCACATTTAGGACCGAGAGTGCCGTATTTGGCAACACTGCGTCTCCCCCAATCGCCGAACGTTTGTGAAAGCAGTACGCGTCGCTGGTCGCGTCTCCTATTTCTTATACCGTCATACACAGGTTAGTAAGTACTACGTCCTAAAAATATCCGCTTTAACACAACTTTTCATACACAAATTTGTGAATCTCTCTCTATTTCTTACGTAAACTTTTAACATGTATATCTATAATATTGTATTATCCTCGCACTTTCCAAATGTTAAGCGTGTTTGGAAATTCCATCCCTAAGTGGGTTAAATAAGGGATGAGATTTATAAGAATCAAAGCGGACGAAGTCGCTGGCATCAGCTGGTGATGTCATAAGTTAAGTGACTAAATGCAGTCATAAAGTCACTCCAGTCATAAAATTAAAAAAAAACAAACTTCAGTTTTAAAAAATCATAAAAATAAATAGTGTGGATTCCCACATTTGAACCATGCCCCGTCTGGTGTTATGCCCACTCCTAAAAAAGGTTTTGACATATCAATTTAATGTTCAATTTCATAACAAGTGTCTTCAAGCAATGGGATGTCAAAAGTTACTTCGTAACTTCGGACTCCCTTAGGTACTTCATAGGTCAGTGTCAATTTATTTGTGAGAAAAGCCACGTCAATTAGCTGAAATGGAAGTGGACTCAAACCTTTCATTGGCAGTTGGAATATTGCCAGTTGGTTTCTGTCGCCTTTGATTTTGTTTTTATTGCCTCATTTACGACATTTGCTTGCGCTTCACTGGATTTTAGAAACATTTACATTTTAATTAAGATAATATGTTAGTTCAACGGTTCTAAACTAGACATCGAGTCCATTCACCTGTAGGTATAATTATTTAGGACAAATATTATAATACAAGCGGATGCCCGCGACTTCGTTCGCGTGGATATTGGTTTTTAAAAATCCCGTGAGAACTCTTTGGTTTTTATAAGCTCCTTTGAGCTCATACTTTACTAAAAACTGTTAGAAGTTCACTGGCGGATGTTTAGGTACATCAAAATGTAAATATCCGCCACTGAAAGTCCCGTCAAAATCGATCCAGCCTTTCAGGGATTAGCCGGAAACGTTTTTAAGTATTTCCTTTCTAACAAAAAAGGAATTAATGAAATCGGACCACGCGTTAATGAATTACAGCTACTTGTACACATTTTGACTTTCATCCCCTCTCCCAAGGGAACCGTGCTGGATTTCGGGATAAAAAGTATCCTATATGCTACTCCATAGTATGAACTTAAATCATGCCAAATTTCATTTCAATCCATTCGGTAGTTTTTGCGTGATGTGCGCACAAACATACAGACAAACAGATAAACAGACGAACAGAAAATCAGACAAAAATTAAAAAAAATGCTTTTTTACGTTATATTACCTACTTATCCCTAATATCTCCCAGTTATTTTATTGCAAAAATCTTTAATGTACAGACACGGCAAGTCTGCGATTTTATTATATGTATATACTAGCTTTTGCCCGCGGCTTCGCCCGCGTGATTTTCGGTTTTTCACTAATCTCGAGGGAATCGTGGATTTCCGGTTCCCGTTTCCGCTCTCTTTTCCAACCTTTATACCTACTTTCAAGGAAGTTTGTTATAGTACCTAATCAACATATAGCTGTAGATATAGATTTCGGTTTTTCAAAATCCTGTGGACACTGTGGATTTTTCCAGGATAAAATTTGCATACGCATACATATGCATGCAACTATTGCAATAATGTGTCATGTGAACGTGATTTACCTAAGAACAGTCAGCGCCCTCTATGGTGTTTTTGGAATCATATATCTATTTTAGTCCCACAGGAATATTTTTCCGGGATAAAATTAGCCTATGTATTAAGTTAGGGCATAAGCTATCTCCATTCAATTTCAGCCAAATCGCTTTAGAAGTTGCGGCGGGATTGAATAACAAACATCCAAACATCTAAACATTCACACTTTCACATTTATAATATTAATAGGATAGATAATTGTATAATATTATGTATTACACTTTTCAAATTATTTTGATTTAGTAACCGCTGGGGCCCGACCTGACATATTATTTATCTTACAGTCTCCCTACAGTTTAATTAATATAGACTTGTATTTTAATTAATTATTGTACGTTAGGTACTTGTAATGATGAAACTGAATTAGGTAAATTAAATTACAAATGTGTAAGGGGTAGACACCTACGTAATTAAGGAAATAATTAAAAGTAAATTCGGCTTAAACGCATTTGACTCTGAGGAGGTAATTATTGTTTAAACACCTTGAAACAAGGTTTTCAGCGCAAATAATTCAATTTACTTTGGCATCCTACCTCGCGTAACTAGAATTGTTATTTTTTGAAATATAAACTTTCGTAAGGCTTCATTTTGTAACTTTTACAACTTAACTTTTTTAGTAAACCAATAATGTAAATCTAATCTAACTACTGAACTCATCGCAGTCCAGCTTGGAAGGTATAAACTAAGTATAAAGACAATTTTCATATTTTTTTAAATTGCTTTTTGAGTTTTTTGTCTAAATTCTCAACGAAATTATTGAACGCAAATGTGATGTGCATTTTCGTAGTATTCAAAAAATTTAGATACTACTATTTCATCCTACATTTCCGGTAAGCGTTAAAATACAAATACAAACCACAATCAATTATTATTCATTTATTTAGTATGTAACAGGTAAATTAAATTTAATTAATTAAACAACACTTGATAATAGTAAATTTCATTATAGACAGTAAGTAGGTACTTAGTACAAAAATTTGTAAAGCTCAACATTCTGCCATGTGTGCTGTTATTAAACATTTACAAATATTCAAACTGGAGCCGTGAAATGAAATGTAACAATGAAATGTAACAATGAAATGTAACAATGAAATGTAAAATGAAAAAAGTCCATTAAGCTTGTGAAACTGAAACTGCACTGGGCAAGGAATGTATGGCATTTTATGGAATTCAAAAAGTATTGTGAAGTTGATATCAGATATCTGCCTACTAGCTAACAGTTAAAAAGGGGTAATAACTGTTAAATCTTTAATCCCGAGATATTGAGATCTAAAAGGCATTTTATGTGCTGAAATGTAATACATTCTTTTCTCATATGCTCTATAATTACACTAAAAGTACCTTGTATTGTATGTAATTCTTAAATTCAATCCTTGAACGGGTTATTAGATAGGTAGCTAGTTATTACCTGCTGGGTTATTCTGTAACTTAGTTAGCAACTGAAAATAGTTGCCAACGAATTAGTTTGATATACATTGCTGCTTTACTGTGGGAAATATAAAGTGTTTTCATAATTTTACACAGTAAAGCAGCAATGTATATCGAACAAATTCGTTGGCAACTATTTTCAGTTGCTAACTAAGTTACAGAATAACCCCCCTGTCCGGTAGGTCGAGGGAAAACGACCATATCGGCCCTCCGGCAATTGATCACAAAATATCCAGATCTATAAGACCTAGAAAGTTAATATTTGGTAGGTACCTACAAGGATACCTTACATCATAAACCATAGATTTTCAAATTAAAGACTATATCGTGCCTGTGTCCCATTACAGACTACATTCAATATTAGCTTTGGGAAAAGATTATGAAATAATATATAACTAACTAGCGGACCCGGCAGACGTCGTCCTGCCCGCTATTAGCGCCACCTACCGGGTCCAATTTTTCTACTTATAAACCTTCCTCTTGAATCACTCTATCTATTAAAAAAAACCGCATCAAAATCAGTTGCATAGTTTTAAAGATTTAAGCATACATAGGGACATAGGGACAGAGAAAGCGACTTTGTTTTATACTATGTAGTGATAAACACCTTATTTATAACAAAAAAATGTATATTATGTAAATAATGATAGATATACGTGTATAGAACAAACAAGCCTGAGAAGTTTAAATGCCATAAAAAGGTCTCTTCGCTAACAAAAAAGTTTAAGGGATTTATCTCACGTTGTAAAAAAGCTTGCTCTCTGTAGTGTCTTCTATTTAAAGGTTATATTACTTAAAAACCACTAAAACGTCGTTTTTATCTTCTTTTAAAATTAATGTATACCTACTAGCTTTTAATTAATTTTTGTGTTAACATTATCATAATATTATTATTATAATGTTAATATTATCATTGGCATAATATTATTTATGTACTTACGAGTAGATACTACACTTTAACATTTTATTTAATTTCTTGTACGTGTTATTATGTAAGTAATGTACTTGTAGCCGATTGTGATTGTTTATAGGTTTTAGTATTTGTATTGTAGGTATATTTATATTTAAGCAAAATATTATATTTATTTTGTAACAGTAACATAAGGCGTAGACTAAGATACTTAATACATTGAGGCCACTCTGTGGTTTTTTTAATGTGTATAATTCGTTCATTGTAAAATATTATGTATTTTGATAAATATAATAAAAAACATGGAAACGGCTCCGTGATCAGTTGCGTATTTGGCTAGTTTTCGCCTTCGTTGAGATTGGTCGTCGTGGCTGAAATTCGGTCTGGAGGACATCAGCTAAATCAACTTCCGTCCATCTAGCCATGTCTAGAGCATTAAGCTGGCTAATTTCCTGTAATTGTACGACCCAAGTTTACAATTCTTACAGCCCCACCCTCTTTCACTCTATCCAAATATCCAAGCCAGTCGTGTCGTCCCTAAGTACGATCTAAGGTAATCTACCGTCTGATGTGAAGACTGACGTTTGCCTGCAAACAATTTTGGTACATTATCTGCTCCTCGGCTCTAATTTTCATTCATCACTCATGATGGAATTGACTGATGCAGAACCCATCGTCTAATGGAAGAAGGGTAGAATATAAACACTGGAGAAGGAAATGCAAACAAAATCTTGAAGCAAAGAAAGGCCTTGAACAGGTCTCTGTTATTTTTTGTCTCGCTCTCATCCTACTTAAATAAAGTGTGTGAGGTATATAATAGAAAAATATCACTATGGTATCATATTATGGTCATTCACCTTTGTGAAACCATCGGAAATCGAGAGAAATTGACAGTACCTTTATTATTGTCTTTACTACAATGTTTTAGGCGCAATTTCCAGTGTATATAAACTAGGTAAGTATATATAGTTTTAACCTTCTTGGTCTAACGGATGCTTAATGGCTACATGCCAGATATAATAAAATATGTCAACCAATGGAAAACAGCGGCTCCAAGAAACTTACGCTTAAAGTTTAAAACGGCTGAATAGTTTGCAGGAAATGATACTGTCTCTGCATTGATATTTGTAATATCGTATAAAAAGAAAATAAACTTAGTAAGTTACAATATTTTTTATTTAATTTGTCAATATTTTTGATTATCCTGTCCTACTTCCTACTAATATTATAAATGTGAAAGTGTGGATGTTTGGATGTTAAGATGTTTGGATGTTTGGATGTTTGTTACTATATAGCGTCGCAACTACTGGACCGATTTTGCTAAAATTTTGAATGGAGATACATTATGTCCTGACTTAAAACATAGGCTTAAAACATAGACATTTTATCCAAGAAAAACCCGAAATCTATATCTAAAGCTATAGGTAGATTACTATAGCATAATTCCTTGAAAGTAGGTATAAAGGTTGGAAAAGGAAGCGGAAACGGAAACCAGATATCCACGATTCCCTCAGGATTTGTCAAAAATCGAAATACACGCGGGCGAAGCCGCGGGCAAAAACTAGTATCTATAATATAATAAAACTGTAACAGATCCAATTCTGTACATTGAAGATATTTTGAAAATTTTTATTGGAGGGCACTCTATAATCGATACTGAAGCCAAAACTGCAATTTGTTTCATTTTTGTCTGTCTGTCTGTCTTTCTGTCTGTCTGTCTGTCTGTCTGTCTGTCTGTCTGTCTGTCTGTATCTTGGCCGCGCATCACGCCGAAACTACTGAATGGATTCGAATGAAATTTGGTACGATTTGAGTTTATACTCCGAGGTAGGACATAGGATACTTTTTATCCCGAAATTCAGCACGGTTCTCTTGGGAGAGGGGAAGAAAGATAAAACGTGTATTTAGCTGTAATTCATTAACGCGTAGTTCGATTTAACTCATTCTTTCTTTATTAGAAAGGTAGTACTTTAAGTATTGTCCCGTAAATATTTCAAGGTCATAGATTTTTTAGTTCAGGAATGACAGACATTTATTGGGTTCAAATAACTTGGGGCCCGGATCTTTGTACGTACGGCTTATTTTAAACTGGCGTGCGTTTAAATTTATGTTTGTCGGGCTGGCTATTTATTCCAGCTAATTACCGAAACGGCTGGATCAATTTTGATGGAACTTTCAATGGCAGATAGGTGATGTTATAAGGAGTAACTTAGGCTACATTTAGTTTAGGTTCAAAAAAGGATTATGGGATCCAATCGGATCCTATATAAAACCTATATCCAGGCGGACGAAGTCGCGAGGGTCGGCTAGTTATTAATAAAAATAAATGTAGTGTAAACACTTTTGCTGCTGAAAGCTGTGATAGCCTAGTGGTTAGTGGTTAGGACGACCGACTTCTAATCGGAGGTCGTGGGTTCGATCCCGGGGACTAACTTTTCGGAGTTATGTGCGGTTTAAGTATTTAAATATCACTTGCTTTAACGGTAAAGGAAAACATCGTGAGGAAACCTGCATGCCTGAGAGTTCTCCATAACGTTCACAAAGGTGTGTGAAGTCTGCCAATCCGCTTGGCCAGCGTGGTAGACTATGGCCAAAACCCTTCTCACTCTGAGAGGAGACCCGTGCTCTTTAGTGAGCCGGTAATGGGTTGATCATGATGATGATGATGATGAAACACTTTTGCCAATAATATGAAGTAATGTAGTTATTTATAGTTTGTTGGATAGATACATGTGAACTATTTAAAGAAAGGTGATTGCTTTAAAAAATAACAATGTACTTTTTCGAATGATTTGCTAGTCAGTTATCGAATTATCATTCAATATTAATAATTTTCGGTACTTGAATTATTCTTCATTCAGTATAAAAACATATGAACACAAGTTCAATGCGATATTTCTAATTTATTTAAGCGACACAGTCGATTCCTTCGAATGATTATGTAAATTTAAACAGTAGGTAGGTTCGTTTGTTCGAATAGTCCCATTTATACAATCGGATAACGAACTTTTCGAATGATTCTTAGGTATACTTTATACATTTTTCTCTCTCTATAATTAATAAGCCAACTATAAAAGTGGTATACCTATAAACTGCACGAAAAGTTGTGTAATCATTTTAACAGTTTCCCAACATAATTAACAAATTATTCAAAAATAAATTAGTTGATTTATTGTTTACCACAAACCAAAACCCGACAGACTGAACTGCGAACTCGCAACACAATGCGGTTATATTCGCCTTTATGTTCGCCTCTTCGCGTAGGCACTAGCATAATATTTCATTACCTTTGATAAATAAATTCCAATTATTGTACATTGTGTTACAACAAATTTAAACCACTGTAAACGAAATACAATTAAAAGTAGAACTTAATAAATCTCGTATGGATAGGTAATGTAAATAATTATGAATCTATTGTTACGAATCTATACTCTATACTAATACTAATAAATAAAATTGAAGTGTCTGTCTGTAATTTCGAAATAACTACCACATATTAAGCTCATATGGTTATTTGAACGATACCATAACCGAATCACACGTTTTTAAAATTTTTGTCTGTCTGTCTGTCTGTTTGAACGGGCTAATCTTCGGAACGGCTGAACCGATTTTGACGGGACTTTCACTGATAGGTATTTTCGCTGCGCGCGACGGCGGGGGGCGGGTGGACCAGAAATCTACTTATCCCTCAGGATTTGTGAAAAACCAAAATTCACGCGGGCGAAGCCGCGGGCAAAAGCTAGTAATAAATAAACACAGACCTTTGTTTCCGTATTGATCGTGGGATGCGTATACAATATTACATTTGTATCTGCAAGTGCAAACTATTTATTTTTCTCCCTATTTTTTATAAGTTCAAGAAGTTATTCGTGGCTGACATTGTATATGCAGGCTTAAATAAAGAATGATGTTATATAATGAAGAAGTAAGTTATAGGTTTGTGTACGAGTTATACGCTTATAACGCTTCATATTGTATTCTCCTATTCAAATATTTGTCATACTCAAAGTCACAATCCGCGCGTATACGTATTTGCTTATAACTTCTAAATTTTTTAGTGAAATTCAATGCGAAGTTAGTGAAGAGGAGTCTGATGATAGAGACAAGAGCAGAAGCGTGTTTTTTTTTTTACTATTTAATATCCTTTTTTACTAAGAACCATAGTTACTTATAAGTAGATTCCGTGCATCTCATGGCCACAATGGCCCACGTCGTCCAACATTACAACACAAAAATTGTGTTCGTGACCATCAATAATATTGATCATCGTTATCGTGAACGTAACTTTAACGGACAATATCGGGAACATTTTTATCCTGGAAGATGACGTCACATCGCCGCAATATCCGGCCGGTGCCGAATGCCCCGCGCGCCGGGAATACCAAGAAGATAATTTATTCCTCTGATACCTTCCCGGCATCCACATTTTCACTTTTACTTTGCGAGACAACCTGTGATTTATAGCTCGGATACAAATATTGTGTACAAATGGCTATATATATATATATATTGTGGAACGTCTGTTCCACACGAGTAGATATTATACAGAGGAAAAGCTACCTAAGAACGTCCAAAATTTATACCTATTCTGATAGGGTTGTCACCTGTTGCATGTGAAAAATTATGGGTAAAAATAAAAATAATTATTATATACTAGTATACATAATATAGCAAGATATGTAATAATGATTGGAAAAATATGTTTTTATATTATATTACTATACTAAATATAAGTTATGTAGTTACTTAGGTAGGTACTTTTAGTACTTTTAGTAGGTACCTACTAAAAGTATATTATGTAATAGCACATGCGTAGATATCCCTAGCGATAGTACCTACATACTTACTTACTTTTGTAAATTAAGTACCTAGTTACTATTAGGTATGTAGTAGGTACTTACTAAAACTAAGTGTGATAGCACATGCATAGATATCCCTAGTGACAGAACTAGATACTTTAGTAAAATGAATGAATTAAGTACCTAGTTACTTAGAAAGGTAGTAGATTATAAAACCGTAGACATTTTTATGAACAGATACTTACTAAAAATAAGTGTGATAGCACGTGCGTAGATATCCCTAGTGACAGTACCTAGAATCTAGACACTTACTTACTTTAGTAAATTGAATGATTTAAGTACCTAGTTACTTAGATTGACCCGTTAGCGCGGTTGGCAGTGACCCTGCCTTCCGCTCCAGGGTCGCGGGTTCGATTCCCGCCCCGAGTCTGGGTGTATTTATAATATGTATGTATCATCATCATCATCATCATGATCAACCCATTACCGGCTCACTACAGAGCACGGGTCTCCTCTCAGAGTGAGAAGGGTTTTGGCCATAGTCTACCACGCTGGCCAAGCGGATTGGCAGACTTCACACACCTTTGAGAACTCCATAGAGAACTCTCAGGCATGCAGGTTTCCTCACGATGTTTTCCTTCACCGTTAAAGCTAGTGATATTTTTAAATACTTAAAACGCACATAACTCCGAAAAGTTAGAGGTGCGTGCCCCGGGATCGAACCCACGACCTCCGATTAGAAGTCGGTCGTCCTAACCACTAGGCTATCACAGCTTTTTTGTATGTATATATACCTTTATATAAAATATATATATGTAAATATGTCTATCAGTTGGCTATTACCTATAACACAGGCATGAAGTTGCCTACTTTAGGAATAGACGGCCGTGTGTGTATGTGTGAGTAATTAATTATTTATTTAGATAGGTACCTTAGATAGGCCCATCCCGATGGCCCGTTGCATAGAGGATCTATAACACATTTTAACTTACAACCCGTTTACTAAAAGATAGGACCTCGCTGACAAGTTGCTTTGACTCGCTCGCTCGCAAGACAATACTAACACAGCATACCCAGAGTTTTTCACAAACATTTAAGTTTCATACAATACCTAAATATTCTTAATGATGCTTTTTTGCACACCGTACCCATGCGTCGTAGTGACGTCATCGACGCCAGGTCCAATCTTTTAGTAAACGGGTTGTACCTGGCAATGTTATTACTCAATTCTATTCAGTAGAATCTGCTTTCCGAACCAGTAGTAGAGTCTTGACATAGTATCATAAGTGGCACATACTATCCTACAATAAATAAATTCATGTCATTTCAATTAATTTCATTTCATTAATTTTATTGTATAGATATGTAAAGGTAGGTAGGTATACTTACTTCACTTGATCTCTAGGGTACACAAAAAAAGAGATTGGAAAAGTGCGCACGACCCACAGCCCTGTCGTTTGTTTACCAACTGTCCTACCAGTGGAGTGTGAGTGGAGCGTACGTAAACCGTTCGTGAGAACTCGTGTGTGCGTGAGCGGTGCTATGTGTGAGTGTACTTACAGCGGGCCGCTTGTAGGTAGCTTTTTCTCTGTATAATATCTACTCGTGTGTCTGTTCTTAACATGTAGGTACCAAATTATAACAAATTTTGTTTATAGGAATGTTTAAAACTTTCCCAAAAATATACAATTCTATGTCCTTTTCCAGGTTGTGTTTAGGTTGTGTGAAATTGAAAATTAAATCAAGACTATTAAATATGCATAAAAATAAATAAAAATCTGTTTTAAAATATACCTACAGCTAAAGCCCTTTCATAATATAATTATGATTACCCACTACATATTATAGTATATTTTCATCTTACTTTGAAAATATTTATTTTCATCTTAATTTGATAATATGTATTTTCATCTCACTTTGAAAATTGTAAATACTAATTATTTGTTCATGAACACATTTTAATATCATTAAAATCGGTAGAAGTTGTATGGCGTAAAGAATTTGCAAACACGGATACACTTGTAGTCTTATTACATACTAACTTTTCCAGCTACTTAGTCCAGATTGATTTAAAAATCTTATAGAAGTTTAAGATAAGACGTAACCTATCTTCGTCTTCAGGATATAAGTTATAATTTCGTTGAAATCGATTCAATAGTTGAGGCGTAAAGAAAAATAAACAAAAAAACACTTTCATGGAAAAAGTCGCGTGTAAAATTTACCATGAATCGAAAAGTTTCGTTGATTATAAAGTTTTCTTTATAGAATGTTATAAACACTTACCTGGGATATAAATTATAATGAGTTTTTGTTTCCAATTAATAATTTTCACTTTAGGTACGCAGTATTCATAATGACTTTCTAATATTAGCGGAAAATCTAAACATTTGAACAGTGAAATTATTTGCCATAAATAGAGAAACCATTTATTTATACTATACACTAGATGATGCCCACGGCTTTGCCCGTGTGGATTTAGGTTTTTAAAAATCCCCTGGGAACTTTTGATTTTCCAGAACACAAAGTAGCCTATTTGTATAGTAACCCGTCCCCAAAACTGAAAAATCCCTTGGGATCGCCACGATTTAAGAATGCAATTCCTTACAGCATCAGGGTTGAGGAGTTAGATATGTACCTACTCGAGTTAATTCAAAGATAAAGTCTTAATTGGTACCACCAAGCAATTTAAATAACCGACAGTTCCTAAATCCCATTAGTTTTGAGGGTCAGGTCCCCTACAGCATCAGGATTGAGGAGTTGGAATCCATATTTTTATAGGACAGTGTCGCAATGTTTCTCTATGGATTAAAAAAAAATTACGCAAATCGGTTCAGAAATCTCGGAGATATTGGTGTACATAGGTAGAAAAACACAACTCCTCCTTTTTTGAAAGTCAGTTAAAAAAGTAGCCTGTATTACTCCCTGGTTAATTCTCTACTTATATGTGAAAGTCCCGTCAAAATCCGTTCAGCCGTTCCTAAGATTAGCCCGTTCAAACAGACAGACAGACAGACAGACAAAAATTTTAAAAACATGTGATTCGGTTATGGTACAGTTCAAATAACCATATGAGCTTAATATGAGGTAGTTATTTCGAAATTACAGACAGACACTTCAATTTTATTTAGTGTAGAGTATAGATATAGATAATATACCTACTGTAGTAAAATAATACATTTTTATTATACTGTATTAAAAATAAAAATAATAAAACGGCCGAGTGCGAGTCGGGAGTCGGGACTATTAGGATTCCGTACATATCCACCAAATTTTTTTTAAACTAAATATTTAATTTATCCTGGGTCTACAATCATTTCCATTCCGAGCTAGAAGTCACAAGATGTACAGCTTTTTAAAGAACGACGTAATTCCAGATGTATTACGCTCTTTACAATATATATTGTATACGTTTGCTTATTACAAACGTTTGCTAAGAGGGTCTACTAAGAGCCTACTTGGCACACTTTCATATGTAAATGGGAGCCTGTTGAGTTTAGAATCTCATCATACACCGCCTTACCTCTATACATATAACACGGAATACGTTTTAGATAAAACTGTGCACGTGTGGTGACTTACAAAACTAAAGTTTCTAGTTTCAACAACAAGATAAAGTTCTAAAACTAAAACCGAACTAAGTATTATTTAAATTCAAAATTCAAAATCATTTATTTTCACGTAGGCTCTTATGACATGTCAAGAATCTACCACCGGTTCGGAATGCTGATTCTGCTGAGAAAAAAGCCGGCAAGAAACTCAGCAGTTGCTCTTTTCAAAACAAAATGTTACAAGATGTGCTTAACTATCTTGTGGACAACTGAAGCAAAGCCGAATAGAATATACATATTTTTTACTCAGATAAACTTTTACAACCGCTTTCGAATCGACAAATGAATCTACCACTGGTTCAGAATGGTGCTTACAATTCTACACATGTTAAAAAGGGAAGACAAAAGTAGCCCCATTTCTGACGGTGGCACCCGTTCACGAGCATGACGCATGATCCAGCCATTGCTTCGCTCAACCATATTTGAGGGAACGTAACAATACTTACTTGTTCTTAATTTATACTTGCTTGTTCCTAGATCTGCAGATAGGAAGTGCAAAACCATGATAAAACAGGTAAATATAGATGCCACTGAATAGTGACGGGCATTCGGGTACGCTATGCAAAGCAGTATGTAGCAACATCTGCAATATTGAATTTGCTGAAGCGGTGGCGGGAACGGGGAAACCACCTAGGATCCCTATGGCATGCGGAGAACGAGTGAGGACGACGCGTCGTCCTCACTCGTTCTCCGTCGCGACGGTGAGAGGTAGCGCGTCCTGGAAAAAGCTCTCTTATACTTTCTCCACTGACCTTTACAGTGATAGGTAGGTACTCCCTATCACTGGCCGCTGGCTGTGCCGCTGGTACGCTGGATTGAGTGTGCTGTGTGTCATATAAAATGACAGCTGATTGTTGTGCCGATTCAAAGCGTTGCGCGGAAGCAATTCAATTTCACACTTCGCAATACAATTACTAATAGTAAGTTGTATATAACAATTCACATTAGTTTCGTGTACCCTCACTCTCACATCACACATCACATGTGAGCAATCAGCGCCAAAGTTGCGATATTGAAGTTACTAAGTTCAACTTACGTTTGTTGTCGCCTAAGGCCTATCTTATAGACTCTATAAGATATGCCTTGGGCGACAACAATTAATGTAAGTTGAACTTGTGCTGATTCGAATTGATTCGTCACTGCACTGAGCTCTATGATACTCTATGATACTCTATGTACAACGCAATGAATGCAGACAGGCTGACGACACAGCTGATTGCGCTCTGGAGATAAACCGCAAGAGACTCCGCAAGAGGAGCTGCAATTTTTCCAAGCAATATATTGTGAATAACACGATTACGTAGAAGTGATTTATTACCGATAAATACCTACGCTTCGAAATAGCCGTACCTACTGCTAAACAAACGTATATTTTCTTGATTCAGATCAGACGCTGTCATTAATTATATGTGTTGACATCCGAATTCAGTCCAAGTTTTCTCGATGCGTATTTTCTCGGATTCTGATCGAACTACACAAGCACGAGAAGCAATACGGGAAAATTTGGACACAATAATAAAGGTACTGTCAAATTCTCTCGATTTCCGATGGTTTCACAAAGAGCGAAAAAAATAAAACAGCAATTTCTTTTGTGGAATTTACACAGCTATGAGCGTTCGCACCTTTTATCAAAAGCAATTCTTTAAATGATTTTCCCTTTAAAAAAAAATTTTGGTTGTGTTTATCTTAAGTATAACAAAATTAAATAAATTGAGCCTTTGAAAAGAAATTTAAGTTTTTGAGAGTTTTACCTAAAAATACCTTAATATTTTATTAATTCTGTGCTTTTATACAATTAAATTATAAGACATCACGATAATTACGAGACAATAATCAAAATATAATATTAACAAAATTCTCTGGGTTGTCGCTTTTGTTCTCCCTTTAACCAAAGCAAAACACTGCTACCAAAAAATAAAACTCCATTCCCAAGCTAAAATAAAGCAACCACCCAAAGGCGTCGCCAGCCGATGGATATTAAAGTATGGGAAAAGTACAAAGTATTGTAAATACACTCCAGAGCTTTTGAAGCTGGTTAGAGTCGTTCGGGGTAACCGAGCGCAGTAGGTAAGTGAACGAATCGCGTATAACTCCGTGACTACGTGTGGGGAGGGGGGGTTTGTTTGGATGAAATAAGGACGCTGGAGTGGCGAACTAGTTTTGACATAACATTGTGCCGTGTAACGTTTTGTTAACATTTTATTCGCAATTAATTAAATTTACTAGTTTCATCGGTAATTTTTGGCGTTTTGACAAATCCTGTCACTTGTAAGTTTTGGATTCGATACTGGTCAGTTATGTTTTCTTTGATTATGAACATATTCTTGTAGATATTTGTGAGCAACAATATTGAGATTATGATTGTTGCATAAACCAGTGTTAACATTAATTTGTATTTTGGCTCCCTAGGGAAAGTGTGCGCGGGTAAGTGTGCGCAGGTGTGCACTTACCCCCATGAGCAATATTTTAGTAAAAAATTAATAATGACTGAATGAATAATAATTATTTGCTGGTTAAGTTATGCGTCTTACACCTCTTGTATGCATCATTATTTTGTATGTTGGTATCATCATGTCACGAACAAAATTAATTATGTTAGGAAAAATCCGAACTAACATCAGTTACCAAGAGCATCGCCAGCTATCAGGGCATGTTGATATATCGAAGATAGGAAAAGTATGATTCTTAGGTACAATCGAGAGATTATGAAGTTGTAAAGCAAGTGTTACAAGCTCTTGACTTTACTTGACTAAAAACTTGTAAACATTTGGTTATATTTTGGCTAAATTTTGGTTGCATTTGGCTATATCTTTTCAAATATCTAGGAGGAAACAGCAGCCCCTACCGGCTCTCCCTTGACGACGCCCATGCCAGTTACAGAACAGCAAATAATTGCTAAGGCTAAAGTGCTTATCCAAAATGGGAAAAGTAAGAGAAGTGCTGCAAATGCCATTGGAACAAGTTAATCCTGTCTGCGCAAAATACTTAAACTGAGGGAAGCTCCAGTTCAATGGGTTGCAAACATTCAATAATGAACCAGAAGAAGAGTTTGTAGTTCATTAGAAGGAAATGGATGAAAACAAAAAGCTGGGCTCTATAATAATTGTTTGTGTACTTCACTCATTTTCACTTACCCCATATGCGTTTACTTACCCCGTATGGCTGCGCATGGTTACCCGCAATACGGGGCAAGTGAACGCATTCCAAATTTCTCTCTTTAATTGTATTTTGCCAAAAGATATACTTTTAATTTGTTTAGTTTTCTATTTTCGTTGATAGCCAGATAAATGCTCTATCTAAAAAATATGTTTTGATTTCGTTAGCTTTATTATTTAAAACACAGCATGGCTCGAAAGACAAAAGTGCGCACAGTTGCCCCGAATGACTCTACGGGCTCTTAATTTATTTTCGAATTAGAATTTTTCACTGACTTCGTTTCCATTTGCGCCAGGTTTAATTTGCAAAATATAGCATATCTATATTTTTTCAAATCTCTAGGGGGGGCAGCTTCCCCCCCCCCCTGCCCCTACCTGGCGACGCCCTTGCGGCACCACCTACCGAGACCCGGTAGGTTGTCTGTACCTACTTACCCGGTAATTGTGTTTTTAAACCATCCCATTGAACTATACATACAAAATATTATCCAAATCGGTCCAGCCGTTTAGGAGGAGTTAGGTGACAAACACACGTAGAGAAAAATTATACACATATAGGTACGGGTGAGAGAGTTTACCTTATCGACGGGATACCTAAACATAAAACTTTTGACAGTTACGAAACCCATGAACATTTTGTATGGGAAAATGATTTTTCTTTTATTTTATTTTTTTGTCAATTTCCCAATGTTTTTCGGGACGGAGTTGTAATACAACAAATCAAAAACTATGATATTCGGTCCAGCCGTTCTCGAGTTATAAGTGTTCGAACAAACACGACTTTGTTTTATATATTAAGATAATCATAATTAATCAAAGAACATCGTGACAAGAATTCACAAATCTTTCACTAATTGTAGTGATCGATTTCTCAGAACACTGCAATGTATTTTATACCTTGCAGTATTAATCAGTAACTAACAAGGCAAAACTAAAATTCGCTAATAGGAAATGACATTGATTTTAAATAAGATAATCATATTTACTCGTCAATTAAATTTCGTAAAGTAAAAAGAAAAAAGAAAAAATAATTAAAAATTAAAAGTAAAATTCCACTCTGCCAGGTTTTTCCTAACAATCTATACTAATAAATAAAATTGAAGTGTCTGTCTGTAATATCGAAATAACTACCTCATATTAAGCTCATATGGTTATTTGAACGATACTATAACCGAATCACACGTTTTTAAAATTTTTGTCTGTCTGTCTGTCTGTCTGTCTGTCTGTCTGTCTGTCTGTCTGTTTGAACGGGCTAATCTTTGGAACGGCTGAACCGATTTTGACGGGACTTTCACATACAAGTAGAGAATTAACCAGGGAGTAACATAGGCTACTTTTTTAACCGACTTTCAAAAAAGGAGGAGTTGTGTTTTTCTACCTATGTACACCGATATCTCCGAGATTTCTAAACCGATTTGCGTAATTTTTTTTTAATCGATAGAGAAACATTGCGACACTGTCCTACAAAAAATTTGAATTCCAACTCCTCAATCCTGATGCTGTAGGGGATCTGATCCCCAAAACTAATGGGATTTAGCCACTGTCGGTTATTTAAATTGATATTGGGGATACCAATTAAAGACTTTATTGTTGAATGACCTCGAGTAGGTACATGTCCAATGATGTCCAACCCTGATGCTGTAAGGAATTGCATTCCGAAATCGTAAGGATCCCACGGAATATTTCCGTTTTGGCTACTTTTTGTTCTGGAAAACCAAGTTCCCACGAGATTTTTACAAACCTAAATACACACGGGCGAAGCCGTCTAGTAATATTATACATGTACATGAGTGTTACCTATACTTGACTCATATTTAGCTAGACAAGGTATCACCCCGTGTGGGGTTGCTGGTCCCCCATCGGGCGCGTCCCCCCGGTGGCGGATGGGGGAACGCCTCCCAGATATGGGAGGTACCGGGGAAACCCGGCGCGGACCAAAACCAGCAGGGGGTTGCCGCTTGGAGGATCCTGGTACTTCTCTGTTCATCAGCTAGTGGACTGTGGAGACTCCGGGCGGCGACAATTGGGGGGGAGGCTTTCGGGCCGTGAGGAAGAAAACCTCGTTAAAAAATTACAGGAGGGGGTGGAAACGCCCTGCGCGGCGGGTCCGCTGGTCTTTTTGGCCGGTGGGCGCTGGCTTCGGCCACCGTCGGGCAACCCGTAATCCGCACTGAGCGGAACCGGGGGCCCCACGCACTGAGCGAAGGGCCGCGAGGAAGAAAACCTCTATAAAAAATTACACGAGGGGTGAACCTCTTGAGGGTCGCCTGCGGGTGTGGCCCTCTTGAGGGTTGCCTCTAGCGAGGAACTCCGGATGATGGAATGGCGTATCCGTCGCCCGTTGAGACGCCTCAGGTCGGGAGGCGCACCATTATGTTCCTGGTGCGCCTCAGACGGTGTTAGGGGGCCTTTAGGTCCCCCGGTGGAGGGTCTGCCTCGAAGGATGGCGCCGGCTGGGTCGCGGATGATTGCGCAAGTGTACCCGTAACCCAGCCACCAGGCGACACGGAGGAACATCGCTGGGTTTTAGTGGGTATTCTGGCCATCGGCCTGCATGAGTCCCACACTACCTTCCGGAAGCATTGCAGTCCGCTGTAAGGCTTCCGGAGGGTGTGCGTAAATGCATTTCCCAGCGTCAAAAAAAAAAAAAAAAAAAAGACAAGGTATCACGACTAACCCCCAAATATTGACCATAATATTTGAAACAATTCAATTACAACAAAATCAAGATAAGTAAGGAACCTTTTCAGTCATTATTTCTTTTAGATCCTGTTGTGTACCTACTTATTTACTTTAGATTTAGTACAACTTTTACATTAGTGAAGATATTATCTTTCTTGAGTTTAATAAAGTATCTATTAATCTAAGTATTATCAAGAAGATCGTTATCTTATTTGGATGAAAATCGGTAGATATTATCTTTCTTGAGTACAAAGAGTGCAATATTTAATCTATATTATTAAGAAGATAGTTATCTTGTTTGGATGAAAATTGGCTCTTAGGGTTCCGTAACAAAATGGTAACAATAATTATGGAACAACTTTTTACGTCTGTCCGTCTGTTTATCTATCTGGTGATTATTTCAGTATCTGACTACTAATGCTATAGACTTGAAATTTGGAATACTTTTACATTATGCAAAGCGGCCGAAACCCCATACTAAGTTAAGTTGGGTATCATTCATATTATAACACCCCACTTGTGCTGGACTTCATTAGCATATTCTACATTTACAAGTATAAATTGAAAATTTAAAAAACCCCTGATATTCGCCATTTTGTGGCGGCGGCCATCTTGGATCGATTTTCATCAAACATAGCTAACAACATTCTCGACTAATTCACCTTTCAAACAAAAAACCGCATTCAAATCGGTTCACCCGTTTGAGCGCTACAGAGGAACAGACAGACACACACACACACACATACACACACACACACAGACATGTCAAACTTATAACACCCCGTCGTTTTTGCGTCGGGGGTTAAAAATAGGCATTTATTACCCTTTAAGCTGCGTAGTTTTTGACTTATCTCCAGAGTCTGCAAAGCTGAGGTCAAAAATAACAGGAACTGATAAATATTAAATAAATATACTAGCGGAATAGGCAGACATCGTTCTGCTCGGTGAGATATCGACATTAGCGCCACCTACCGGTTCCAATTGTATTTTCAAACAATCTAGGAACCCATTGAAATATACACATAAAATTTCATCCAAATCCGTACAGCCTTTTAGGAGGAGTTATAGCTAAACCACGATAAACTTAGCCTCCCTGATCGTTACGTCGTATATAGCGAGCGCATCACCCGCCCCGCGCCCCGCAAACGATCAAGGAGGCCAAGTTATCGTGGTTTACCTGTAAGTGACAAGCTCACGTAATTTAATACATATGTAGAAGATATATAAACTATATAATCTAAAACGATGTCTCTAACTCTTTTTCAAAACAGCAATAGGTAACACTTTACAGTCAAACTTAAGTCAACTTTAGTTATACGACCCAAAAGGGGTTTGTTATTGGGTGGTAGTTAATTTGACCAAATAACTACACGTTTTCTTATAAAGTACGGAACCCTCGGAGCGCGAGTCAGACTTGCACTTGGTCAGTTATATGTTGTTGATAAAACGTTCGTGTTGGTCTATTAAACGTTTTAAGGTAAATAAATATTGGATTAGATAATGGTCAAAGTCAAAGTCAAAGTCAATAAACTTTATATACCTACGCAAAATGTATAATATGTAATTATGTATGTATGTAAGTTCGCGATTTTTTCAAAAATCAATGAACCAATTTCGATAATTTTTTCACTATCGTAATCTACATACTTTCAGGAAGGTTAGTTTGGGTTAGGCTAGTTATCATTCTTATGTACGAATTTACACGCATAAACGTACTATATCGATTAATATGAGATTGCTGGACTGAAGTTGATTTAATTTTTCCTAAAATATGTGTTTTGTGTACCAAGTAAAAAAAAATATTCTACACAGAATCGTTATTTAACACTGGCGGTGTGTTCTTTAGTACCTAAAGTAAGTGTGAGTAAAAAAAAAATACTCGACAATTTGAGCGCGCTAGCAAAGTGGATAAAAATGAAATGGGAACATCTACGCCCGGAGCTCGAAAGAGTTTAATCAAAGCGAGACTACCCGTTGCCGGGGATGTACTCAATAGTCCGTACAAACACCCTCGGCAGCACGTGGGGTTTCGACATGCAATTCTTAACAGTATTTTTGCCAAAAAGCATCTGATAGTTTGTTTATGTAACAAAACCTTCTTAAGTATTTCCGCTGGATATCACAACGTAGGTATTAAGTAAACTCAGCCCGTACCTTGCTGCATACAAAATCCGTTTTGATCTTTTTATTCCTATTTTTATTATTCATCGATATTCGGATATAGACTGGTCACTGGTGTATAAAGCAGATCAGTAAGGGCTTGTTTCACCACCTTCTGATAAGTGTCGGATAGCCTAAACGTAGGTAAGTTTTGTCACTTTCTTACTTTATGTCAAGTGACAAAGATAAAAGTTGTGAATATGCTATCCGACACTTATCAAAAAGTGGTGAAACAGGACCTTAATATTTATACAACCACGCCAATAAGAATTATATTTTTTTTTAACTTTCCACAAAGCTTCTATATTTATGATAATATGTCATCAACTATTGCTTTTGTAACTAGAAAAAAATTGACATAACTTTTTTTGTCTTCAAATTGGTCCGTATAGGTAATAATATCATAAGTTTTAAAAATTATTTGTTTTACCAGGATACTAAACCAATTTAACTAATCTAACCTTTTAGGTATTATTAATATTTGAATCAAATAAACCATAAAATATAAAACAAATAGCTTGATGCAAAGGCAAAAGACGATACTGAATTTTATACTGTAATTTTAGTTCATTAAGGGCCTGTTTCACCATCTTCTGATAAGTATCGGATAGCTTAATCACATATTTTGTCTTTTTCACTTGACATAGGTAAAGTAAGAAAGTGACAAAACTTACGATTAGGCTATCGACACTTATCAGAAGGTGTTGAAAAAGGCCCTTAATCTTACTTCTTACTTAATATTATAATTAATGCGAAAGTAACTCTGTCTGTCTGTCTGTATGTTACGCTTTCACACCTAAACCGCTGAACCGATTTTGAAAGGTACAGAGATAGACTAGACCTTGGAGAAGGACATAGGCTACTTTTTATCCCGGAAAATCATAGAGTTTCTAAGGGATTTTTAAAAACCTAAATCCTTGCGAATGAAGATGAACAAAAATTGTTTGTTCACTCTTTATCTGAAGTCGTTCATATAGAGTGGAAATCTATACCACATCTATACAATATAGAGTACAAATAAATCTCGGCCGTTAAGTGCCGCCCATCTTGTTCTTCTACCCTCTAAGCCCGCCATTTTATAGGGCGATTTAATGTGTGGACACACTTCGTAACTGAATTGCGTTTTCACTCTCCTTTTGAGAATCTGTTCAAAATAAGTGCACTAAATACTATTGGGAAATAAAATTCACTCAAAATAATATTATTATGTTTTTAGTCGGGTTTTTATGAAAGCAATTTTATTTTTAATGGTATTTAGATTTACTATAGACGTATATAATATAACGTCTATAGATTTACTACGCCTGTTTTAATCATACAACAAATCAACTAACAGGATACTGGTTATTGTATTTATTCCACGGGGCCGAAACTCCCGGCTTGGGTCTAACTTTTAATAGGGCAGCCTGAGTAGAGGTCCATTTAGTTAGCAAATCAATTAAGTTGGCAACCACTTCGACAGGTCTTATCACCAATCGGAGATATCAATTAAGTTGTAGCGTGTTTATTGTTGTTTTGGGAAAGATTAACTAGTTTAGTACCTATTTTATATTTTTTTATATAGTAGGTAGGTACATTTAATTTACTAATTTATATCGTTTTTATATCTAACGAAGGAATTACAAAGACCAAATTTTTTTTTTTTTTTGTGTTAGCTTTAGGGAACAGAAACTGGGCAGACAATCGTCGAATCACATCGAACACAATCGTGAATTATTTATGTATTTCGTTGAAGTGACACAAAAAATTTCTGTCAGTGCATAAAGTAATAATTGCGCATGGTACCGGACGCGGGGGGGCCACACAATTTGGCAGAAAATAATTTTCACGCATCTATACGCGTAGCGTCGAAACCATTTTGTGAAATTGTAAAAAAAATAAAAACAAATAATAACTACTGCTGAATTACTCTTAATTGCTGACTTGACACTCTTCTTGCAAGAATAATACCAATTCAACCAATTGAACATAATATGCGATAATAATCTATACACAATTATAATAAAATCGTAGGCTTGCCGTATCTGTACATTAAAGATTCTTGCAAAAAAATAACTGGGAGACGTTAGGCATAACTGATAAGTAATAGAGCGTAAAAATGGAATTTATTGGTTTGTCTGTATGTTTGTGTGCGCATCGCGCAAAAACTACTAAATAGATTGGAGTAAAACTTAACATGATTTTAGTTCATACAGCTAAATCGCATAAGTAATATAGGATACTTTTTATCCCGAAATTCAGCACAATTAAGGGAGAGGGGATGAAAGTCAAAATGTGAAGTAGCTGTAATTCATTAACACGTAGTCCGATTTAATTTATAATTTTTTGTTAGAAAGGAGGTTGTTTAAAGATTGTCCCGTAAATATTTCAAGTCATCGGTTTTATAGTTCCGAAATTACAGGTATTACAACCCTCAGTGTTCCATATAACTTAGAACCCGGATTGTATAGGTAGGTACTTCTATTTTGATGTGGCTTGTGACATTTTTAGGACCTTAGAAAAAACAAAGAGCTCTCGCGGGATTTTTAAAAACCTAAATCCACGCGGACGAAGTCGCGGATATCCGCTAGTATATAATATTAGTATTGACTTTCCAGTGATCATTTTTGTGTTTTAAAATCTCAAGGGGGGATTATTACTCGTATATTTACGAAAACAGCATGAGATAAGATACTCAATAGATAAGTATAACAGATATCTTTGAGATTACGAACCAAAATATGTATAAATACATCAAAAATCAACATTAACCTTCAAATTCAAAATGGCACCAACACGTATCAGTTTCATATTTATGTGCATTATAGTTAAAATATACGCGTCAAGTATAATAAGCGAGTATGAAAGAGCTAAAATTGAATTGGAGGAATATATAGAGGCCAAGAGAAAGGAAATTAATCCGAGATTCAGGCCATTATACCACGTTGCTCCACCAGTTGGATGGATGAACGATCCAAATGGATTTTCATATCACAAAGGAGAATTTCATCTGTTCTACCAATTTTATCCTTATGACAGTGCTTGGGGTCCCATGCATTGGGGGCATGTCTCAAGTCCCGATCTAGTGAACTGGCAAGAGTTACCAACAGCACTTCTTCCAGAGAGAGAGCAGTGCTTTTCTGGAGGCGCCATTAGCCAAGGAGATACATTGACTTTGATGTATACCGCTCATGCACCTGCGGATGTTGAGCCTTTTTTCAACCAAAGTCAATATTTAGCATTTAGTGACGATGCTATAAACTTTTACAAGTATGAAGGGAATCCAGTTTTGGCAAGAGCTCCAAATGGATCGCCAGACTTCCGAGACCCGAAGGTTTGGATACATGACAATTACTATTACGTAGTCATTGGCAGCCAAACGGATGACAGAAGGGGAAGCGTTGTTTTGTACAGATCTATTGATATGAAAAATTGGGAATTTTTGTCAGTGTTAGGAGAATCAGATGGAGATACGGGTTATATGTGGGAATGTCCTGACTTCTTTGAATTAGATGGTAAGTTTGTTCTGTTAATATCTCCTCAAGGAATCTTACCTCAGGGAGACAGATATAAAAACACTCACCAAACTGGCTACATTATAGGAAATTTTAATTATGATACAAATGAATTCGTACTTGAAGTTTCCTTCCAAGAGATGGACTTTGGGCATGATTTCTATGCCGCTACAACAACAGAAGAAAATGGCAAACGATACTTAGTCGCTTGGTTTGGCATGTGGGATGTACCTATTCCGGAACGCGTCGATGGATGGGCAGGAATAGCAACAATTGTCAGAGAATTGAGCATAGTTGGAAACCGCATTATAATGAAGCCAGTAGAAGAAATTGAGACTTTAAGAAGCGAAATAGTCATTGATAATGATTTAGAGCCAAATCAGATCTTGGAGTTTGGCAAAGCAGTGGAAATATTGATTAACAGTGATATCGACGAAAAAGTTGACCTGTTATTGGAAGGTCGTGAAGGTGGCGGTAAAGTTTGGTTGCGCTGGGACCCAGAAACACGTAAAGTTGTTGTTGATAGGGGCTCCGGTGATATAAGGCAGGTAGAATGGTACCCCATTGGATCAAAATCCTGGCGAATATTTTTAGATACAAGCAGTTTGGAACTGTTTTGTGGAGAAGGTGAGGTGGTTTTTAGTAGTCGTGTGTATCCATTAGGTGGATGGAAACTCACGAATGAAAGCAATCAGACCGTGCGTATTAAAGCTTACAATTTGAAGAGAGCAACGCCTGCGTGAAATTAGAAAACGTTCAAATATCCTTTACTCGATTCCCTTGAATATAATTAGTAAACTATGTTTTTTGTATCATGCTTTTGTACAATGGAAAAACGTGGCTAAAAAATACAAAAAAAATGAAATTAAGTAAGTAGTTTTATTTTTCGTATATTAGCATCCAAATAAAATGTTATAGGTAGATATTATGTTTAAAACAAGAATACTCGCAAAATAAGAGAGCCTAACATGAAAGAGGAGTAAGTAAGCGTAGTAAACTGTGTGAAGAAGCAGTGCAAATTCAGCGGAGCGGCACGGGCGGCGCGGCGGTGACGGTATAGTTGCAAGCGATACCACCTTCCAACGGCCTTCTCTGTCGAGTTTCCTCGCTCCGTATTACTCCGCGAACTAGCTCCAATGTCTCACTCCACTACCCAACTCGACATGCATACGCAACTAATTTCATTCCGAAGAAACCATTGTCAATGTATTATCCACCAAAGTTGTGCGGAGCTGAGGCGTGAATTTTGTTATTTTTTTTTTTTTACATTTACCTACCTAGCTTCGCGACGCTCCCCTTCTCTCCGATCTAGTGGACAGGCAACCTTGTTATGCCAGCTTTATTGATTTAAATAATAGCGATATATTGTAAAGTTCATTGAGATCAATTATATAATACTAGCGGACCCAGCAGACGTCGTCCTGCCCGCTATTAGCGCCACCTACCGGGTCCCATTTTTCTACTTATAAACCTTCCTCTTGAATCACTCTATCTATTACAAAAAACCGCATCAAAATCCGTTGTGTAGTTTTAAATATTTAAGCATACATAGGGACATAGGGATATAGGAACAGAGAAAGCTACTTTGTTTTATACTATGTAGTGATTTTAATGTTTCACTGAGTCTCGAGAATTTAAATGACTAGAATAGTCGAGTTTTAAAAGCATATTGTTCTGTAAATAATTCAAGTTCATCGGTTTAGTACTTACTTCAGAAATTACAGCCATCACAACCCTCAGTATTCCATACAAGCGGACACCCGCGACTTCGCTTGCATGGATATAATATATTGTTATTTTTTTTTTAAATTTCGTGGGAATCATTTTGTTTTCCCTAAGCTCTTTTGAGCTCATTACCTTGCTAAAAACTGTTAAAAGTTCACTGGCGGATGTTTAGGTAGATCAAACTGTAAACATCCGCCAATGAAAGTCTCATCATAATCGATTTAGCCTTTCAGAGATTAACCGGTAATTTTTAAAGTATTTCCTTTCTAACAAAAAAAGAATGAATGAAATTGGACCACGCGTTAATGGATTATAGCTAAGTACACATTTTAACTTTCATTCCATCTCCCAAGGAACCCGTGCTGAATTTTGGGATAAAAGTATCCTATATGTTACTCCGTAGTATGAACTTAAATCGTACCAAGTTTAATTTGAATCCATGCAGTAGTTTTTGCGTGATGCGCGCACAAACATACAGACAAACAGATAAACAGACAAAAATTTCAAAAATAGGTTTTTTACGTTCTAATACTTATTCCTAACATCCCATCGTTATTATTTTGTAGAAATCTTTAATGTACAGATACGGCAAGTCTACGATTTTATTATATGTATAGATATAGATAGATATAGATAGATGTATAGAAGATTTAGATGTATAGATATAGATAGAAGATAGAAGAATCTGATCTGCACTGACTGTTGTTTTTTAAGTATATTATTTACAATAAAAACAACATTCAGTGCAGATCAGAAAGAGCCTATATCCAACGCCGTCAGAAAAATCAATAAATATAAATCCAGTTTGACCTATTTCGGACCAGTATCTGAGCGTATTGCTAAGACACTTAGATCACATGATGTACACGTTGCTTTTAGGACAAATAATACGCTCAGAAGAATTTGTAATGGTAAAGATAAATTAAATAATGGACAAAAGTCAGGTGTATACAAACTCAAGTGCCCCGATTGTAGTGCTATATATGTTGGTCAAACTGGACGTAATTTCGCAACTCGATATAAAGAACATATGGCTGCCTTTAGAAACAACCAGCCTCAAAGATCTCAATTCGCAAAACATCTTTTGGATAGTGGACATAGAATAGACGAGGGTCACACATTCGAAATTTTACACACATGCTGCAAAGGTTTTAAACTGTGCGTGTTGGAACAATTGGAAAAAGTTGGGCACAGCGGTGGAAGTGTCGAATTGCTGAATGAGCAAGTAAATGTGTCATCTTCACCGTTGCTCAACATATTTAGGGGGCGTGGCCAGAGAGAAAATAAAAGGAGGGTAGATGACTAAGCGGGAATAGAATATATAAGACCGCTCATTTGACACGTTTGTCACTTTGCAATCGTCCGTTGTGAAGTCGACATCTCCTGAAGATGCTCCGGTGTTGGAGCGAAACGATCGTCGAGTTAAATTTGTGGTGAATTTGTATGGTGCTGTGCCTACAAATTTGTCACTGTTAGCGGATTATAGCAAAGTAATTTTGTGTTCATTGTATAATGGTATTTTAGTACCTTGCAGTATTAATCACTAATTAACAAGGTAAAACTAAAACTCGCTAATAGCAAATGCGATCTCTGTACTTGCAGATATTATCTTTCTTGAGTGCAATAAAGTATACATCTATCTATCTATTATAATCAAGAAAATCGTTAACTTATTTGGATGAAAATCGGTAGATATTATCTTTGTTGAGTGCATTATAGAATATATCTATCTATCTATTATCAAGAAGATCGTTTATCTTGCTTGGATGAAAATCAGTAGATATTATCTTTCTTGAGTACAAAGAGTGCAATATTTAATCTATATTATTAAGAAGATGGTTATCTTGTTTGGATGAAAATTGGCTCTTAGGGTTTTGTAACAAAATGGAGTGACTTGTTATAAGTATCCGGCTGGTTATCTATCTGCTGATTACTTCAGTACCTGACTACTAATGCTATAAACTTCTTTGGAATACTTTTAAATAATGCAAAGCAGCCGAAACCCCATACTAAGTCAAGTTGGGTATCATTCATATTATGATACCCCACTTATGCTGGGCTTCATTTGCACATTCTAAAATAGGTATTTATTGCCTATTACGCTGCGTAGTTTTTGAGTTATCTCCAGTTTCACTCCTCTCACCAAAAATGAATGGCTTTTTAGCAATAATGCAGCCTTTGCATACATAGTTTTAAGCAATCTCTGTACTTGTACATATTATCTTTCTTGAGTAAATACATATGTATAAAGTATATTTTTTATGTTTATCTACCTATTATCAAGAAGATCGTTATCTTGTTCTGAAGACAATCAATAGATACTATCTTTCTTAGGTGCAAAAAGTTTAACTATATCTATCTATCTATCTATCTATTATCAATAAGATCGTTATCTTGCTTGGATTAAAATCGGTAGATATTATCTTTCTTGAGTGCAATAAAGTGTAATATTTAATCTATTCTATTCTATAAGATCGTTATCTTGTTTGGATGAAAATTGCCCTTAGGGTTACGTACCAAAATAGTAACCCATATAGAGCGACTTGTTAGGTATGTACGTCTGTCCGTCTGGTTATTTATCTGCTGATTACTTCAGTACCTGACTAGTGACTACTAATGCTTGGGCTAGACGTGAAAGGAATACTTTTAGATAATGCAAAGCGGCCGAAACCCCATACTTCGTCAAGTCGGGACTCGGGACTCGGGTATCATTCATATTATGATACCCCTTTTGTGCTGGGCTTCATTTGCACATTCTAAAATAGGTATCTATCACCTTTTAAGCTGCGTAGTTTTTGACTTATCTGCAGAGTCTGCAAAGCTGAAATCCAAAATAACAGGAGCTGATAAATATTATGTAAATACTAGCGGACTAGGCAGACATCGTCCTGCCCGGTGAGATACTGACATCAGCGCCACTTGCCGGGTTGAATTGTGTTTTCAAACCATCCAGAAAACCATTAAAATATACACATAAAATTTCATCCAAATTGGTACAGCCGTTTAAGAGGAGGTGATAAACACACGTTATATTAAGAAAATACACAAACTATAATCTAAAACGATGTCTCTAACTCTTTTTCAAAACAGCAATAACTCTTTATAGTCAAACTTTATACTTGGGCCTAACTTTTAATAGGGCAGACTGAGTCGAGGCCCATTTAGTTAGCAAATCAATTAAGCAACCACTTCGACAGGTCTTATCACCAATCGGAGATATCAATTAAGTTGTAGCGTGTTATTGTTGTTTTGGGAAAGATTAACTAGTTTAATATTTCATATTATTTTATTTAGTACATATAAGTGCACTAAATAAAATATATCGTTTTCGTATCTAACGAAGAAATTACTTACATAGAACAAAAAAAATATTTTTTTTCTGTCACACAAATTTTTTCTGTCAGTGAATAAAGTAGTAATTGTGCATGTGGGTGCCGGGTGGACCACACAATTTGGCGGAAAATGTTTTTAACGTATCCATGTAACACGTAGCGTCGAATGAGTCCATTTTGTGAAATTATAAAAAAATTAAAAACAAATAATAGCTCGTGCTGAAACACTTTCAATTGCTGACATGACACCCTTCTGGCAAGAATAACATCAATGCAGCCAATAACAACATATGCGATAAATAATACATAATAATAATTATAATTTTCGCAACTTTGGTGCTAGGCCTACTAACAATTTTTATACGTAATGTCAACTTATACTATCTAAAATAGTTGCCAAGAGGAACACCGCTGCTATGTTATTTAAATATTAAATAAAAATTTACTGCAAATACCATAAAAAAGTACTATGAAAGTTTTGTCGCTACGCTATAAAATAACAATAAAACAGCGTATTTTATAAAGAAGGATCGATGATCTAAACATACTCAATAAGTATAGTAATATAATTATGTTGTTTATTTTGAAGAATACCGACAGTTTGATTAACAGTGACAATAGCTGTTAGCAGTAACAATAATCAAACTGTAAATATTTCTTAAGGAGTTACAATTATTTACCTAGTAGTAAAATAAAAACTTCGAATCTTTTTATCCAAGCGCTAAATGATTTTAAAACTCATAATAATATGACGACATCTGAAATTTATTGAACTGTTCGTTCAATAACTGCTAAGTTGAAGTTGTGAAATATCTCATAACTTTCGACACATGAATACGGTTGTCAATTTATTGAAAACCAATTCACGATATATATTGGTTTTTGAAAATCCCGTATGAACTCGGCAAGTTCCTATCAAAATGTTTCGGCCATTAAAAGTACTGATATCAAAAATTATGGCCAAGTCCTTTACTAGGCTCGATAAATGGAACCATACAGTATTAGAATGTGTATATTCGACCACCTTCAAGCTGTCATCGCATTCCTAGGGATCCTGTTAAAATATATTTAAATAATTAATTTATGTCTTAATAATAACACCGCAATTTTTGAAGCTCATTTGGGATTGCCAATTGTTTTCTTGTTTTCAGCTTGACATCATTTTTTTACTTATTTTGTTTAATATAAAAAATGTTGCCAAGTTGAAAACAAGAAAACAATCAACAACAAGTGCAATCGATGAAACAAGAACTAAATATAGCTTCAAATAAAGTGAAATACATTTACTAAAACAAAATGAAAATTTGTTCAGTATTTTTTGTGTGATGTGGGAACAGACAGATTTTTATATAAGTATCTTTGAATTGGTCAGTGTCTGATGCAACTTTTGGGCATTTTTCGATTTTTTCCTTCATATACACACTAAGACTCATCTTCTTACCAAATTTCAACATTCCACATACACGGGAAGTGCGTCATAATTTTGATGAGTCAGTGAGTAGGTCTTGTTTTATGCGATTTTCAAACCTCGGTATCTCAGAAACGATTCAACTTAAAAACTTGAAACTTTCAATTTATCATCAAATCCACGAGCTTAACTTATATTTAAAATTTCGTAAGATTACTATCACGCGAACCAGAGTTATGAGGGGGGTCAAAACAGCTTGAAATGGTTCGTGTAAATAACACACTGGCATGCATTACGGCCCGAACTTGCCCTAACGCGCTGCCGCGCGTTTCGATACTTATTAAATTGTACTTCTATTTTGATGCGGCACTTTTATCAATTTTTAGCAATGTTTATTTTTAGGTTTAAAAAACCTAAATCCACGCGGACGAAGTCGCGGATATCTGCTAGTATATAATATTAGTATTGACTTTCTAGTGACCGATTTTGTGTTTTAAATCTCAAGGGGGGATTATTACTCGTATATTTACGAAAACAGCATGAGATAAGATATTCAATAGATAATTATAACCGATATCTTTAAGATTACGAAAATATTATGTATAAATACATCAAAAATCATCATTAACCTTCAAATTCAAAATGGCACCAACACGTATCAGTTTCATATTTATGTGCATTATAGTTAAAATATACGCGTCAAGTATAATAAGCGAGTATGAAAGAGCTAAAATTGAATTGGAGAAATATATAGAGGCTAAGAGAAAGGAAATTAATCCGAGGTTCAGGCCATTATACCACGTTGCTCCACCAGTTGGATGGATGAACGATCCAAATGGATTTTCATATCACAAAGGAGAATTTCATCTTTTCTACCAATTCTATCCTTATGACAGTGCTTGGGGCCCCATGCATTGGGGGCATGTCTCAAGTCCCGATCTTGTGAATTGGCAACAGTTACCAACAGCACTTCTTCCAGAGAGAGAGCAGTGCTATTCCGGAGGCGCCATTAGCCAAGGAGATACATTGACTTTGATGTATACCGCTCATGCACCTGCGGATGTTGAGCCTTTTTTCAACGAAACTCAATATTTAGCGTTTGGTGACGATGCTATAAACTTTTACAAGTATGAAGGGAATCCAGTTTTGGCAAGAGCTCCAAATGGATCGCCAGATTTCCGAGACCCGAAGGTTTGGATACATGACAATTACTATTACGTAGTCATTGGCAGCCAAACGGATGACAGAAGGGGAAGCGTTCTTTTTTACAAATCTATTGATATGAAAAATTGGGAATTTATATCAGTGTTAGGAGAATCAAATGGAGATACGGGTTATATGTGGGAATGTCCTGACTTCTTTGAATTAGATGGTAAGTTTGTTCTGTTAATATCTCCTCAAGGAATCTTACCTCAGGGAGACAGATATAAAAACACTCACCAAACTGGCTACATTATAGGAAATTTTAATTATGATACAAATGAATTCGTACCTGAAGTTTCCTTCCAAGAGCTTGACTTTGGGCATGATTTCTATGCTGCTACAACAACAGAAGCGAATGGCAAACGATACTTAGTCGCTTGGTTTAACATGTGGGATGTACCTATTCCGGAAGCCGTCGATGGATGGGCAGGAATAACAACAATTGTCAGAGAATTGAGCATTGTTGGAGACCGCATTATAATGAAGCCAATTGAAGAAATTGAGACTTTAAGAAGCGAAATAGTCATTGATAATGATTTAGAGCCAAATCAGATCTTGGAGTTTGGCAAAGCAGTGGAAATATTGATTAACAGTGATATCGACGAAAAAGTTGACCTGTTATTAGAGGGTCGTGAAGGTGGCGGTAGAGTTTGGTTGCGCTGGGACCCAGAAATAGGTAAAGTTGTTGTCGATAGGGGCTCCGGTGATATAAGGCAAGTAGAATGGTCCCCCATAGGATCAAAATCCTGGCGAATGTTTTTAGACACAAGCAGTTTGGAACTGTTTTGTGGAGAAGGTGAGGTGGTTTTTAGTAGTCGTGTGTATCCATTAGGTGGATGGAAACTCACGAATGAAAGCAATCAGACCGTGCGTATTAAAGCTTACAATTTGAAGAGATCAACGCCTGCGTAAAATTAGAAAACGTTCAAATATCCTTTACTCGATTCCCTTGAATATAATTATTCAACTATGTTTTTGGTATCATGCTTTTGTACAATGGAAAAAGGCGGCTAAAATAAAATAGAAATGAAATAAAATGGTAATTAGTTTTATTTTTCGTATAATAGCATCCGAATAAATATTATATATGTCATATGTATATAATAAAATGTGTAGATATTATGTCTAAAGCAAGAATACCTACTCGCAAAATTAGAGAAAAGGTAGGCCTTTAAAAAGAGTAAGTATGCGTAGTAAACTGAGTAAGCAAGCAGTCCCTATAAAAATGTAATGAAGACAAAAATCAGCGGAACGGTGGGCGCAGCGGTGGCGGTGTTGTCTGCGATACCACCTTCCAACGCCCTTCTCTGAGTAATAAGGAAATTTTTCGTTTTTGTTGTGAAATTTTTTGTGTAACGACCTTAACACTATCAATACTGGCAATTAGGCAGATAGATAATATTGTACCATTATACTTATGCTGATTATATAATTATAGGAAAAAAAAAAAAAAAAAAAAAAAAAAAAAAAAAAAAAAAAAAAAAAAAAAAAAAAGTAATTATTGTGTAATCAGTAGTAGCAATAATTATATGTGTAAATAGCAGTAGTAATGGTTAGTAGTAATAAACAAACACTAGTAATAAGGAAATTTTTCGTTTTTGTTGTGAAATTTTTTGTGTAACGACCTTAACACTATCAATACTGGCATTTAGGCAGATAATATTGTACCATTATTACTACTTATACTTATTATATACTTATATATTGGTATGTATAAATGTCCTCTGTATATATCTTATGTTAAGTCCCCCATATTTTAGTATATATATAGTATGTCATTTAAATATACATATATTACATGCATTATCCTATTATTTTATTTATATATACAAATATATATATGTTGATAATGGAGGAGAAAGAGAGGTGGCAAGAGAGGCGTACGGCGCGCAACTAACAGTATTCGCAAATAATTCAGTTTTTTACAAAATAGAGTAAAGGTTGCTGTACTATCCCATAACAGCAGGTAAGTGGGCCGCTGGTGGGTTTAGTGGGTAGGGCACTAGGGCCTTCAGCCCTGAACGGAGTCCCACACTCCCGGCTGGGACCTGAACGCCTCCACTGGAAGCGCACAGATCCCAGACGGGGTGCGTAAATGCATTACCACCAGCGGGATACAAAAAAAAAAAAAAAAAAAAACGCCCTTCTCTGTCGAGTTTCCTCGCTCCGTATTACTCCGCGAACTAGCTCCAATGTCTCACTCCACTACCCAACTCGACATGCATACGCAACTAATTTTATTTCGAGGAAGCCATTGTCAATATATTCTATTGGCCACCGAAGTTGTGCGGAGCTGAGGCGTGAATTATGTTAATTTTTTACATTTACTTACCTAGCTTCGCGACGTTCCGCTTCTCACCGCTCCAGTGGACAGGCAACCTTGTTATATGCTAACTATATTGATCTATACGGAGTAACATATAGGATACTTTTTATCCCAAAATTCAGCACGGTTCCCTTGAGAGAGGGGATGAAAGTGAAAATTTGTACTTAGCTATAATTCACTAACGCGTGGTCCGATTTCATTCATTCTTTTTTTGTTAGAAAGGAGATACTTTAAAGATTACCGGCTAATCTCTGAAAGGCTGGACTGATTTTGATGGGACTTTTACTGGCGGATTTACATTTTGATCTCATTTACATTCTGATCATTTTTATGTAGGTACGTAAACATCCGCCAGTAAACTTTTAACAGTTTTTAGCAAGGTATGAGCTTAAAGGAGCTTAGGAAAAACAAAGAGTTCCCGCGAGATTTTTAAAATCCACGCGGACAAACTCGCGGGCATCCTCTAGTTTAAGGAATAACGATATATTGTAAAGTTCATTGATATTAATTGTATAATATTTTAATATTTCATTGAGTCTCGAGAATTAAAATGACTAGAATTGTCAAGTTTTAAAAGCATATTTTTATCACAAAGCTCCTATTATCTAGTTGAAGTAAGTACCTACAGGGCCATTAAAAACGTGCAATCGCGCTGTCTGGTTGCAGCAGATGGTACTTAAGTAAAAGCAAATTGCAATCTCACCTTGCGTTTTACGTTCTCTCAGATAATCTGCAATGGATCTTATATTTTACATTTAATTCTTTGCAGCACTTAACAATAGCCTAAAGCTTTTCCATTGTGAAATAGGTACAATGGATACGAAGCAATCTTAGCTTATACTTTAATTTGTAGATATTAGCGTAAATGTGAGAATGATAGCTAATTTATAAATTGTCGTATACAAAGAAAGAGCAGAAAAGTCACGAAGTGAACAAAATATTAATTAAGCATACATAATATAGTTTTAAGAATAAACTGTGATAATCTTCTATCTTCTATTCTATCTTCTATTCTATACATATAATAAAATCGTAGACTTGCTGTATCTGTACATTGAAGATTTTTGCAAAATAATAACTGGGGGATATTAGGGATAAGTACTTAATAGATCGTAAAAAAACTATTTTTGAAATTTTTGTCTGTTTTTCTGTGTATCTGTTTGTCTGAAATGAAATGAAATGAAATGAAAATGAAATGAAATGAAAATATACTTTATTGTACACCAAGAACTACATACATTAAAATAAAGACATGAATATTAAAAAAGGTACAAATGGCGGCCTTATCGCTTAGAATCGATCTCTTCCAGGCAACCATCATGATGAGGAGGATATAATATAATCAGTGAGAACGAACGAATTGAGGGTGTACGCAAGTTTAAGAGGAAATAAAAGAATATTAAAAACTAACAACTAAAAAATATTATAGACATTTTATCTGTTTATCTGTTTGTCTGTATGTTTGTGCGCGCATCACGCAAAAACTACTTAATGGATTGAAACGAAACTTGGTACGATTTAATTTCATACTACAGAGTAGCATATAGGATACTTTTTATCCCGAAATTCAGCACGGTTACCTAGGGAGAGAGGGGATGAAAGTTAAAACGTGTATTTAGCTGTAATTCAATAACTCGTGGGCCGATTTAATTCATTCTTTTTATGTTAGAAAGTAGATACTTTAAATATTACCGACTAATCTCCAAAAGGCTGGATCAATTTTGATGGGACTTTCACTGGCGGATGTTTACATTTTGATGTACCTGTGTGCTTAGTCTAAAGCGGAGCACTCGAAAACGAACTCGAAAACTATTGATCGATTTCAGAGTAAAATAGACCTAAAATGTCTTGTATTAAGGTTTGAGTTCGCCAATACATTCCAATGCTGAATGTATTGGCGAACTCAAACCTTAATACAAGACATTTTAGGTCTATTTTACTCTGAAATCGATCAATAGTTTTCGAGTTCGTTTTCGAGTGCTCCGCTTTAGACTAAGCACACTGAACATCCGCCAGTGAACTTTTAACAGTTTTTAGCATGATATGACCTCAAAGGAGCTTAGGAAAAACAAAATGATTCCTACGGAATTTTTAAAAAATTGTTTGATTCATTTTCATGAGGGAAATTAGATTAAAGACCCAAAAAGTAAAATTATATATTACTAGCGGTCCGCCCCGGCTTCGCCCGTGGTACATATAATATAGCCTATAGCATTCAAGAATCACGTGAAAGAATTTTTGAAATCGGTCCAGTAGTTCCTGAGATTAGCGCGTTCAAACAAACAAACTCTTCCGCTTTATTATATTAGTATAGATAATATGAAATTTATTATCTTTAGGTACTGTTTTCTAGTTACGGTTTACTGACAGTAGCATAAATTCTCAGTATGTCCCCTTAAATAATATATATTACACACGGTCAAAGATTAGAAACCTCAAGAAATAAAATACAAGTCTGAGAATAACTTCAGAAGTTTCTCAAAATCTTTTTCTACAGTAAACACACGGACGTGAACTTATGTATGTATTTTGAGAAATACAATGTCCAACGCTGATGTTACTTGCAATAGAGTAAGTATGTAGCAGCATGGCTGAAATCACTTAAGAACCCCCTTAAATTTCATTGACATGTGATGCATAAGTAGCCACTAAAGTTTATAGTTGCGTTTATGAGCGCTACGCAGTTATTTAATATTGTACTAGTCAAGCCCTTTAATTTGATACCCATAGGGACCCAGCCTATTAAGGGAGTTGGGAAAAATATGTGATCAGCCATTTTGTAGCGGCGGCCATCTTGGATCGATTTTCATCAAACATAGCTAACAACACTCTCGACTAATTCACCTTTCAAACAAAAAAAAACCGCATTCAAATCGGTCCACCCGTTTGAGCGCTACAGGGGAACAGACAGACACACACACAAACACACACACACACACACATACACACACACAGACACGTCAAACTTAACACCCCGTCGTTTTTGCGTCGGGGGTTAAAAAGTGTAAACGCATATACCTACAGATGCATGCAACTATTGTAATAATGTGCTATATGAGCGTGATTTACTTAAGAACAATCAGCGCCATCTGTCGCATTTTTGGAAGTCTATATCTATTTTAATCCCACAGTAATTAATAATTTTTTTTTTCGGGATAAATAAGTAGCTTATGTAAAATCAGTTCAGCAGTTCTAAAGATCAGCGCGAACAAACAGACGGACGACAGTTAAAAATTTAATTAAAAAATGTGTGCTTATCTTTCAAATCATAATCACATTTCAATAAGAGGACATTATTTCGAAATGACACGCAGATATTGTCTATTTTATGTACATAATTATGTAGATAATATTATATTATCTTCTTGTATATTATATTCCATTAAATAGGCTCCTACTAAATCAGATTCAGTAGGTATATGAAGCTAAGCAGAAAGTTGATACTTGTCGTCTACTCAATTTCCCTCAATCTCTTCGATAGCATTCCGAGTAGGTAAACGCGTTGGCTATTTTATTTGTACGCAAATTCGATCCCTCGTAACGCCGAGCTTGATGGAGTGATTTACTTAAGAACAATCAGCGCCATCTGTCGCATTTTTGGAAGTCTATATCTATTTTAATCCCACAGTAATTTTTTTTTTCGGGATAATAAGTAGCTTATGTGTTAAGTTAGGGCATAATCTATCTCCATTCAAAATTTCAGCCAAATCGGTTCAGTCGGCGTTAAAGAGGAATAAACATACACACACATACACACAAAGTTATATAATATTAGTGTGATAGTGTGATAAAACAGCAAAGACACGGCGCGGCGCGGCGGCTCGAACGACTGTTAGTTTACTGTCACAATTTACAGCCGCCTGCAGTCGGCCGACTATTGCTGTCGTAACGCATCGTATACTTGGATTTATTTACACTGTAATACTACTGTACCAAAGGTTAGGTTACAAGCCAAGTCCGTACATTTAATGTTCTTGCGTTTTCTTTATGGCCACTCGAAAGCGGTGTTAGTTACTGACTTACTGCTATACTGCGGTTAGATATGTGAAAACGTTATATTGTTCCTCATATCAACAGTTTTTAGGGTTCCGTACCCAAAGGGTAAAAACGGAGCCCTATTAATGTCACTCGGCTGTCTGTCTGTCTGTCTGTCTGTCTGTCTGTCCGTCTGTCCGCCGGTCACAGGTCTCTAGCTCGCAGACGAAATGAGTTACAAACCTGAAATTTTGGTATTTTGTGTAAAACGTTGACCCAAAATCAAATATTGAATTAAAAATTGAATTAAATTATTTTTCAGGGGGGCTCCCATACATGAGAAAAGAGCCGGAAAAAAAATTTTTTTTCTAACCCTAGCTTGTGGGGTATCATTGTTTAGAGCTCATTGAGTAGAGTACGAATATATATTTTTTTAATTTTTTGCTTAAAAAGTAAGGAAATGGGGGGTTATCAAAATTGTCAGTTTTAGACCATTTTTTGTGACGGGGGCTATCTAAAAAACTAAACTAGTTAGGAATATGATATTTTGGTATATTATGTACTATATGCTCTATTTGTACAACAAATACTGAAAACAACGATTCATAAAATAGTTTATAAGCTGTGACCAAAACAAACGAACTTATTTTGCGTTTTTCTTTCATGGTTTCTTGTGATGTTTAACTCGGAAATTAAATAATTCTTAGACCCAAAATATTATATTGTTCATAATTATGTACGGAACCCTGAAAGAGCGAGGCCCGACTCGCACTTGGCTGATTTTTATATTTTTATGCAGAAATCCTAAATATTCCCGGGATATAAAGTAGCATCCCTGCTTATATATATGGTTACAAGTTTCCTCTAATTATGTTAGAGGAAACTTGTAATCAATAAAAAAAAAAAAAACATAATCCTCCAGTTGCTCGTGAAAGCCCTGTAAAAATCAGTTCAGGATTTCTAAAGATCAGCGCGAACAAACAGACTGACGACAGTTAAAAATTTAATAAAAAAATGTGTGCTTATCTTTCAAATCATAATCACATTTCAATAAGAGGACATTATTTCGAAATAACACGCAGACATTGTCTATTTTATGTACATACTTAATTATGTAGATAATATTATATCTTCTTGTATAATAGGCTCCTACTAAATCAGATTCAGTAGGTATATAAAGCTAAGCAGAAAGTTGATACTTGTCGTCTACTCAATTTCCCTCAATCTCTTCGATAGCATTCCGAGTAAACGCGTTGGCTATTTTATTTGTACGCAAATTCGATCCCTCGTAACGCCGAGCTTGATGGAGTCGGTTTAACGACGGTGGCTGGTGTGGCAAATCATGAGCTTCATTTCCTTTATTCTGTCCCTTAGCGAAAGGTCCACAGGCTGAGCCCTTTTCTATATGATTCATATAAATACTCGTAACTTAGATCAACACACTTTGATAGATAACAATATTATTAGATATACAAGCGGACACCCGCGACTTCGTTCGCGTGGATATATATTGGTTTTTAAAAATCCCGTAGGAATCAGAAAGTTTGAGCTCCTATCATGCTAAAAACTGTTAAAAGTTCACTGGCGGATGTTTAGGTAGATCAAAATGTAAACATCCGCCAGCGAAAGTCCCATCATAATCGATCCAGCTTTTTAGAGATTAGTCTGTAATCTTTAAAGTATCTACTTTCTAACAAAAAAAGAATGAATGAAATCTGATCACGCGTTATTGAATTACAGCTAAATACACGTCTTGACTTTCATCCTCTCTCCCTAGGGACCCGTGCTGAATTTCGGGATAAAAAGTATCCTATATGTTACTCCGTAGTATGAACTTAAATCGTACTAAGTTTCGTTTCAATCAATTCAGTAGTTTTTGCGTGATGCGCGCACAAACATACAGACAAACAGACAAACAGATAAACAGACAAAAATTTCAAAAATAGCTTTTTTACGTTCTATTACTTATCCCTGACATCCCCCAGTTATTATTTTGCAAAAATCTTCAATGTACAGATACGGCAAGTCTACGATTTTATTATTATGTATAGAGTATAGATATAAAAAGTCACATTCATTAAACTAGGCTCCTATGGTTTCAACTGGTTAGTTACCCTTATAACTAACTAAGTTACTATTATAAAACTGAAGACTCGGTAGCAAAAAGGCGGTTCAGGTCAATACTAAAAATGTAAATAACCAAAATAGCTGCCATAACACGGCAGTTATTTAAGTACTTAGTCAACTTAATGAGTAAACCCACCACCAGCACTACAGCCCTTTAACATCCCACTGCAGCTGGGCACAGGCCTCCTCTCTTATAGGAGAGAGGGATTTAGAGCTTAGACCCACCACGCTGCTCCAATGCGGGTTGGCGGGTTTTAACGACTATTGTCACATGATAGTGATAATAACCGGGACTGACTGCTTAACGTGCTCTCCGAGGCACGGGGGTGAAACACCGCCAGCTACCAACTCCGGGCTGGCACTGAGAATTTCTTGACAGAAAAATCCAATACCTAACAATTATTTGCCCGACCCGGGAATCGAACCCGGGACCTCGTGATCTGCAGTCGAATATGCTAACCACTAGACCAACGAGGCAACGAGAATGAGTAAACATTTGAGCGTAAAGCCCAAATTAAACAGTTCATTTTTCGGGATTTTTGCTTTCATTTTCGAGGCTTCATCGATGAGTCATCGAATATGAACCGTCTAAATAGCATCTAACCACCATGTTCATTGTTCACAAGCACTTTGCCAGTGTATCACTGCTATCGTGCATCATTCATCGCAAAAATGAACGATGAACGGTGCACTGTCTAATTTGGGCTTAAATCTTTACTGTATACCTTACGTTTCCGTTTTATCATCAGTAATTGTTCTCGATACGATTGCTCATTCAGCCAGAATTTAAGAAGCAAGGTATTTATCAGTATCTAAATACATAAACATTGTCACTATATTATTTTGCAAACGTCCACCAGCGATAATGTCATGTCATCGTAGATTTTGTCGATAATATTATTCTCAGATAAAATTTATCCTATCAATATTCATGTGTGAATTTGTTTTATGCATTACCTAAGTCACATTGTCTGATAAAATCTAATCATAAACATCCTTGATGACGGCAGCAGATGTCGGCGTATCAGTAACAAATCGATACGTGGGAGGTGATTTTAATTTTGTCGATGATAAGTTTTTTTTTTTTTTTCATTTCATAATTTTTCAAAGGCAGCAAATCCACCTAATGGAAGTGATGATGAACAGTCGAAAGATGGAAACACGTAAACTTGCAAGAGGATAATGTCATATTACTCTACCGACTCTAACAGTGAAAGTATATCAGTACGAGTAACTTTGGTCGTATCAAGATACAACTCAAATTAATAAAGAAGTTAATAGTGAACATAAGAACGCTGTCATTATCAACTGGTATCCCCCAACCGGTCCCCCAACCGCTACAGTTGGGTGACAAACGTGCGCATATGTGTGAGTGTATATCTACAGCGGGCCGCTTGTAGAAGCTTCCCCTCTGTACTCTGTGGTAGGACCACGGAGGACTGTCGACTTCACTCGAATCGCAAGCCGTGTATCTCTACAAAATAAGTCTGGAGTTTTATTTACTGTCGCCATGGTTACTGTATCATCATCCGGTGTTGTCAACCACATTTTATTGATTTTACAAAACTAGGCTCAGAAAAAAGGCCACTAAACATTTTGCTATAATTTTCATAGTTAAATATTTCAGCGAATTTCGTCTCTTTTCACGTCACGTTCAAACATAGAATATTGAACTGTACTATAATTTTTGTCTTTGATCACCGATATTACATTGCCACGACAGTACCGTTTACTGAGTGTTCAAAGGACTTGGTTAATGGCAAGAGCGGTAAAGGACAAAACGGGCGAGATTCGTGTCCCTGGTAGTCCCCGGTTGTGCTCAATCCATTCGTATTGAACTCGATAGTGGCCGATATATAAATCTGTCCATTTCATACCATATTGCTGCGTTCATCGTCTGTCGTGCGTCAATCACGCGCCACGTGCGGGCGACATAGGCAAAATTGCTGGAGATCAAAGAGAGAAACATTAAATATACATTTGTCATTTGTCTGTGGATGAACAGTCAATTTCTTTTTTAATAGGCTCAAAAGGGCTAGAACCCAGAGCCGTGAAGCCTGTTAAAAATATCTTTTTTTATATGTAACTAACTGCACTGACTTCGCACAGCTGGCTTTACACATTGAGAAATTAATAGTAGTGGAGAAGCCATACATACTTTAAAAACGTGTCAAAAAATACACTCACACACGCTTACAGTTGGGTATCATACACGCACAATCCCATAACATAAAATGGCGCGTGTTCATTGTGATGGATCAAGTTGTGCATGTGTGAGTGTTCATATATACCTACATTTTAATGAGGCCATCTTTTGTCTTGAGTCTGCCGCAACTAATGCCGCAAACTGTTTTATTATTATGTCAAAAATGTAATGTTGTCTCCTACACACTAATTATAAAATTTTTGATAAGCTTGAGCTATTTTCCGATCCACTATTTTCTATAGGACATTAGGACACCTCTATATTATTATTATTATCTCTATAGCTTTACACTAAATGCATGTGTTATACAATACTATATGACATATTATAAACTTACTCAGTGAAATGTTGTAAATGATAGGTGAAAACCACTTTGAAATCCACATGAAAGTTTATAAATTACTGATTGATACCCGAAATTTTGTTCTCGGGGGATCACAGGAATAAAGCTATCTGTGTGCCAAGTTTAGCCCAATTGGATGAATGATGCGCGAAACCATTAAGGATGCCGTTACCGGTGAAAGTCTTTTGTCGGGATGAAAGCAATTTTATTTTTTAAAGACAAATATTGCGGCCTATGTCTTTTCCCAGAATATATGCTATCTATTTATCAAATGTTGAAATCGATTCAATGGTTTTGGCGTGAAAAGAAAAGAGACATACAGAGTCACTTTCGCATCTATAATATTACTTACAAGCGGTTGCCCGCGACTTCGGTAGCGTGGATTGATTTTTAAAAATCCCTTGAGAACTCCTTGTTTTTCCTGAGCTCCTTTTAAGCTCATACCTCGGTAAAAACTGTTAAAAGTTCACTGGCGGATGTTTAGATACATTAAAATGTAAACATCTGCCAGTGAAAGTCCCATCAAAATCGATCCAGCCTTTCAGGGATTAATTAGCCGGTAATCTTTAAAATATCTCTATTCTAACAAAAAAATAATGAATGACCATGCGTTAATGAATTACAGCACATTTTGACCCCTCTCCCAAGAGAACCATGCTGAATTTGGGGATAAAAAGTATCCTATATGTTACTTCGTAGTATAAACTTAAATCATGCTAAATTTCATTTCAATCCATTCAGTAGTTTTTCCGTGATACGCGCATATAAACATACAGACAAACAGATAAACAGACAAAAATTTCAAAAATAACTTTTTTACATTCTATCACTTATCCCTAACATCACCCAGTAATTATTTTGCTAAAATCTTTAATGTACAGATATGGCAAGTCTACGATTTTATTATATGTAGGATAGATTATATGGATATGCGAACATCAAGACAAAGGCGAATCAAAACTTTCTTTCACAGGGACAACTAATTTAGAAGAAATAACTATACTGTGTTTATTAGTTCCAATTCAAACCGTTTTTCGTAATCACAATTACAGCATCTTATTAAATTGATACGTTTCAAAGATATTACAGTATACCTACCAAAGATTGGGCTTGGTAATTTAAAGCTCAAAATCTGTGTATTGGGTACCCGACTGATAATTAATTAGATATCCAGATCGAGAACAAATGCTGACACTTCATCTTGCCCACTGGCACAGCACCTAACGATAGAGTTGACAAAAGAGCCACAAGCACACAGATCAAAGTGAAAGACACATTCCTTAACCGAAATTGTACCCAGCTTGCTTGCTAGCGATACAAAATTACGGCAACAGTACGAAAGACATAGTAGATCACAGGCGATGGTATTATAATAGTCAATTAAAAATTTCCTTTAACGAATAGGTAGGTATTCGATTTATTTGTTTAGTTTAGAATTTAGATGATCCAAACTTCGAACGCGATTGAGTGAAAATGAGTTCATAGACTTACTTAAAGCTCATTTTAATATTAAAATTTCGTTATATCCTCATCGTGGTTGCCTGGAAGAGATCGCTTCTAAGCGATAAGGCCGCCATTTGTTCCTATTTTTTTTTTAATATTTATATCTTTTTAATTTAATGTATTTCTTAGTGTACAATAAAGTATATTTTCATTTCATTTCATTTCGTTTGATTTGATTTAAGTTCGCTGAACGTACGTGACTATGTGTGCGTCCTCGTTTTAGTCCTTCAAGCGCCGTCCTTCTATACCTTTTCACTGCTAAATTATGCGTTCACACAGGATACTATATTAAGGCATTCACACTGTAATGCGAGTGTTTAAAGAGCGACATTATTACTAGCATGCCACATCGTGCTATCTATGCAGTATGACGTGCTTCATACAATTCCTTTTATTAAAAACAAGCGGACACCCGTGACTTCGTTCGCGTGGATATTGGTTTTTAAAAATCCCGTGAGAATCATTTTGTTTTTCCTAAGCTCCTTTGAGCTCATACCTTGCTAAAAACTGTTAAAAGTTCACTGGCGGATGTTTAGGTAGATCAAAATGTAAATATCCGCCAGTAAAAGTCTCATGAAAATCGGTCTAGCCTTTCAGAGATAAGCCAGTAATCTTTAAAGTATTTCCTTTCTAACAAAAAAAGAATGAATGAAATCGGACCACCCGTTAACGAGTTACAGCTAAGTACACATTTTGAGTTTCATCCCCTCTCCCAAGGGAACCGTGCTGAATTTCGGGATAAAAAGTATCTTATATGTTACTCCATAGTATGAACTTAAATCATGCCGAATTTCATTTCAATCCATTCAGTCGTTTTTACGTGATGGACGCACAAACATACAGACAAACACACAAAAATTTCAAAAATAGCTTCATCTTAATCCCTAACATCATCATCATCCCTAACATCCCCCAGTTATTACTTTGCAAAAATCTTCAATGTACAGATACGGCAAGTCTACGATTTTATTATATGTATAGATGTATAGATTGCATAGTACGCGCGGTCAGTACAATTTCCATCGCACCGTGCGCCTTATTTTTGTGATCTTAGAAAGGCTCTGTAGGACTACACCAAAAGCAATAAAAAAATGTAGAGAAGGCTTAAATTCCTTGGGAGCGTTTTTTAAGACAATATGTTATCTGCCTGCTGTGGACCCGGTTGGTTGGATTCCGCAAGAACCCTTTATTGCAAGCTCAGTGCAATGATAAGATTATCTGTACGGTTTGTGTCAGTCGAGCCCGCCAATACTAACCGAGAAAAGATTTTCATAATATAAATGTACCTTTAGGTTCTAGAAATATACATATGTACTATGTATATTTCACCTATAAGTTTTGGTTTATTTTTAGGTATGTCAAGAATGTGCATTATCACATTCATAATGAATATTGAACACTAGAGACGTCATTAACGTCGGAATAAAGCCATGAAATACTACTTTCATTATTATGAAAGGCGCTATGTCACAAACATAGTACGAATACGTGTATATAACGTCTATGTTAATCGCCTACGTTTTGTGTAAGGTTTCTCAACAGCAATTCTAATAATGGATTCGTAATAAAGACGATGAAAACGTAATATAAAATTATAAAGCAGTATATTATGTAGTTGTAGATGAATCTATTTGTGCGTTAAATCAGATAATCTCAAATTAAAAAGAATAAATCAAAATGCTTTATGTTACAATTTTGACAAACAGTTCACAAGTGGAAAGATAGATAATTATATTAAAGGGAAGGCACATTGCTGGCAGGCAACTGCTACGCTTTAAATATTTTATGTTTTTACTGAAAGAACTTTTTCGTAGAACATATTTTTTTAATGATTGAGTGTTTTATATATTTGTTGTTATGAAGCAAACTCAATAACGTAGGACGGTCAAAATAATAATAATTAATTTAACATATTTTTCGTTCACAAATATTTTAAGTTCAATGCAATAACCAAAAGTTATTTTCAAGTTTCAGGCACATGGCCAACCTTTCGTCTTTGTCTAAATTAACGATCAATTTTGTTATAATATTAAGCCAATAAATTTCCTCCTTTTGACTTTATTATCTGTTTTATTTGATTTACGAATCCTATTATTTCTGTATGTTATATAACGACTGTTTCTTTAGAATTTAAACTGTTATCATTCATTCTCGACTCAAGAAATTTTATGGTTATTTAATACTCAATATTGCGAATGCAATATTCAGCAATTCTCAATATTGAGCAGTACTTATTGTAGGGGACATGTGCCGACGTAGGCATTTCTCAAATTGGGTCGCTATATAAACTGCCGTGGCACGCGGCACTGCAGTTGCTCCCCGCCCGCCGTGGTACGCTAGCCTAAGCTTCTTTGTTTAATGTAGAATCAAAGTAAAATATTAATTATTTGAAGTTTGAAGCGTGTCATTTCACAACCTTGTAGACTCACGAACACCGCGCTACTCTTGGCGTATCAGGTACGTGGACAGAAGCATCTTCGAGGCTCCATCATAATCCGTACATAAACTTGGTGGCGTGAACCCCATACGCCAAACTGGTGACCCCGACTGCAAACCGCGTGGAAGACCAAACTGGTGACCCGCGCGCGTACAGTCTACAAGGTAACACGTGTACGCGAATTGAGGTCGTGCATTTTGAGGCGGCGTGGCAAGAAAAAAGGGGGCAACTCACAAAGGTAAGGCAGTGTACGCACGACTTCTATTTAAATATTAAAAATGGCGCAACCTACGATAGTCAAATTAGAAGACGCAGGATTGTCGGCGATTTCATTGGCAGCCAAGATCCCCGAATTTTGGACGGACCAGCCGAGGGTCTGGTTTATTCAGTTAGAGGCCATATTGGCACCGCAAAAACTGGGGGATGCAAGCAGATTCAACATGGTCGTCGCGAAGCTGGGAAAAGAGGTGATCCAACAAGTGACGGAGATCCTCATCAACCCGCCAGACGAAGGAAAGTACGAGCTGCTCAAAGGTAAACTGCTCGCAATTTATGAGGAATCGGAAAACCGACAGGTGCAGAAGTTGATCGGAGAGATGGAGCTGGGAGACCAGAAACCCAGCCATCTGCTCCGCCGCATGCAGGACCTTGCGAGAGGAAAAATTAACGACGAGACCTTGAGCGTACTCTGGTTGAAACTACTGCCAGCAGCTGCCCGAGGAGTTTTGGCAGCCACAGAAACGAAAAACTTGGACAGGTTAGCAGTGATAGCGGATAAGATCATGGAAAATTTGAAGCCGCAACCCGTCGCTGAGGTAGTTACACGAGACACAGCGTCGAGCACTACGTCAGTATTAGCGGAGATAGCGAAGCTCAGCGCAAGGCTGGACGAAATGGGCCGTGCAAGACCCGGTTGGAGAGGCAATCAAGGTCGCGGAAGGTTCCGCGGACGTTCGCGCTCCCGGGAGAGAAACGGAAACAGGCCGAGACGGACGCCGGATAGCCCAGATTGGCTATGTGTACACCACTACAGGTATCGAGAAAGAGCGAATCGTTGTGTGCAGCCGTGTACCTGGAAGACCCAGGGAAACTTGCGCAAATGCAGGTAAATCCGGTGGGTACCTGCATCGACTTAGGAAACCACCGCTTATGTGTAACGGACAAGGACAATGGTATGCGATATTTGATCGATACAGGAGCAAACATTTCAGTGTTACCTAAAAGTTATAAATCCGTGTGTGATAGTCCAGTGAACGATAAATATAAACTTTATGCCGCAAATGGTAGCGAAATACAGACTTATGGAACAAAAACATTGGTGTTAAATTTAAGATTACGTCGCGCGTTTAAATGGACTTTTGTGATAGCCGACGTTAATCAACCTATTTTAGGAGCGGATTTTTTGTCTAAGTATAATTTGTTAGTAGATTTAAGGAACAAACGATTGTTAGATCAAGAAACTAATTTGTACGTCATTTCTACGATTGTAAACACAGAGCATACGTCAATTTTCACTATAGCTGAGTCTCACCCGTGTTATTATCTCCTAAGTAGATTTCCTGAATTGACTAAGCCGACGTCATTCAAAGAGCCGCCACGTCACAACGTGAGACATCACATCGAGACTACAGGTCCACCAGTACATGCGCGCCCGAGACCGCTACCGCCAGACCGATTTAAAAAGGTAAGAGAAGAATTCCGTCTTATGCAGGAAATGGGTATTTGCCGCCCGTCTAAAAGTGCGTGGGCGAGTCCACTACACGTAGTACCTAAGAAAGATGGAAATATAAGGCCGTGTGGAGACTATAGAGCGCTAAACGCTATTACGAAGCCTGATAGATACCCAATTCCTCACATAAGGGATTTCACGTTTATTTTAGCTGATAAGAAAGTATTTAGTAGGATCGATATCAATAGGGCGTATCATTTTATTCCAATTGCAGAGGAAGACGTAGAAAAAACTGCAATTATAACAAGTTTTGGCTTATTCGAATGGCCATGTATGTCTTTCGGTTTAAAAAACGCAGCGCAGACATTTCAGCGTTTTATGAATAATTGTGTTTTACAGGATTTAGAGGCAAATTTTCGTCAAAATAACCCGGAATATGCGAAATATAAACCGGAATTTGTTTTCTCATATTTAGATGATTTAATAGTAGCGAGTGAAAATAGTACGTTGCACGAAAAACATTTAGAGGCCGTTTTTCAAAGACTGCAGGAAGTAGGGCTAACTATCAACCTAGCAAAGTGTGCGTTTTCGCAGGATAAAGTTGAGTTTCTAGGTCACGAAGTCTCAGCCAACGGATTAAAACCCCTACCAAGTAAGGTCCAAGCCATTGTAAACTTCCCCAGACCGAAAACGGTAGAAGAACTGCGTAGATTTCTGGGCATGGTAAATTTCTATAGAAGTCATTTACGTCACGCAGCCAAATGTCAGGCAGAATTAAATAAGTATCTGCACGGGGCAAAGAAACGCGATAAAAGTAGTATAGTATGGACAGAAAGTGCTGTTCAAGCGTTCGAACAATGTAAGTTGAATTTACAGAACGCTGCTTTGTTAGCGTATCCGATTTCAGGTCAGGCGCTTGCCATTATGGCAGACGCATCAAATAATTGCGTCGGTGGAACGTTGCAACAAAAAGTGAATAACGAATGGGTACCGTTAGGTTATTTTTCGAAGAGGTTGACTGACGCACAACAAAAGTACAGTACCTACGATAGGGAGTTACTTTCGCTTTATTTGTCAGTACAATATTTTAGAAACATGTTCGAAGGGAGAGATCTTATTTTGTATACAGACCACAGACCCTTAACCTTCTCGTTTAAAAAGTTAGGCAGCAACAAAGAAACACCACGCAGAACACGTCAGTTATTATTTATTAGTGAATTTACGACGGACATACGTTATATGAAAGGTATAGAGAACGCGCCCGCAGACGCGTTATCGCGAGTCGAAACAATTTCGTGCCCGACAGTACTTGATTTCGCAGAGGTAGCTTTCGCGCAATCGAGCGATAAGCAGCTCGCCGAGATGCTTAGAGCAGGAAACGGTAATGTGAGACTAATAAAAATAGACTTACCAAGAGTACCTAAACCGATTGTATGTAGTTTGCAAGGCGATAAAGCCAGACCTTACCTACCCGAACAGTTTAGGCGTACCGCATACGAAGCAATACATAATCTTAGCCACCCAGGTATTCGAACAACGAGAAAAATGGTAACTAATAATTATTTTTGGCCCGGGATGAATAAGGATATAGGTATTTGGGCTAGGTCGTGCATAGAGTGCCACGAAGTGGTCGCATAAGCAAAATGCCAGTTAGATTTAAGTAGAACACTAAGGTAGCAACTAAGCAAAACAATATTGTGAAATGTATCCGATCCACAATTTTTTCTCATTCGAAGATAGAACTAGACTTCACTATTGGGAAGTAAATTTTGTTCATTCCGAGTTCAACAAGCAGTTGTGCAAGATGGGTAAACAACAAAGTAAAACCAACGCGGTCGAGGAGCAAGTGATTATAGCTCAAAACGCTTCAGCAGGAAGTCAGGAACTGGAAAGCAGTATCAAATTTGTTGGAAGTATTTCGATTGGGATAATAGCGTTGTTAACGCTTATCATAGTGTACTGGATATTACGTAAGTGCAACCAACACTCAAAACGTTGGGTTCAGCGAAGGTTGGACGGCGCAGGCGTAGCTTCAGTTGAACGTGGTCCCGCCACGGCAAACCTGCCGCCACAACCAGCACAAGTAGTAGTGACGTCAGCCAGTGTATAATGCATTACCTATAGGTACGTCGAAGCGAAATGAACAATGTGTTATTGTTATCGCGTTCGGACTTTAATTGTCAACATGAGTGGATCGGGTATATTGATAGGGCTGGCACAAATAAAAAAACAGTGTGATTGTGAAATTGTGAAATTTTATTAATGTATTGTATACAGATTTGAGTTTTGTAACACTATTTATTTTCGTATTTGTTGTTGTTTGTAATGTTAACTGATAATTTGAATTTTGTAAACTTTTTTAATTTTTTTTTGTAATTTGTTAATTTTTACCGACGTAAAAATTTGGGGCGGTGTGATGTAGGGGACATGTGCCGACGTAGGCATTTCTCAAATTGGGTCGCTATATAAACTGCCGTGGCACGCGGCACTGCAGTTGCTCCCCGCCCGCCGTGGTACGCTAGCCTAAGCTTCTTTGTTTAATGTAGAATCAAAGTAAAATATTAATTATTTGAAGTTTGAAGCGTGTCATTTCACAACCTTGTAGACTCACGAACACCGCGCTACTCTTGGCGTATCAGGTACGTGGACAGAAGCATCTTCGAGGCTCCATCATAATCCGTACATAAACTTGGTGGCGTGAACACCATCCACCAAACTTATCAATTAGGTAGGTATATCAAGATATATATGTAACAATGTTGTTGTGATAAAAGAAAAATCAAACACGCGAATAAGTCATAAATAAAATCGAATATTAAAATAATATTAAAAAAAATATATATTCATATGGTGAAATTATAAAATCAGTGAAATAATCTGTTTCAACTAGTTTAAGATTCGGAAAATTAGGTACATATGACTTTGTATCGTACCTACATCTACTGACATTTATTCCCAAATTAGTAAAACCCTACTATTTTATCATCTAACAGTTAACATAACAAGACATGTTTTTCGTATATCCAATATGCAATCAATATTTATAAAACTGTAAAACGCATCCGTTTGATGTTTCGTAAAAAACACAGAAATAAAAATTTACACACAGCGTTGACTGTCAGATCAAATAAATAATAGTTTAAAAAAACTAAAAAACACGCTTTTTATAGAAAACCAAACTAAAAAATAGAAAATAAATATAAATTAATAATAGTGTGCATATGAAAAAATGTATTTTATTTAAAAAAAGCGTGGGGTGCTTTTAAGATATTATCGAAATGATAATCCTCTATACACCCATGCACCCCACGCTTTTTAAATAAAATACATTTTTTTCATATGCACACTATTATTAATTTATATTTATTTTCTATTTTTTAGTTTGGTTTTCTATAAAAAGCGTGTTTTTTAGTTTTTTTAAACTATTATTTATTTTCTACTTTTTAGTTTGGTTTATTTATAAGACTAAAAAAATCATGTCACTTAATAGCCCAGTCTAATTAGACTAAAAAATACTAGGTGAGGTTACAATAATTCCCACCTGGCTGAAAATTGGTAGGATTGTTCAAAACACTATTATAAATGAAATGTGAAAAGTCCTCATCGATCCGACACCTGGAAAAAAATTTACTCCTGGACACGCACAGTTGACTCACACTTACCTGAAAATAAGTGGGATTGTTCGAAACACTATTAAAAATGAAATGTGAAAAGTCCTAATCGATCCGATACCTGGAAAAAAAATTACTCGGGGTCAAAGGTCACAAAAACGGGTTTTTCATGATTTTCAGCAAAACGGTAAGTTTTATCATAAAATTATCTTAGACAAAATTGTAGATCAGATAATTATCTATAAAAAATGTCTGCATACTTTTTTCCTAAGAGCCACCGTTTTTGAGATATAACGATTCAAAAAGTTAAGTGTCGAAATAAAAATGAGGGACTGGATTTCTTTTTACCTGAAATTCTGATATTTTCAATATTTTATGTGTGTAAGTATGTAACTTATGTGTGTAAGTTATGTATAAGTTACACACTTACACATATAAAATATTATAAATATCAGAATTTCGGGATAAAAGAAACCCAGTCCCTCATTTTTATTTCGAAACTTATCTTTTTGAATCATTATATCTCAAAAACGGTGGCTCTTAGGAAAAAAAGTACTTAGACATTTTTTATAGATAATTACCTGATCTATAATTTTGTCGAAAATAATTTTATGATAAGACTTACCGTTTTGCTGAAAATCATGAAAAACCCGTTTTTGTGACTTTTGACCCCGAGTAATTTTTTTTCCAGGTATCGGATCGATTAGGACTTTTCACATTTCATTTTTAATAGTGTTTCGAACAATCCCACTTATTTTCAGGTAAGTGTGAGTCAACTGTGCGTGTCCAGGAGTAAATTTTTTTCCAGGTGTCGGATCGATGAGGACTTTTCACATTTCATTTATAATAGTGTTTTGAACAATCCTACCAATTTTCAGCCAGGTGGGAATTAACTGTGCGTGTCCAGGAGTAAATTTTTTTCCAGGTGTCGGATCGATGAGGACTTTTCACATTTCATTTATAATAGTGTTTTCAACAATCCTACCAATTTTCAGCCAGGTGGAAATTATTGTAGCCTTGAAAGTCTAAATTGACTGGGCTATAAGTAAAATACAATAGATATTAATCTATAATATAATAAAACTGTAACAGATCCAATTCTGTACATTGAAGATATTTTGAAATTTTTTATTGGAGGGCATTCTATAATCGATACTGAAGCCAAAACTGCAATTTATTTCATTTTTGTCTGTCTGTCTGTCTGTCTGTCTGTCTGTCTGTCTGTCTGTATCTTGGCCGCGCATCACGCCGAAACTACTGAATGGATTCGAATGAAACTTGGTACGATTTGAGTTTATACTTCGAGGTAGGTTATAGGATACTTTTTATCCCGAAATTCAGCATGGTTCCCTTGGGAGAAGGGATGAAAGTTAAAACGTGTATTTAGCTGTAATTCATTAACGCGTTGTTCGATTTCACTCATTCTTCTTTTGTTAGAAAGGTAGTACTTTATATATTGTCCCGTAAATATTTCAAGGTCATAGGTTTTTTAGTTCAGAAATGACGGGCATTTAGTGGGTTCCAATAACTTGGGACGCGGATGTTTGTACGTACGGCTTATTTTAAACTGGCGTGCGTTTAAATTTATGTTTGTTGGCCTGTCTATTTGTTCCAGCTAATCTCCGAAACGGCTGGATCGATTTTGATGGAACTTTCAATGGCAGATAGGTGATGTTAAGGAGTAACTTAGGATACATTTAGTTTAGGTACAAAAAAGAATTATGGGGTCCGATCTGATTCTATATAAAAACCAATATCCAGGCGAACGAAGTCGCGGGGGTCGGCTAGTTATTAATAAACTAGATGATGCCCACGGCTTCGCCCGTGTGGTTTGTAAAAATCTCGTGGGAACTTTGATTTTCCGGAACAAAAAGTAGCCTATCTGTAGTAAGTAGTAACCCGTCCACAAAACGGAAAAATTCCGTGGGATCCTTACGATTTCGGAATGCAATTCCTTACAGCATCAGGGTTGAGGAGTTGAACATATACCTACTCGAGGTCATTCAACAATAAAGTCTTTAATTGGTATCCCCAATATCAATTTAAATAACCGACAGTGCCTAAATCCCATTAGTGTTGGGGATCAGATCCCCTACAGCATCAGGATTGAGGAGTTGGAATCCAAATTTTTTGTAGGACAGTGTCGCAATGTTTCTCTATCGATTAAAAAAAAAATTACGCAAATCGGTTCAGAAATCTCGGAGATATCGGTGTACATAGGTAGAAAAACACAACTCCTCCTTTTTTGAAAGTCGGTTAAAAAAGTAGCCTATGTTACTCCCTGGTTAATTCTCTACTTGTATGTGAAAGTCCCGTCAAAATCGGTCCAGCCGTTCCAAAGATTAGCCCGTTCAAACAGACAGACAGACAGACAGACAGACAGACAAAAATTTTAAAAACGTGTGATTCGGTTATAGTATCGTTCAAATAACCATATGAGCTTAATATGAGGTAGTTATTTCGATATTACAGACAGACACTTCAATTTTATTTATTAGTATAGATTATTTTATTTGTTTTTTATTGTAAATCGTACAATATGATTAAAGTAAATAAGTACTAATTAATAATATTATTATTTTGTTTTAATATTGTTTTATCTTCGCATTCGTGCGTTTTGTGCTTAGATTTTAGTTGTGTGTGACATCTATTCTGTTTACCCTAGTTACAGTTAGTTACCGTGCGATTTTGAATGTTTATTGTTTTTCCTTACCGACGACTTTTGATAAATGAACACAAAATCTTATTTTCCAAATTGAATAATGAAATAATCTTATCAAATTAGTGTATTGTCATCGGTCCTCGATAAATCTACAAAGTTTGAATGAAATCTGACCGTTTAAAGTGGGTCAAAATCGCGTTCAAAGAAGTCGGTTACAAACATACATACAGGTGAAGCTAATATAAAGCGTGTAAAAAGTTGATGTAAAATGTATCGAATTGAAACAAACTTGGTCAAACTGCACTTATTCTTGCCCAATTAGTATTCTGTAATTAAAAAAAACTTACTGCAAACCTAAATAAAAAATTGTAAGAACATACTTACATAGTCTTTTGTGGTGCTATTTCACTCGTCCTATAATATTATTATAGGACAAATTAGAAGATATTATAGGAAAATTATAGGAAACTCGAATTTGTAATTTTTGAAAATATTTCATACATATTTTGTGAATTGATTATTCGAAAATTAGTTTCAAAAGGTAAACAAAACAAAATACATTGACTTCTATTTGAACACAAATAGAAGTCAATGTATTATGGAAACTCCTATTACTTTAATGATTCTCATTCATTTGTGAATTCGTTATTTGAAGCATGTTCAAATAGAAGTCAATGTATAAGGAGTGCAGTCAACAATAAATCTTAAATCATTGAAGCGATCTCCTAGCTACAAAGAAATGACATCGATGAATTATATTAAAGCTTTCCTTAACTTTCTGAATACTTCTCAGAAGAGCGCTCAAGAAAGTTATCAGTCAACTGTAAAATTAAGATATTTGATTAAGATATTTAATAAGCGTATACAATATTTTAAATATAATTTAAAATATTATATATTATAATTTAAAATATAATTTTTGCTTTTAATAGGTCAATAATGCTCAGAATATTGAAGCCTCCGAATATTGGACATTGCGTAGGTCTATTGGTTAATTGGCGATCGACGGCTGATATTATACCTAGACAAAATTCAAACAGAGAATTTTTAACAACATAAACATTATTTCAAAAATACTTAGATGTTTTGTACTTATTGTATTAGAAATTATAATCTACTAGATTATGACCATGACTTCGTTCGCGTGGATTTAGGTTTCTTAAAATCCTGTGGGACCGTATTTACTTTTCTGGGATAAAAGTTGCCTATGTCAATTTCAGGGACGAAAACTACATCTGTACCTTTCGTCAAAATCGGTTAAATGGATTATGTATTTTTTTTGTCTTCCCGTAGGAACGTGTTATTTTTCCGAGATAAAAGTAGCCTATGTCATTCCCCGGGATCTAAGCTACATTTGTACCGAATATCATCAAAATCGGTTAAACGGATTAAGTATGAATTATAACTTTTCTATCTTCCCGTGGGAACATTTTATTTTTCCGACATAAAAAGTAGCCTAAGTCCTTCCCTGGGATGTAAGCTACCTTTGTACCAAAATCATTAAAAATCGATTACACTGTTGGGCCGTGAAAGGCTAGCAGACAGACAGTTACTTTCGCATTTATAATATTAGTATGGATGCGATTAATATTGTGTACTCTATTTAACATTGTGTGTGTGCGTTAACATAATATTATTTAAGGTTATGTAGGTTGCTTTCACGAAAACTTCTGAATTTGTGTCTTAAAATTCATGTCCATTTGCAAGCTGCCGCCGCTGGAAATAGGTAATTTTTGCCCAATTAACTTACAACGATGTTGTTTCGATTTGATAAAATCCTGTCGAACGGCGAATACGGATGTTTATTATTCTTTGTTATGCTCATAAATAAACCCTGAAATATTTCGCAGCAGGACAGGAATTACTTTTTATCACACTAATATTTTTACAGGATTTTGAAAAAACCGAAATCTATAGCTCCATCTATAGGTATAGATTACTATAGCAAACTTCCTTGAAAGTAGGTATAAAAGTTGGAAAAGGGAGCGAGAACAGGAATCGGAAATCCACGATTACCTCAGGATTTGTGAAAACCGAAATTCACGCGGGTGAAGCCGCGGGCAGAAGCTAGTATGTATATTGTATATATATATAGCGTTTTGGGTAAATTGGATAGGTATACTAAGATATAAAACTTCCCTAGAATTTCTTTTAAGAATTTTCTGGGTCACAAAGCTTCTGCAGTTCACAGTTTACACCCAGTAATCTTTTTAAATATGCATACAGGTTTTGACTGAGAAAAGTGTCAATTGCACAATTGTTCAGTGAGCGTACCGATTTGTCCCCATTGCTTTGAAATAGTACGCCAGACATTTGAACTATTTATTTAACTCGGATTTGGCCAAAATACCAAACTTGCCTTTCCCAGCAGCCCGACCTTAGGCTTTCGCAACACTTCAATGTCAATGAAAAAGCTGCGTGAAAACCGAGAAAAATAGTAGTCGCATTAGGTAATTGTTCACGCATTGGGACGTAGGTCGTCGTCGTCGTCGTTGTCAACCGATTGACGTCCACTGCTGGACATAGGTCTCTTGAAGGGACTTCCACATGCCACGGTCTTGTGCCGCTTGTATCCAGCGGCTCCCTGCGACCCTGGGACGTAGGTATATCAATTTAAATCTATTAGATCGCCTGGTGGCACGTCTTAGGCCGTAAAGTGGTAACTGGCTATGACCGAAGCCCCTCACCAGGTCAGGTCAAAGACAATTTAGAAGTTACAAAATCCCAAATTGCCCTTTCCGGGCATCCCGAACGCGGGACCTACCATTTATAAGACCACAGTGCTGACCGCTGCCGAAGGTAGGTCAGCAAAGGAACAAAAAATATGTAGGCTACGTCAGCAGTTGCTCTTTTCAAACGTGGAGTTCCTAAATTAATACTCGACTGTAGTAATATTAATAAATCTTACTATCACTAAAACTCAAGATACGCGAATTTCATTTTAATTTAAGAATGGAATTTTGGCTATTGATATATTTTAAAAAAATCGACTAAAACTTTTAAGGAATTACGTATTTTAAATATCTGAACCGGTAAGGGATCAAAAGATATTCAAATTAAAACAATATTCTTAATAGCACCTAAGCATTATTGAATTATAAACTTTATAGACAGCAAAGTTATAATGATGATCATTTAGGCTCCTCTGGAAATATAATATAGTCTGTCTAAGTTTCCAAAACGTTTAACTTCGCTATTCAAAGGCTTTTAGGAATTTGCTATTAATTCAAATTTGGACTAACTTTTTAAGTTTTTTTTTTTAATTAATAAAAGTGGGGACTCCAAGCGACGGCGGCGTTCGAAACTGTAAAAACGTGTTTATGTAGTATTTATTTTCCTGAAATTATTCATAACTAGCGGTCCGCCCCGGCTTCGCCCGTGGTATATATATTGCCTATAGCACTCAAGGATCACGTACATATCCAACGGTGAAAGAATTTTTGAAATCGGTCCAGTAGTTCCTGAGATTAGCGCGTTAAAACAAACAAACTCTTCCGCTTTATTATATTAAGTATAGATGTGCACAGTAACTATGTATCTATACATTATACATACTCTAAGAGCAGTTAAGAAAGTTATTGTTTTTTTTTAATTAAGCTTCATAAGCGAGACAAAGTTACAAATATAATAATACATAGTCCGATCCAACTAAGAAGTAAAGTTCGTAAACTAAAACTCGACTACGCTTAATAATTGAATAATAATTTAGTGGGCAAAAGCGCGGGACAAGTGGCGCCATCTGTTATGCCTATCCGAAACTAATTTTATTTTTTCGTAAATAAAATGTAGCCTGTGTCACCCGGACCATAACACCGAATCAATAGACACATCATTCATCAAAATCGGTCCAGTAGTTTAAGCGCTACGGTGGTACACACAGAATCTCATACAAAAATTGGCCACAAACATACATACATACATACATACATACATACATACATACATACATACATACATACATACATACATGGACTGCTAACATCATTACCTTTCCTTTTGGCTTTTCCGTAGTCGGGTAAAAAATAATTTATATGTTTTACTTGAAACAGCTATTAGCCGAACTTATTCGCAGCAATCAATGTTTTATCTCCCGTTCGTAAAAGAACTTCTATGTTACTTTGCCATTAAGAGGAACGTGGAAAATTAACAGGCGGTCCGAGACCACTGCCCGCATGCGAATGTCGTATTTATTACTTCCACTCCACTTTGTGGGTACAATTAATTTATACCTATGTAGGGATGGTACCTACTCGTAAAAATATACTAAGAATTACAATTTCAATGTTAGCTGAGTTCATAATAAACTATCATGACGTATTGTATTGGCTTGGCCGTGGCTATTTGGAACCCTAAGAAGACGGCAGCTTGCTGTAGATCCACCCGTCGCATTTCAAAGCGAGGCACAAGAATGAAATAGGTGGAACCACAGGTGGAACGTTCCTCCATGATTAACTCAATGGACGTCACGCACGGAAGGCACCTATGCGCTCTCAGGTGATCTCGGAGTCTCGGATCTTTGAATATATGCGCTCAGAGTGACCACCAAGGGGCTTTCAGTGGGTAATAATCCTACATAACCCAACTTCTCCCCCAAGAAGACGGTTAGCCCAGTGAGAACGGGAGGCCGTTACGGGAGGTTTGGGTTATATAAAGTTGAAATACAAGAATAGCCCACTCGCTTAGAACATGCAGGAAAGATCACTCACGTACCTACAAGAGCTAATTTATCGAATAAAAAAACATTATTCAATAATGAACTTATTCCAGGTAGAACAATTCCGAGGAACAGTCCTCAGCGTACTTTAGGTGCCTCATAATTAGATCGTTAAAAACTTTGTCGCATAACTCACACGATGGACGAATACTACGACGATTATGTAGTAGTAATGGAACGATTGAGTATTGTACTATCGAGTAGTTGTATTGTACTCCGTGGACAATACACTAGCGGCACGCTATGATGGCCGGTTTGACACATTACAATAGTGATGTGGAATGTCAATTTATTCTCGAACAAAAAACAATTAAGTTTTGTTTTTGTACCTGATTAAATAGGTTTAATAAAACAAAAATGTATATGTTTATTTAATTTATTTGAACGAACTGAATATTTGAACGAAAATGAATATACATACTTTATATGCACACAAGAAACATATGAATACAAAAGATACCAAAAAAGGTGCCACAAAAGGCCATAATTAATCAGATTCGTCCATACTACTATTTTCACTGTCGTCACTGCTATCATCACATACATTAATAATTATATGTTCGTTTTCTATAATATTATCTATTTTCACATCTCTTTCATAATCTTCCCTTATTAATTTAACAGTTCTATTCACAACCTTTTCCCAGTCTCCTTTAGTCACATGTTCACAAGCTTCTTCTAATAATTTTAGCATTTTTTTTTGTGGTAAATGGGGGTTCTGTATTGTGTCTTGCAGCATATCCCTTAATTTGAGCCCACACCAACTCAATCGCATTATACTCACAATGGTAAGGCGGTAACCGTATAACTCTGTGCCCATGTTCTAATGCTATTTCGTCAATGACGTATCGGATCTTGGTTGGTTTGTTTTCTTTTAAAAGACGTACTAATTCCGCTTTTAACATATTCATGTTTGCATCTACGCCATTTTTACGAAGCCATGCGACGATATCAGCTTTCTTTTGGGATTGGGCAGGTGGCTTGTCAATTTGCATCGAGTGGTATGGGGCGTTGTCCATAATTATAATAGATGGTTCAGGGAGGCTACACAACATTGAGGTAAACCATTCAGTAAACTTTTCTCCATTCATGTCTTCATGATAATCTCCAGTGGTTTTTGACGCAAAAGCCATGAGAGAACCTTCGACAAACCCGTTGATGGTTCCGGCGTGACAAATTATAAGTCGCGATCCTTTTCCTACAGGAACTTTGGAAGTAGATGCTGCTGTGTCATCGTTCCAAGAACGGCCTACAGTATGGTTAGCATTAAGCCATGTTTCATCCAAGAACACAACATTTTGCCAATTTTTGATTTCTTTCACTTGCCGTAAAAAAGTATACCTTGCCATCGCTATATCAAATCTTTCCATCAATATTTTGCGTTTGTTACATTTTTTGTATCGAAATCCAATGGTCTTCAAAATCTTCGTTAAAGAACTTTCCCCACCGAAGAATAATCCAGCTTCCTTCAGTGAATGCACCAACTTTTTTCTTGTTGGATACTCCTTCTGTAAATAGTAGCCGTAAACATGTCTTCGGATAGCATCGGCATCAAAGCTATCGATGCCTACGACTGGTTTTGCTCGTTTTCTCTTTTTTGGTGTGTGAAGTTTATTTTCTTCTGTGACAGTCTCGCCATATTTTTTTTTAGTTATCCGTCTAACAGTTCTATAAATTTGTTAGGAAACTAATTTTATTAATTGACATAACAAAAGAACAGAAGACTCCACTGACAAGTAACAACTAAAATCAATATAAAACCTACATACATTACACCTCCCTTCTTAACTAACAATATTATTTAATACAACATCAAATCCTTAATTACTTAAATCTACTATTAATTAAAATAACTCGTCAATGCCAAAACGTTTGGGTGGCAATCGTTTACGTACGGGCTGGCGGCTCTCACCGGGCAGCGTCGTCCGCACCGCCCCGGGTAGCGTCGCCGCTTCGGGCTGTGCGCTCGGAGCCGGCGTCGCGGCCGCGCGAGGCGGCGTCGCGGCCGCGCGAGGCGGCGACGCGCCCGCTTCTCGCTGTCCCTCCCCGGACACCGAACTCAACGCCACCGCTACCATCGCGCCCCCGGACCGCCCCGCTGATGTCGTTCTATTGTGACCAGCTTCAAAATTATCCGAGCTGCTCGCATTGCTCTCCGACCGTTTCTTAATCTGATCGATATGCCTATGAATCTCGGTTCCCTCAGGTGTAAGTATTTTATAATTTGTGCTCCCGCATTTCCCTATTACCTCCCCTGGTAACCATTTATTGCCCGGTCTGTAGTTCCGATACCAAACCTTGCTTCCGACTTCGACCGACCTCTCTATCCCCCCCGCGGCGAACTGCTGCCGCGCCTGAGCAGATCGAACCGAATCGTCTCGGTCCGGTTTTAATTTGTCCAGGCGCGTACGCAACGACCTGCCTTGTAATAGTTTGGCCGGGCTCTCTCCTGTCGTACTATGCTCGGTGTTCCGATATAGCAATAGAAAACGACATAGAGCCGTGTCCACTTCGACCCCTTGTATGAGAGCTTTCTTTATGACCCGTTTACATATTTTAACTGCATTTTCCGCAGCGCCGTTAGAGGATGGATGATACGGTGCGGAAAATATTTGTTCGATACCGTTCTTACTCAAAAAATTTCCAAACTCTGTACTTTGGAACGATGCAAAATTATCACTAACTATTTGCTTCGGAAGGCCAAATCTAGCAAAAATTTCTCTCAATTCATTAATTACAGTCTTCGCTGTGATCGACCTCATTTTTATGACCTCTATCCATTTCGAACATGAGTCGACCACCACCATGTACGTAACCCCAGCGATGGGACCCAAGCAATCTATATGGAGTCTCGTCCACGGGCGGCCCGGCCACGGCCACATGTGCGGCGCGTGCGCCGGCGGCGCGTCCGCCACCGCGGCGCATACCTCGCACGCGCGGCACATCGCCTCCAACGCTTCATCGATTCCCGGAAACCATACATAGCTCCTCGCTAGTGCCTTCGTTTTCACTATACCCATGTGGGTGTCGTGAAGCTCTTTCAATACTCTGTCGCGACACTCGACCGGCACCACGACTCGATGGCCCCACATGAGACAACCTAATTCGCTATACAATTCCTTCCGACGGTTAAAATATGGCCGTAATTCCCTTATATCTACCTCGGCTGGCCAACCGTCCCGAACGTAACTCAGCACTCGTCCCATAATGGGATCTCGACAAGTAAATTTTTTTAATTTCTCGTAATCGAGTAATAAAGCTTCCGAAGCAAAATGTAAATATGTCTGCTCGGGACATTCGATCGTTTGAGACTCACGATTTTCCCTATGCGCTGCAATCATTCTAGACAAACAATCGGCCGTATTCTTATCCGTACTGACATATTCAATTGAAAAGTCATACGCTGACAAAATTAAAGCCCACCTCTGAAGCCTGCTAGCCGTCATATTCGGAATGCCCGATTCAGCTCCAAAAATACTCACTAGAGGCTTGTGATCCGTACGCAGTGTAAAACGACGCCCGTATAAGTATTGATGAAACTTCTTAACGGCAAAAATAATCGCAAGAGCTTCCTTTTGAATCTGACTATAATTCCTTTCTGCAGCCGTAAGCGATCTGGACACGAACGCGACCGGGCGCTCGCAGCCGCCGGCGGCGCGCTGTGCCAGCACCGCGCCCAACCCGTGCGCGCTCGCATCGCACGTTACTATAGCCGGCTGATTGACGTCATAATGCGCTAAAACCGCAGAGCCCGACACCAACTTTTTAATTTTAATGAATGAACTCTTTTCCTTTTCTCCCCAATACCAAGCGTGACCTTTCTTTAATAAATTATGAAACGGTGATAGATGACTACTTAAATTTCTAATAAATCGACCATAAAAGTTTACCATGCCTAAAAATGATCTCAATTCCGTAATATTTTTTGGCTCAGCCAAATTCAAAATAGGTTCGATTTTATCTGGATCGACTCGAATACCGTTATCCTCTATAATGTACCCCAAATACTTTACTCGTTTCTCGAAAAATACACATTTCTCTTTTTTAATTTTAAAACCTGAATCCTTAAGCCTGGTCAGCACCCTATTCAATGTCTCCTTATGTTCATCGACCGATGAGTTTGCGATTAAGATGTCATCCAAAAAAGTTACAACATTCGGAATATCCTTAAAGAGATTTATCATTATTCTCTGAAAAATGCCTGGGCTCGAAGCTAAACCGAATACGAGTCTATTGTATCGAAACAAACCTATATGAGTATTTATAACCGTATATTCTTTCGAATTACTATCCAACTCGATTTGGTTATAAGCTTGAGATAGATCGATCTTACTAAAATACTTACACCCGTTTAAATTAGCCAACAAATCCTCTATTTTCGGAACCGGATATTTATCGACAGACAAAAAACGATTCAAAGTAGTCTTATAATCGGCGCATATCCGTATGGAACCGTCCGGTTTGTTCACGATAACCAGCGGGGTGGCCCAGTCCGACGTGTCGACGGGCTCGATGACGCCCGCGCGCAGCATGGCGTTCAGCTCGGCGTCCACGCGCTCCCGCAGCGCGTAGGCGAGCGGCCGCGCGCGGCAGAACACGGGCACGGCACCCTCCCGCACGCGCAGCGTCGCGCGCCCGCCCGTGAAGCACCCCAGCCCGCCGTCCACTAATTCACCAAACCTGGAAAATATTTCCTCCGCGTAACTACTCTTAACGGAGCCCTGCAATTGTAAGTTATTCATTTTGCACTTAGGTATTTCGATACTTAATTCGGCTAACCATTGCCGTCCCAACAATGACGTCGTTCCATTATCGATAACGTACAAATCTAACATTTTCATGCGATCTTTATACTTCACTCTCATCGAAATATACCCTAGAGGTTTTATTTTTGTTCCATCATAAAATGACAAAGTTAACCGACACGATTTTAATGGTAGGTATTTATACAATTTGTCATATGTCTGCTTGCTTATACATGACAATGCAGAACCAGTGTCGACTTCCATACTCAAAGGCTTATCGTCTAACGATAACACTAAGCTAACCGGTTTATAGTCCCTCAGAGACATCTGATAAACAGGTTCGTCGTCCTCGATGTCATTCGATGCAACCGGCTCCATCCGAGCCGAGTCTTCATCTTGGAGATGGTTTGTGCCCGCCGCGTAACCGGCCGGGCCTCGCGACGACCTCCTGCTCGCGCCGCGCCCTCCGCGCGCTGCTGCGTCTCCCCAACGCGCTCCGGTGCTGCGCCCGCCGCGCCGCGACTGGTTATAACCGCTTGCCGCAATTTGCCCGGCCGTCTGTGTCCCAGGATCCTCTGGACACCGACGCCGTAGATGCCCAATCCGTCGGCATCGGCTGCACTCAAAAAATTTATAAGGGCAACCGTCTTTACCGTGCCGCCGATCCCCGCACCGTACACACTCACTGACTTGAAAACGATGTACCGCTTTCGCCGACGCTTCGCCGTCACCCTTTTCTCCTATCGTTCCCGGTTCCGATGTTATCCCGCTACCCGCCACTCCGGTCTCCACGGCATGGGCGTTGCGCTCCGCTGCTTCAAATGTCGTTGCCAACTTGACTGCACGAGCGAAATCCAGCGTTTCCTCGGCAAAGAGTCTTTGACGAATGACGTCGCTCTGTAACCCGCATACAAACTGGTCTCTCATGTTTTCGTTTAGGTTGTTACCGAAATCACAAAACCGCGATAATTGTTTAAGTTCAGCTACATATTGTGATACCGAGGTGGATTCCCGCTGTCGACTTTGTCTAAATCGAAAACGTTCGGCTAATATCGATGGCTTAGGTTGCAAATGATCACCGACTATTTTCACCAACTCCGTGAAAATTTTGTTTTGTGGCTTAATCGGGCTGCAGAGGTTCACCATCAATTCATATGCCCTGTCCCCGACGACTGATATTAACGTCGGCACTTTCAATTCTTCTTTGACGGCGTGAACCACAAAATACATTTCCAAACGCTCACAGTATGAGTTCCAATTCCCGTTCACCATATCAAATTCCGATATCTTACCGGGAGAAGCCATCATATTTTTTTACAAAATCCCTATCTCGTCGCCACTATAAATTTGTTAGGAAACTAATTTTATTAATTGACATAACAAAAGAACAGAAGACTCCACTGACAAGTAACAACTTTTTTTTTTTTTTTTTTTTTTCTATATCATGCGATCAGTCTTCCGACTATGAGCAGATGCGTTGTCTTGATTTTTCTCATTTTACGACTATTTCCCAGTGGAGGTAGTCATATTAGAAAGGACCTTAGTTAGTTAAGGTCTGTCCAGGTCCAAAATGTTTTTCCTTTTCAGACGGCTCAGGCAGTCAGGGACAGCGAGTTGGACCGCCAGCTGATTGGGATGCTGTTTTAGACGCGACTTGTATTTGGCGCTATTTAGTTGAATTTCTTCTTTCACTGTTATAATGCCAAGATGTTCATGCAGCTCGCTGTTCTTTATATACCATGGGGCGTTTGCTAGTTGTTTAAGAATATAATCTTCAGCTCGTTGTATTATTTTTACATTGGAGTCACAGGCAGAGCCCCAGAGTTGAATACCATAGGTCCAAATGGGTTTGAGTGCTGCTTTGTATATGAGGAGTTTGTTGTCAATTGACAGCTTTGAGTTTCTAGAGAGTAACCAATATAGACCTCGATATTTTAGATTCAGTTCCTCTCTTTTCGCTTTGATGTGTTGCCTCCAGGTGAGTCTTCGGTCTAGGTGCATGCCCAAGTATCTTACACAGTTAGTGTGGGGTAATTCAGTGTCTCCGAGCTTAACTGGTGGGCAATCACCTGTTCTGAGAGTAAAAGTTATGTGAATTGATTTTGACGCGCTAGCCGTGATTCTCCATCTATCCATCCATCTCTGGGTTTCTTCAAGGCTTTTCTGTAGAATTTCAGAAGATTTTACAGGATCTTTGTGAGAGGCAAGTAATGCGGTGTCATCTGCAAAAGTTGCCACTGTTACGTCAGGTCTTTGAGGTAAGTCAACAGTGAATAATGTATAGAGTACTGGGCCAAGAACAGAGCCTTGGGGTACTCCAGCTTTGATATCATAAAACCCCGAAGTGCAATCACCTTCTCTAACTTGAAACATTCTGTCGGTCAAGTAGGATTTAATTATGCCAAAATATGTGTGAGGTAGAAGCATTTTAATCTTACACAGCAAACCTTTGTGCCAGACCTTATCGAATGCTTGTTTTATATCTAAGAATACGGCTGAACAGTATTCTTTTTGTTCAAGAGTTCTTCTAATGACTTGACACACACGGTGAACTTGTTCTATTGTGGCATGTTCCCTCCTAAAGCCAAACTGATGATCAGGGAGAATCTTTCTTATAGAAATTACCTCAAGTAATCTTTTCAGCAGGATCTTCTCAAACAGTTTCGATAACAAAGGCAGTAGACTTATAGGTCTGTAGGATGCAACATCATGATTTGGTTTTCCTGGCTTGCAGATCATTATTATTTGAGAGACTTTCCATAACAAGGGAAAATATCCTATTCTGATGATGCTGTTAAAAAGAATGGTAAGGTACATAATGCCCTTTTTAGGAAGCTGTTTAAGTATATTTTTATCTATTAAATCAAATCCTGGAGCTTTTTTATCTTTCAGAGTCCTGATTGTTCTTTGAATTTCTTTAGGTGTGACGCATTGGAGAGGTAGATCTAGCTGAAAGTCCTGACCTAGTATCTCATCAGTGTCAGAATTGGTCTCAACTGATGAAGCTTCATTTGGCGTGAATATTTTTGCTAGGTGAGTGGCAAAAACATTAGCTTTCTCCTGTTGCGTCCTCGCCCAAGAATTGGAATCTGGAGTTCTTATAGGAGGCTTAGCAGCTACAGGCCGGGCGATGTTTTTAAACTCTCTCCATAATGAGTAATCCGTAGCTCTGGTAGGTGTTAGTGATTCAATGCGGATTTGATTTGTTACTTCATCCGCCTTAATGATCATGTCTTTTAACTCACGTATTGCTTTATTGAATGCAGTTTTATCGTCTGGATGTTGGGTGTTATGCCACATTCTACGGAGCCGTCTCTTTTCCTGAATTTTTAGTTTAATTTCCCATGGGACTATCTTATGTCGAGATTGCTGCTTAGATATTTCTGGAGTGGATTTCCAACAAGCTTCTTGTATAGCCATAGTAAGTTTTTTAGTTGCATGCTCAATATCTGCTTCTGTTTTTAGGGCTATTTGGAGCTGTAGTTTTTCTTCAAGTATTTCTCGAAAAGAATCCCAATCTGTTTGACGATTGTACAGCTTTATAGGATTTTCAAAGTTTAGCACTGTAGTACTAGTAGTGAGAAAGACAGGAACGTGATCAGATGAACCATCTAAACATGTTTGCACCCCGAAGAAGAGCCGTGATAGGCCTTTAGTAATAAAAAAATCTAAGACATCTGGCTGTCGATTGTGATCAGTGGGCCAATATGTGGGTTCAGATGGCGACGCTGTTTCAAGATGCAGAGTGTCTATTGCTTTCTTAAGTTCTCTACCTCTTGTTGTCACTAATCTAGATCCCCAGTGGACATGTTTCGCATTCCAATCTCCCCCCGCTATGAAGCGATTACCTAGGCTGACCAGATATTGCGAGAATAGCTCCATAGATATCTTGTGCTTTGGGGGACAGTATACAGCTGACATCGTGAAGTTTCCGTTTTTATCTTCTATGGAAACAGAAGTAGCTTGGATATGTTCAGTTTGGAAGGGCAGAAGTTCATGATGTTTGATAGATGATCTTATAATAATTGCTGTGCCTCCATGTGCGGAACCATCCGGATGATCAGTATTGTAGATATCATAATTCTGAATTTTTATTTTACTACGAGAGGTGAAGTGAGTCTCAGAAACAAGCAGTATATCTAGTTTATGAAGTTGTAATAATGTTTCAACTTCGTATTTATTCGGAGCTAGTCCATTGATGTTCCATGTCGCTACTTTTAAGGAATTATATTTGTTAACTTACTGACAAGAGAGGTTATGAGACTCATTAGTGAGCTCATTTGTTGTAAGATTTGGTCAAATTTATCAGACTGCTTTAAGATTAACTGTTCTAGTGTTGTATAATCACTTTGTTGTTCATAATTTCTTTTCTCATTTGGTTTGGGTGATTTCACTGTTTCAGCATAAGTTTTTTTATCTATGCCACTTTCTATTGTTTTGTGAAGATTTTTCTCTTGGTTTACTTGTGGTCTTGGTTTGCCGTATGATGGTATTTTAGTTTTTCTCTGTAATATTTCCCTATACACTTGACACCCTTTATAGTTTGCTGGGTGATCCCCTAGGCATAGAGCACATGTAGCTGGGGTATTACGGTTAGTTTTAGGACATTCTGATGTTTTATGATCCTGAGCACATTTTACACATCGATATGGTCTCAAGCAATAATTTTTTGAGTGCCCATATTGCTGACATCTCTGGCATTGTATCACCGATTTTCTTTTCTTGGGGTCCTCAATACGAACAGATTGGTGGTATATAATTTTTATGTCTTTGGCTGCTTTGTTGTTAGGTCCAGGCTGAAGGTTTACAAAGAACGTTGATGTCGGTTTTTTCTCAGGACCGTACCTAGCATTAATAATTTCACCAGCTATAGTGTTGCCTGTGTTCTCTATGGATTCTTTTATTGCATCATGAGGAGTTGTGTGATGAAGATTTTTAATAACTATACGATAGCATCTTTCGTCTTTTCTGTTAAATGTGTGGCCTATTAATCCATTTTCCCTAACTAAGGATATCAGTTTTTTGTAAACTTCTACATCACTACTGTTGATCCTCAATTGATTTCTATTGACGATTTTGTATGTAAATGAAGATTTTTCTGCTACTGTTTCTAATAACTCTGTAAGTTTATTTACATCTTCAATACCATACAGTACTATCGGTGGTGATTTGATAGGCTTTCTTTCTTTGCTTTGGCTGATGAGTTCAGGTTGATCCACAGGTAGCTGGCTAAATCTGTTTGAGGTATCAATACCTTCTGGAGTTGGTGAGGTAGATGTTTTCTTTCTTTTAGGATTTCTTACACTTGGTACTCTTTGCCAGGAAGGGTGTTTACTACTTTGTGTATCATCTTCGAGTTGTAGCTTGTCACTAGTAGGGGCATTATTTAGAGGATTTCCAAGTGATGAGCTTCTGGGTCTTTGTAAGAAGAAACTAGGGTGAAAAACTTGCTGTACGCATTTCTTGTTTCCAGTAACATTAACTGCAGCAGGAGCCTGGGAACTCACTCCTGAGGAGTCTTCGGTAGCATATTTCACACTCTCCAGCCCGGATACTGGAGAGCGCCGGGGGTTGGCCGGATCGCATGACATCACATTCACATTATCTGACTTTTCCATGTTTACAAAAAAGGGGTTGGGAGTAATACAATAGCACTTTCCCAAGGCACTAAGGTTGCATTTTTTTTTTTTTTTACAAGTAACAACTAAAATCAATATAAAACCTACATACATTACAAGTTCGTTGTCCAATATTAAGCGCATCAGCTACGCGTTCAACCACTGACGTTATAGGTAAAATTGGCCCTCCATTTTGAGCTTCACGATCGAAATAGTTACGAAGGCGTATTACGAACTCACGTGTCTGACTATTTAGAACAGTTCTCTGCGTACGTTCGGTCATATCGACGAAATCCACAACAAAGGGCTTGAACAGAGTCCAAATTAACGAGCAAGGGTCAACAGTAATGCAGTATCAATATTTGAAATCCAAAGCCAGGTCAAAACTATATCACAATCGCATTGCACTGACAGTTTATACTTTTCGAAGCAACGTCAATTCGAAACTGCTTTGTTTTGCATTGAGCATTGACGCGAGTTTGCCGGAGGTAGTAGTTGTGCTAGCCAGCGATCCTATGTGACGATCGTATTAGATTCCATTTTTAAAAATTTATTGATATTTTTTTGCGATTTCAGAGGTTTGTCCACATAGTGAAAATTGTTCATATTCACAAGTACATTCACCCCTTAAATGGTGCAAACTGATTTTTCTACACTTGTATACATTTAAGAAATCAATTTAATAAATAAATTTTGAGTCCTAAACCTAAAACTACATTCGATAAAATTTATGAATCTCTGCACATCACTATCGTCAATAAAGTAATACAATTATTTCCTTCAAAGTCGTTATCAATTAATACGGAACTTCATGAGCGGACAAACGTCAAACCGGCCATCATAGCGTGCCGCTAGAGTAGTCCCTCGTCCACGCAGGCCCTAATGGACGTCATGTGGACGCTAACATCCGGTAAGCGAAGGTCAAATGTCAGTCGCTCCTTACTTGTAAAACTCTACTTACCTATAGCCTGGCCAAAATGCTGAAAACATGGTAGGGCAGAATATTTTATTTTTTGAAAAACTTGATCAGGTTCACGAGTAATTTTGGCATTGAACTTGATTTTCTATTTGAAGATTTTAATTGAAATAGGGTACTTTCGTTAGTGAAAAATAAATTATGAAATTTGATAAAAATAAAAATTTATGTAGAAATATACTTAAATATTCTGATTTTGAGTCATAAAAGCACGTGATTATTTTATTAAATTAAAATTAAAAGTCGTAATTTCCCATATGTATATCACGTGACCTAAAACACGAGCCGCCTTGTTGTGACGTCATAATGATAAAAAATACTAATATTAATCTGTGGTCATATAAGCAAAAACTAATATTAATCTGTGGTCATATAAGAAAGATAGAAAACCTATGGAATCTAAACTCCAAACAAAAAAGGACTGTTGATATTTTTTAATATATTATAAATAAATAAATATTTTCGATATATCTATATTTTTAAATATATCGATATCGGAGTTCGATATACCGAAAAAAATATCGATATTTCGATATATCGGCTTTATTTAAAAAATCGTAAGTCACTTCAAAAATGATTACACAGTTATATTATAGTCCAGTATCTTTATTAAACAAATTAAATTATAAATATATATATGTGTTAGGTTATAGTTCTTAGTAATTATTTTATTTAAATAAGGCACAATATGGCCTGTTCCACTACCTTCTGATAAGTGTCGGGATAGCCTAAACGTAAGTTTTGTCACTTCCTTACTTATGTCAAGTGACAAGGACTATAGTTGTGAATAAGCTATCCGACACTTATCAGATGGTGGTGAAACAGGGCCTTATACCAATATTTTTAAATGACGTTATCACGTAAAATATTCATCCGTAAGCCGACTTGACAGATAACTAATGATGTTTACAAAGATGTTTTAACATTCTGGAATTCGGCAGAACAGAAGTCTGGGTTACATGCAAAGAACTTTGCAACCATAATTGAATCAATTTTTGGCAGATTAGTACTATCTGCTTTTACACAACTGGTTTGCATATTAATAAATAAATAGCTATCATTATGACGTCACAACAAGGCGGCTCGTGTTTAAGGTCACGTGATATACAGATTAAAGATTACGACTTTTAATTTTAATTTAATAAAAAAATAATGTGCTTTTATTACTCAAAATCAGAATATTTAAGTATATTTCTACATAAATTTTCAATTTTATTAAATTTCTTAATTTATTTTTCACTAGTGAATGTCCCTATTTTTTTACCACAGAGGTATATCTATATACCTAAAATTACATTTCGTTTTAAGATGTAAGTATGTAAACTAGGAATACAGAAAAAACATAATATATTTTAAATGAAATACGGTAGATTATTAAGTTTACGATGATTTTGTACCTACATTTTTGTATCTACATTTCGATATCAAACTATCGATATATCGTCCAAAAAATATTAGTAATAAAGAAAAAGTAGCCCAGGTGAATGACTTTATCTTTACTACAATATTTAACTCCAGTGTTATATAGAATACATTTATAACCTTCTTGTTTAACATTGTTACGTCATGAAATGGCTGACTTATTGGCTGACAGCGTTTTACGCGGGATTAAAAATGTTTAAAATTTAATTTAATTTTATGGCATGAACGCGTGTTTATTTTGCCGAAATATATTTTTTGTGGCTTTTTATTAACAAAAACAACATTTTGAAGTGCTTTTTCAAACACAGTAGAATACCCTATTATAAATAAGTTTTAAATCTGAGTTTTAATTCGGTTTAATTCTGACAGTTGTCATTTAAAAATAGAATGACTTATTTCTATAAAAAACAGGGTTATCATCTGAAGTTCGATTTTACCGCAAACTAAACCTGAAGTATCTGTCAGGCATTTGTCATGTTTACATGAGGCAATTGATTTTTATTTATATGTAAGTTTTGAACTTATTATCTTTTTTGTGGGAACTGTTTTATCTCTGGTAACATTAAGAATCGTCAGAACTCCACGGAATTAAAAATCAGAGTATAACTATACTCTCTTAAAATTAAATATCGAAACAGCTACACAGCTAGCAGCAGCAAGTAGGTACCAGTTGAAACGTTTTATCTACTCGGATCCAGAGATTTACTATCAGGGCAAAAATTAAATTACCGGTGTCGTTACTCGTTACGCTCGGGAGGAACAAAGTTACTGGCACTAAAACTAATTAGTTAGCTCCGAAACTAAGCGATAATTTAGATTGCGTCGTTACGTTCGTGCTATAGATAATGAAAAAGTTCTGTTACAGAAAAGACATGTCCGGAATACCTACTCCAAATGGTTTCTTAACTTAATTGCAAAATATACCTACATGTTAAATGATCGAGCCAAACGCAACGAACTTTGTTAAGTACTTATTCTTTGTAAAAATCCTGTTACGCATACTTACCCGCACCTTTTATAAATTGAAGCTTACGTAAAATTGTTCAATCCTCAACAAAATTAAGTAGCCTATAATTTACGTGTCCTTAAACATTTACGTTAGGAATTTACTTTCGACTTTTATCGAAGCCTGAGACGTGACTAGACATTTACTTACAACGACGGTATAGAGCTATCAAGATCGTTATTGAAACACGGTGTTTATTGAAAAAGATGTTTTCACCTCAGTAGCTCAAAAAGGACGCGTTTGCTGGCCAAAACCACTGAGCAAAAGTCGTTTTTGCTCACTCAGTGAAAAAAAGTGTTTTGAATTTAGAACGCTTCGGATTGTCATTTCTTCAATTCGCTGCCTCAAGAAAAGTTCGTAAATTTTGTATCAAATAGTTTGTATAGTAGCTCCAACATTTTATTTCATCAAAATTTTCTATTATATATATTATTTAAACTATTGAGTTTTTCTTAAAATGTGTTTAAGAATTTATAATTCTGTAAAACAATATGAAACGTAAACGATTTAAGCAGAATTTAAATAATTATGTAGTTTTTTTTTTAAACTTTATATTTCAGTAAATATTTTTCTTACTTAAGTACATCTTGTATTTTTTCGCTACTGAAGTGAAAAGTTGTATGTATCACACGATAGCAAACTTTTTGTTTCTTGTGCAGGCACTCGCAACAAAAAATAATTTTGATATCTTGTAGAACAAATAACTGTTTCATCGCAATGAATCTTACGTAAAGTGGACAAATATTTTACATAGGTACCTGAGTTTTTTCCAGAAATCTTTTGAGTAAAATATTGTTTGACACTTCGGTGAGATAAAATCTCGAAACTACGTTTTCGAAATTTTAACTTACTTAATTTAAATCTGACAGAAGTACGTATACCCAAACATATAATTTCAAGTAAACGTTGAGTGTATTGTGAGTAACATGAGCACTGAGGTAAATCTACCATATTGTATGGGCGGGCACACGTCGTGATTTGACATCTCCCACAAGTAGTAAAACTTTAACAGAAAAACTTATGTTACTCTATTGTCACATTTTTTTAAATTCACTCAGGGCACTGATTTAATAAATCGTGAGGTTAATACTCAAACGATTACAATTTTTTTTTATTTAAAGCTGTGACATTTAATGTGACATTAATTTTCAGTATATATTCAGTATGTTTTTCAGTATTCGGATACGATTTTCAATACTAAGTTTTTGCTGACTCTTCTCAGCAGAGTCCGCTTTCCGAACTGGAGCCACCTGGAATGCATGACATAAATAGTTTTGAATATTAAACTGAATTCGGGAGTTGCAGCAATAAAATATTGCTGCCACAATAATATTTCAAAACTTTTAAAATATAAGACGCTATCTACAAAGCGGACTCTCTATTTTTTGCAGAGTTTGCATGATCTGTTACAACTCCTTGGCTCTGAGATTTAAGTGTTTTGCTCCGCCCAAGAATGTCCTCCCGACTTAACGTCACTTCGTTTTGGTCTACTGATATCACAGAGATTTATTGGGAGATTTAAAATCACATCTATTTTAAAACAATAAATTGTACTATTGAACATAGCATTATAAGGGACTAGCTGATGCCCGCAACTTCGTCCGCGTGGATTCACATAAATCGCATACAAACTTCAACCTCTATTTAACTACTTTAGAGGTCGAAGTTTCAAAAATCCTTCCTCAGCGGATGCCTACGTCATAATAGCTTTATGTATGCCAAATTTCAGCTCGATCCGTTCAGTGGTTTGAGCTGTGCGTTGATAGATCAGTCAGTGAATCAGTCATGACTCAATGTTATCAAAATCCATACTATCCATACAGTAGAACTATATATCCATAATTCCATACTAATATTATAAATGCGAAAGTGTGTCTGTCTATCTCTCTGCTTGCTTTTCATGACTCAATCAACATTAACTGAATTTGATATAGAGTTAGCTTAACATCGCAGGGATGGACATAGGCTACTTTTTATCCGGGAAAAGCAAAGAGTACCCATGGGATTTTTAAAAAACCTAAATCCACGAGGACAAAGTCGCTGGCATCATCTATTTAAAAATAAAAACTATCACATAATTTATTATTAAGTTTATAATATTAACTTTGAAAAGATGCTTCACTTTTGAACAATATTTAAGCAAGAAGAAATGTGACACTATAATTAATAACAGCGATCTAGAAATGGAGTGGCACATGTCGCTACAGGATATTCTCTCAAGCTGAATATATATTGGCTCATTTATGTAAATTCAGTTTGTCTTCGCGAGAATAACGCTCGCTTTATTAATCCCGAGCGTCCTTGGTAATTGATGCCTGCATATATACTCAAGAAAGGCTCATTTTGAGTTTTTCATATTAATTTCCTAGTAACTACGACGTTTCGTAACATTTAAAACTGTTTACAGTTCTTGAGCGATATATCAATCAATTTGTTACGTTCCTTTTCATGAGCAAAATTCTTGGAATTTTGCATGCTATAGGATACCATAGTTAGAATTTTTTGAAGATTGGAAATAACCCTTTCTATTTGTCTTACACAATTTAGTCAATTTTTGTCACATGTCAGAGATACAAATAAATCTAAGATTAAGTATGTCTCTTCTTCTTAGTACTTACAGTAACATTAAAAAAATTGGCCTATAAAATGGCTTGTTATGAGTAGGTATATATGCTACATTTAATGTTTAGGGTTTAGGTTTAGGATGGCAAAGTTACACAAAATCCATAGACCTTACCGGCCAACAAGCATAATATTAAAAAAAAAACTCAAAAAATCGACTGCGTATAAAAAGTGAACTAAAAAGATAAACAAAACCTAGCCTATAATAACCATCGCACCATTTAGACGAATCGATAGATTAAAATCCATGAATCCCACGTTGGTACAGGTAACTATACCCAGATACACGTGAAAAACATACTCTATATTTGCTGTCGCGCAGTTTGTGTTCATAAAAAATACTTTTGAATGTGATTTTAAAAGTGTAAATAAAAAGGGAAAACAAAATAACTTTGTAACATTTTATTCAAAAGCGCTAAAGTACTTGAAACGATAACGCTTGAGAAGATCCCACCCTGGAGTCAAAAACACGGGGATTTCAAACATATCTTTACGAGCTAGTGTAAATACCGCCTCCATGAATAAATAATTATAGGCCGGCAGCCCTGGAACAAATTTTTTAGTGATTAATAACAAGCTGAACTTTCGTATGTAGGTTCGTTCGTTCGTTCGTTTCGACAAAACAAACAAGTTTTTTATCTATGAAAATTCTCGATGGAGGTAGCTACTCGAGTGGGGAGGTGTTAAACATTTCGATTCGCTCGGGTAGGAAATCGTTCCACTAAATTTGTAGGACTATATCCAAAACCCCCCCATATGGGGGTTTTGGATATGTTATAGAGGAAGGTCCAAAGAACACTTTAGGCCAATTTCCAAAACTATAAGAGTTTTTATTTTTATTTGTCGATTTTGGCAGTAGAATGACTGGGTTATAAACATTATTAATAACTAGCTGATTTTTGTATCCAGCCTAATAAATACTTGTATAATAAAATGGCCATATAGTCCTACTTTAGTGGAACGATTTCCCACGAGAGCGAATCAAAATGTTTAACAGCTCCCCACTCGAGTAGCTACCTCCATCGAGAATTTACATAGATAAAAAACTTGTTCGTCTCGTCGAAACGAACTTACTCACGAAAATTCTGCAAAAATTTGTTCCAGGGCTGCCGTACTATTATACTTACTTTGATGTTAAACGAAACGCGAGTAGGTACTTACCTACTATTTTCATATTTAACTTTCGTAAAAAACTCTTATGATATTTAGAATTACAAAAGTAATCGTTATAAGTTCTATGATAATTCGCATCCAGTTTCAGACCCTATCAAGTTTTCAACAAGAACATAATAATGTAAAAAAATAGGTAAAGGTTCATATTCGGTTTGAAATATCCCTTTTATATTTTTTCTTGCGAAAAACTTTGTATTAATTTTAGATCACTAGAGTTTGGCTAAAAGTAGGTACATTGGCCGAACGTAAAGTGGATTACTTATGGCCACCTAAATTAAACGATTATTATTATCTACTAGCTGAGCCCCGCGACTTCGTTCGCATGTTTTTCTTTATTATAAACCTCACGGAGCCCGAGACCTTTCCAACGAATGCAAAACCGTGGAAATCGGTTCGTGCGTTCTGGAGTTATAGCGTCAGGAAGGAAAACCCGACTTATTTTTATATAGTAGATTACTAAATCCATCACAAGATGAACGCGCGTTTTTAGGGTTCCGTACCTCAAAAGGTAAAAAAAGGAACCCTTATAAGATCACTTTCTTGTCCGTCTGTCCGTCTATCCGTCTGTCTGTCCATCTGTCTGTCTGTCCGTGTGTCACCACCGATTTTCTCAGGAACGGATGGACCTAGCAAGTTGAAATTTATACCAGATACTAAGGTCTATGGTCGGTCCCTATTAAGTGTATAAAAATTAAGGTCCTGAGTCCACACAATAAAAAGATATGGGCAAATTTAGATTTTCCCGAAAACTTGTAAGTACCAAAATTTACCTTAATTTTCAGCTTTTTTATTTTTCGGAATTTTTCCTTTACTTGATCTGTAAGACCTTGCTTTTGACCAAAATTGACAAATCTAGGTCAATCGGAAGTACCCTATATTTTTTGGGTCGAAAACCTAAATGGTAGTTCCAGTTGACCTAGAATTACGAAATTTGGCAAGAAGCCAAGTCTTACAGCATAAATAAAGGAAAAATTCCAAAAACTAAAAAAAGTTGGAAATTAAAGGGTGTCGCCATACATACATAGTAGAGCCAATTAAGATAGACCTCTGAGTTGTATGAGTGCTCATACAATTTAGAGGCCTAGCTTAATTAGCACCTTACCTTTTAAGATAAACTAATGAAAAACAGATTGTACTTATACTTCTGGAGTACGGAACCCTCGGTGCGCGAGTCTGACTCGCACTTTACCGGTTTATTATGTTTATTTTCAAGTCGGGAGTAATACGCGTCTTCGCGCGCGCGGGAATATTTGCGCCAAACGAATTTGAATATTATTTAGTTAAGTCATAGTTCAATTTACATTGAAACATATAAGAATTAACGCGGCACATCTCTTCAGCACTACTCCAATGTACATCGAAACTCGCTGTTTTAATTCAGTTTAAAATAACATAATTTGTGTAAGTATAAAAATATACAACATTATAAACGCCTCTCTACCTAATTATAGTCTTATCTACATATAATTATAGCAACGTGGTAATGAAAAATTTAAAAATGAAATAATTAGAAAACAAAATATAAACCTCCAGATCTTACAAGGTGAGGAAGTTTAATAGGCATAATGGAAGTACAAATGGGAAAAGTTAACTCATTTGGCGGTGACACGCGGCGCAGCCAGACGATTACGGTCAAATCTAACAACCCATTTAGTGGAATTAAACCTCGACGTGCCAAGATTTGGAACTGTTTCGGTAAATAATTAAAGGCCAGTATAGGTGTAATATCTGTGTGTATAAATAAAAAAAAAAATATCATGTTAATTTTTAGAATCTAACAATTTTTAACGAGAGTATGGGAAAGGATACTTAGTCCTGAACAAAAACTCCCCAGGGAACGCCCGCGTTAAACTCTAGCAAAGCTGTTGGGAAACTGTACGTCAGATTCAAATAATTTAAGCACACTCCAGACACTTCATACAAGCGAACTGATTTAATTACCTATTTATACTAAGAAGGGCAACACTATACGTAACTGATATACTGCTAGGCGTACTTCTACGTTGAAGACGACGATATTGTCGGGGAGTGTGAGAGTAATTTTTTAAGTAGTAATATTTTATTTACATCTAGCCCTAACAATAAAATTTATTATTGTTATAAAATTTATAATTTTTATTAGCATAATTTAATTATGCTATCGAATTGCAAAACTTCATCTCAAGTTCAGGTTTCTTTGGCGAAGCGCAGGGAGAGTAGGTAATCGGATTTTAATAAAAGCTTTTTTTTTTTGAAGTCAATTAACATGGCTTGAATAAACTCTTTCACCTTAATGTGATCATTATTAGTTTATTTATAAAAATATTATCTGTAACAGGATTATCACCAAATCGGTATTTAAATTGGATTGGATTCCATCTAAGATACATGAAAGACCGCTTTGATCGAAGGTTTGAAAGCGCAATACGCATCGCTTGTCAAACCCTCTTGGACTCCTTAATAATAATAAGATAAGTATATAAGACTATTATCCTTCTTTTCTATCAGATATTAACTGCTCTGGATTTATTCAGCCATGTCAAATTAGAAATTCATTCTCTTTTTAAGCTAGCTTAAGCAAAAAGCGACTTGATTCCGTTGAGACGTTATATTTTCATTACAATTCAAGTCGGTATAAAATGTATTTACCTATCTATTCATACAAAATTAAATTATCTACAAAACTCACACAAAAACTTGGTTGTTGTTGTTATGTTAATTACGGAATGTTAATTACGGAATAGTTTTAATTAACGTTGTATGTTAATTAAAACTATTCCGCCGCTTAAATATTATAAATATATCGGTTTAAAAGGGCTAATTTATAAGAGTAGCTTAACTAAAGGATACTTCTAGAATGTTTGTTATAAATGATATTAATATCTTCTTCAAAGAAATCTATATCGAACGAGGGTGCCCCATACATACGAAGTTTGATTCTTATTTGAGTACTAGCTGACCCCCGCGACTTCGTTCGCGTGTTTATAGGTTTTATATAGGATCGGATCGGATCCCATAATTCTTTTATGTACCTAAATTAAATGTAGCCTGTTACTCCTTATAACATTGAAAGTTCCATTAAAATCGATCCAGCCGTTTCGGAGATTAGCTGGAACAAATAGACAGAACGACAAACATAAATTTAAACGCACGCCAGTTTAAAATAAGCCGTACGTACAAAGATCCGGTTCCCAAGTTATTGGAACCCAATAAATGTCTGTCATTTCTAAAATAAAAAACCTATGACCTTGAAATATTTACGGAATAATACTTAAAGTACTGCCTTTCTAACAAAAGAAGAATGAGTGAAATCGAACAACGCGTTAATGAATTACAGCTAAATACACGTTTTAACTTTCATCCTCTCTCCCAAGGGAACCGTGCTGAATTTCGGGATAAAAAGTATCCTATGTCCTACCTCGGAGTATAAACTCAAATCGTACCAAGTTTCATTCGAATCCATTCATTCGTTTCGGCGTGATGCGCGGCCAAGATACAGACAGACAGACAGACAGACAGACAGACAGACAGACAAAAATGAAACAAATTGCAGTTTTGGCTTCAGTATCGATTATAGAGTGCCCTCCAATAAAAAATTTCAAAATATCTTCATTGTACAGAATTGGATCTGTTACAGTTTTATCATAGTATAGATAGATAGATAGAATAGATTCATCAATCAAACTCGTTAAACCACAATAGCGCAACGATCGTCGGGCGCGGATCAAATACCGAAGGTCGACGATTCAAACTCCACCCGTTACACTAGTGTCGTACCCACTCCTAGTACAAGTTTGCGCTTAATTGGCGGGGAAAGGGGATAGTAGTCATGTGCATCATGGCTTAAAAAAACTACTTAAAGATTTTAATTTGATTTCGATAAAAATACATAAGCTTAAAGATTAGGTAATTCTAAACGAAATAAAAGCGTGTAATAAAAAGATTCATAATAATGAATTCTTTGAATCGTAGTTAAGAAATAAATTCAGATTAAGTTCCAGGAAAATCTATAACAAGATAGATCAAGGTGGATTTAGTAGCGAGTTCATTAAGAGGTGCTTAGCAGCTAACCGCTAGTCTTGAGTGATGAGCTGTTGCGAGGTATTACCCTGTACTCTGAGGAACAATTATTTATTGCAGCGTCTTAAAGAACTGATGATGATAAAGCCTCGGCTTCAAGTATTGAAGGCTGTGCTTAGTGCATGCAGCATGCAGGTGATATACCTACTCAAATCACTCAATCACTTCGATCACGTATTAATTGCTGTTTCCTGTGCAGTTTGCGTCACACGATTTCTTTATTAGCTGTCATACAAAATCCTTGAAATCTACTCGTACCTTCAACGCTCTCTGGTTACTAAGTACCTACTTGTTTCAAATGGAATTAATCCTCAAAAAGCCGATGCCCGGTTTTAAAAACTCCCGAGGAAACTCCTTTATTTCCCGGGATGTAGTTCAAAGATTTGTATGTAAATCTTTGACTCCGTGTAACTTTGAAACTACTTTTACTTTACTTATCTTTACGAAAATCTGACAAACCAGTAGTACAAATACTAAGTTCTAGAGCTTGCTGCGTTACTTTTCATTGAGTTTGATTTGTTCATATTAAAATAAGAATCAAACTTCGTATGTATGGAGCGTGCTAAAATGTAACTCCTCTTAAAAATTGAACGCTCCCTTTCGTATAATTATTATGAATTGGTAAAAAAATATTTTATTAGTGTAGAGATCATGGTCGGAGTCATATTATTGTGATCACTCTTGCTCGTTACAGATATGATGTTATGCTTATGTTTGTATATTTCACGAGATAGACCGTTTAGCTTATCTGGCTTTCTCGCAGTCGCAAAGTTTCCTGCGAGACCCACAAAAATTCATATCTACAATCTTTATCCCCCGTTATCCTTTGATAGGTACTACGCGTTCGTAATAATTTAACGACGTAGGTACAGCTGATATTTGGAATACTTCGTTTTACTGCCTCTTTTTTATTGCAACAAAAATATAATATATTGTGACCAAAGACAAAAAATAGTTGGCTAAGTCTATTAAAATGAGAAATTAGTTTAAAAAACCTTGTAGAGTAAAGTTACAAATAAATTGGTGGCACAAATTCATGACCAGAAAAATATTTTTAGTAGATTATATAAATAATATAATTATAAATAAGATAACGGAATATAGTCATCATGATACAGTGGTACAAGTAGGTATAGTTTTAGTTACAAATTACTAATTTTTCTTAAAGGAAGATACAAGTTAATTAGTGCATTTGTGATTAGGTATATCTACCATTTTAATAAGCAAGCCACGCGTTTTATTAAGCTCATAATAATTAAAAATTAAAATATTGTTATATGGATACAGAAAGTTATTATATAATTTGCTCAGCCAATGATGTATTTGCTATTAGGAAAGATAGTAAATTAAACTTCACGTTCTCTGTAAAGTTATTTATTTCAAAAATTAAAATCCTTCTACAGCTGTAACAGCTGCTATATCCGTACACTACTCAAGCTACGACAACTCATTTATTATTGTAAATGGTACTAGTAGAAATAAGTAAACAAGACAAGCACAGACTGCTAATATAATCTTTTCGTAGTTGAGTAGATTTCTTTTTATATTAATAAAGATATACCTACTACTTACTGTCGAAAACTTTTCGTTCGTTCATAACATCAATTTCGATTCCACATTATGTCGGTAACTTATTGCCTCGGGAATCGATATGGAATTATTGGCGAATTGTTCGGTTCACATTCCGGGCCCAGCACGCACTCAAAATATTAAGCACCTACATTTCTAATCTTGCCGGCTATGTTCTAACGCATTCTTCAATTTCTATACTTCGTCAATATTCTATAATTTCGCATGCTTCCAATTTTTGTTCTACGAGTTTTATACCTACCTTCTTTTGCCTGCTAATTCTTTTTGTACCATATAAAAAGTATTTTCATGTGGAATTAGACCCTATCCACTATAGGGTCTAATTCCACATGAATCTACTTAACTTTATCATATGAATCTCTTTACTCACATAATATATTCCCAGTATGGGCAATTTGATTCCTAAAATTGTTTTTGGTCTGGTCTGGTGGAAGGCTTTAGCCGTGGCTAGTTGCACCACTCTACCAGCAAAAACGCGCTGCAAAACGATTTAACTTGTAGAAGAATTAAATAAAATAGTCACATGATTTTCGGAACACGCGACATCGCGCGTCTATTTGTACCGGGTCTTTTGGTTCATTTTATAGCAGGTAGGTAGGTTGATACAAAAATTCAATTTGTTTTATACTGTTTTATTATTTTCTTTAAAATCACTTGAATATAAGAAAAGATCTAAATATTTATGCCGCTATTTGCATTCAGGATGTTCGGGAAGTGAGTCTAGACAGCGATTGCGGTCACATCCACATTCTTTATCACTTGAGAATTTATAAACGTGCACCCAACACTATATCGCTGCAACGCTTTGCCCGTTGGTGTCGGTAAATCCATTACATAATACAATAATTTTAGTTGTCTACTCCTTCATAAGTGTGATAAAAGGCAAACACCACAGTAAAATCCTGACAAAAACGCGTAAGCGACTTTCTTACCGCAACCAAACAATAAAATACATGCAAGTGAAAGATCGAGGAAAAACTAATTTCAGTTTTACGTATGCTTAAGATGCTCGTGTAATTCCATTGTTATTCGCAGAACCAGCATCAAAAAGCTACACTGCACTGAAATAATTGTACTTTCGTAAGCACGATTCGAATAATAAATAATAAACCAAAACATTATTTTCATTAAGAAAATTAGGTACTTTCTTACCTAGGTAGGTAAGTACTGTACCGTACCGTCGGTACCGTTACTACCGTAGTTAAGAATAGAATAGAATAGAATAGAAAAGTTTTTTATTCAAATAAACTTTTACAAGTGCTTTTGAATCGTCGATTGAGTTTAAGTTCTTACCTATTAAAAATTTTTTCAGCTAAGGATTTTTTTTGTTTTAAATCGATTATTGTAAGTAAATTTATCGGTAGATACAGAGTCGTAGGTACGTTTCTTAGATTTTTACTCAAATCAAAGGTCTTTCTTACTAGAAATGCCGCTTTGAACAGGTTGCTTCTTACGAGGCACTTGGAAAATAGAACACAATAATCGTGTTGCCGCCGGCGGTTTTACCTCAAAGTTGTCCCATTCTTTCCTTGAAACGAGCAATTTTGACCAGCGTCTAAAACGCTTCAATAACCTAAGGCTAAAGCAATATTTCAAGCATTCCCAAAGGACGGTGAATTTTATACCGAAGAAGACGTCCTTAATTTCAACTTGAATAAAGCTTTGCCCGTTGCGAACGGGAAAGGTCGGATTATGATTATGATAACAGGAAAATATTAACTCAGTTTAATTTATTGGTAAGTAAGTATAGAATGGTTATTATTTGTAAACAAACGAAACTCTTGTGTCTCCTGCGAGGCTTGTGGATAGTCTCTGCTTATGCGGTCATCTTTTGAGATTTTACGATTAACCTTAACAAGTATAAATTAAAAATTAAAAAAAAAACCCCGACATTCGCCATTTTGTGGCAGCCGCCATCTTGGATTTACAATAGTGCTATTCTACTAGTCAAGGCTTTCATTTGATACCCATATTAAGGGAGTTGTGAAAAAATATATAATCCGCCATTTTGTAGCGGCGGCCATCTTGGACCGATTTTCTTCAAACATAGCTAACAACACTCTCGACTAATTCACCTATCGAACAAAAAAAACCGCATTCAAATCGGTCCAGCCGTTTGAGCGCCCCAGGGGAACAGACACACACACACATACAGACACGTCAAATTTATAACACCCCGTGGTTTTTGTGTCGGGGGTTAAAAAATAGAAATGGAACAAATCGTATAAAATATATTGAGAAAAGTTTTTTACAGAGCAGTCATTAAGTAAAATTACACACGCTCAGCATACCAAGTTGCTTTTGTTGGCAAAGAACAAACACACAATTAGTTCTCTTTTGGTAACAACATTAGATCGTGCCTCTGTGATTCGAGACCATTTCGAGCCGCAACTTTTTCGATCGAAGTTAGTAAAACCCCTAGAAAGTGGAAAATTTGATAGATTAGGTTAGAATATAAAGGTAAATAAGAGAATGAAGTGAATGTCGTCGTTTTAAGTACCTATGAACTGTTGTTTTACGTCATTTCTCATACACAGAGTACAATGTTGGCGTTGTGATAATACTAGGTTTTGCCTCCGGCTTCGCCCGCGTGGATTTCGTTTTTTCACAAATTTCCCGTTCCCGTTCTCGCTCTCTTTTCCAACCTTCAAGGATGTTTGCTATATTGATCTACTTATAGCTGTAGCTCTAGGTAGCTATAGCAAATTTCGGTTTTTCCAAAATCCCGCGGAAACTATAGATTTTTCCAGGATAAAAAGTAGCTATCTGTTATTCCACGTTATAAGCTATATAGCTATGTACCTATGTTTTAAATTTCAGCCAAATCGGTTCAGGAGTTTTTGCGTGAAAGAGTAACAAACATACATCCATGTTTACAAACTTTCGCGTTTATAATATTATTATAATAGTAAGAATTTATAAAATTTTAAATTGTGTTGTTAAAATATATTGTGTGGTTAAACTTAAAAAGAAATTTAAAATTTAATTAAAATCACAGTTAGGTAGAGTAGTATCCACTCTACCATTATCATTCAAAGGGACTATCGGCCAAGTGATGTTCTTTGAAAGACCATTTAGTTCGTTTGTATATTTTGTTTAGTATATTTCATGTTGAAATGGCATTTTATACAACCTTTGTACACGAATTGAATGAACTCCAACGATGTAAAACAAAATAAATTCAGCGTAACGCAATTCAAAAAACATTTTATCCAGCCGCTTGAGTTTCGCATCCGCGTTTATATTTCTGTCTTAGCAGGAAAACGTAATATTTTAATTACCAGGGTAACCTATAAAGGCGTCCAAACTGGTTTATATTTTTCATCTTTTATATTTGCTAAATGTTTCGTTCAAAATATTATTCTATTCTATTCGAATATTCTATTCTATTATCATGCTTTGTATTCCTCACTGTTTAGAGTTATAAATAAATTACACAATGTCTTTGGGGTGTAACTGGCCCAAATCCCACCTATGTGGCCAAAGTCAACCTCACCTGCGCGCGGTGAACCCTGCCAGTATGTTAACGAGGCCCTTACGCTCTCAGTCCCCTATACACAACACAACAACAGCAACAACTTAATCTGGATGGTATCCCCGCTTTGTGGTAGGATTTCTACCCCGAATCCACCTGGCTAGTGACCACACTTCAGCCGTAATCTGCCGCAAAGCATCCGATGTGTTCCGGCAGCGAGCTGAAGAGCCAGTTCCTCAACAGCCGGCAACGCATTAGTGATTCCTCAGGTGCTGCTAATGTTCATGGGCATAACAATTTGGTGGGCTTCTATTAGATATTTTAGAATTATTATCAAGTACTAATGTTAATAACCTGTACCGATGACTAAAGTCAAAAGTCTTCGCTGAGGCATGGGGAACATTCCAGACCCATCCAGTAACCGACGTGTATCGCAACGTTGCTCAATCAGCAGACTGTGTCACAAATAAGCCATACTACCCTCAAATTTTCTTTTGCACTAAATCAATTGCTGGATACCGCAATATTACGTAGTGCAACCTAAATTGTGCATTATATTGAAATCCAATATATAGGACCATATTCTATGCCTTTGCCATCATTCTAATTAAATCTATCAAAAAAGTAAATATCGATTCCATTAAGTAATCAACATTATAAAGTTCTATTATAATAATTTATGCGATAAAATCGAGCACAGCGTAAGCTGTAAATTATAGAGCTCCATTTTACGAGCTTGTTAAGTCTTTTAATTGTTGAACTTGCCTCGATGGGCTCTTACATGTAATAAATGAGTTAAGATGTCGCTTCCTTATTAAACTTTATATTGCTTTCGTGTCAGTTTGTATTAGCACCTCCTAGCACGCACTACTCCCATTACGAAAAATTTAATGTAAATTGCTAAAAAAGAAACCAGATGTTATTTCGTTTGTCTATCACATTTTTTTTATTTCAGTGGAATAACGCATGTCCAATTTTATTGCAAACTAGCTGACCCCCGCAACTTCGTTCGCGTGTTTATAGGTTTTATATAGGATCAGATCGGATCCCATAATTCTTTTATGTATCTAAACTAAATGTAGCCTAAGCTACTCCTTATAACATCATCACCTATCTGCCATTGAAAGTTCCGTTTAAATCAATCCAGCCGTTTCGGAGATTAGTTGGAATAAATAGACAGACCGACAAACATAAATTTAAACGCACACCAGTTTAAAATAAGCCGTACGTTCAAAGATCCGGGTCCCAAGTTATTTGAACCCAATAAATGTCTGTCATTTCTGAACTAAAAAACTTATGACCTTGAAATATTTACGCGATAATACTTAAAGTACTACCTTTCTAACAAAAAAAGAATGAGTGGAATCGAACAACGCGTTAATGAATTACAGCTAAATACACGTTTTAACTTTTATCCCCTCTCGCAAGGGAACCGTGCTGAATTTCGGGATAAAAAGTATCCTATGTCCTACCTCGGAGTATAAACTTAAATCGTACCAAGTTTCATTTGAATCCATCCAGTAGTTTTGGCGTGATGCGCGGCCAAGATACAGACAGACAGACAGACAGACAGACAGACAGACAGACAGAAAGACAGAAAGACAGACAGACAGACAAAAATGAAATAAATTGCAGATTTGGCTTCAGTATCGATTATAGAGTGCCCTCCAATAAAAATTTTCAAAATATCTTCAATGTACACTCTACAGAATTGGATCTGTTACAGTTTTATTATATTATAGATTATATTAAGAGCCTAAAATACAAGTGTAAATTGAAAATTTAAAAAACCCCCGACATTCACCATTTAGTGGCGGCGGCCATCTTGAATTTGCAATAGTGCTATTCTACTAGTCAAGCCCTTTCATTTGATACCCATATCAAGGGAGTTGTGAAAAAATATATCATCCGCCATTTTGTAGCGGCGGCCATCTTGGACCGATTTTCATCAAACATAGCTAAGAACACTCTCGACTAATTCACCTTTCAAACAAAAAAAACCGCATTCAAATCGGTCCACCCGTTTGAGCGCCACAGGGGAACAGACAGACACACACACACACACACACACACAGACACGTCAAACTTATAACACCCCGTCGTTTTTGCGTCGGGGGTTAAAAATACAAAGTTACGGAAAGAGAGAAATAAGTCTCGAACACTAAGTCATTTCTAGAAGGTGTTCACGGGTAATATCTCCGATTACTATTGTGCGGCACTTTAGTTATTGCCCGGTGTAACGACCCAATATTCCATACTAAATAAATATTATTAAAAGTATATGGTTCGATAGTACAATTTTTTTTATTTGAATCTCATCAAAATGGGTTCAGTAATTAAGTATAAGGATGTACTCTCACATGGGATCATAAAAATAACAATTTTTATAAACTTTGATTTTCGTGTCTTTAGCGCTGTTTTGTAGCCGTCCGCTATGTAAGAGGGACCACAGCGGCCGCGGCTGCGAGCGTCAATAGTGACGAGTAGTCGAGCTCGCGTATAAACAAAGCTCTGCGGACCGCATTTGAGACTAACGAATTGTAATAGTAGAAACGAGCACATGCTCAGTGAATAATATAATTTACATTGGTGTGGAATAAGTATTGAAATGCTTATAGGGGCGATATACAAAATCTATTAAAAGTGCTAAACAAATCTTACGCTTTGGCGCTATTCATTGAAGGGAGCCCTAACACATTGAAGTGTTTTGTGAACCTTTTTTTGATATGGCGACTTGCGTTCATATATCAATGCTGGGGCGATACACTATCATTTTGTTGCTGATTAGAGAAGGGGAGCCTTGGTTTCTGAGATGCTTTGTGTACTCTTTTCCTTGAGATAGCGACATACGATCAGATATATTAATCATATTTTATGTGTTAAACTAATTATACGCTTTGGCGCTATTCAAGAGAGGAAGACTGGCGCATACGTGCTTGTGCACCTCTCTGAACATGGCGACTTGCGTTCATATATCAATACTAGGGGCGATACACTATCGTTTGTTGCTGTACAGAGGAATGGAGCCCGGCGTCTGGAATGCCTTGTGAACCCTCTCTTTGAGATAGCGACAGACGATCACATATACTAATTCGAACTTGCTCTGATACATTTATTGGAGTTCGTCACCACTCCGTGGTGACAGCAGTTCGTATTATTATTAACATATTTCGAACTATTTATTATAAGGTTGAGTTAGACCTGTGGACCATTTGTCGCTGAGAAGCCTCGCTTGGCCTTGACGTCTGACATTCAGTTAGATGTTAGGTTGGGTTTCAGGCCGGTGACAAACGCTGCGTAGCCTCGCTCAGTCATGACTTCTGACATTCTGTTGGAAGTTAGGTTGGGTTCCAGGCCGGCGAACACAGCGAGCCTTACTCTTTCATGACAAATGATAACTACATTTGCGAGTGGTCTGGTCGATGCACGTTCAAGGCGTTATATGCTTGGGCGTGAGTTGATAGGACTGCTTGACGAAGTGGTTGGATGTTGTGTTGAGTTCTAAGGCCTGTGTAAATAGTTCTACTATTTTACCACAGTGAGTCTTGCACTTCCTTGACTGACAAATACCAATAATTACTGCAATGGAGTTCGTTCCTCCTTTACTATGGACATAAAACTGATATACCTCAGTAAGCTTTGCCTCGAGCTTGCTTCCATGATAATAACAAACCTACATCATACGTACCGCAGCGAATCTCGCTCTTCACTAACGACTTAACAAACATAGTGGAACTTATAATAACAAACCTACATCATACGTACCGCAGCGAATCTCGCTCTTCACTAACGACTTAACAAACATAGTGGAACTTAAACACTCTAAACAAAGGTCTTAAGTGGTGCACACCACTATAAAAAAAAGTCTTGTGGAGACAACCACGGTTAAAAAACAACTCTTTGGGATGATGCCTGGGTGTGAGGGGGGGGGGGGCAATGTTTGCTGGTATGTCTAGTACTTCATACAACCACACTACAAAATATATAATGAACGAAATAATGATAATAAATTAATACTATAACTAACTCTGTATGCGATACTAGAGTACCACAAAAGGTAGGGGCTCATCGCTGTTGGCGTGACGGGAGCTAACAACCTTCATTCATATTTTTTATTGCTAAAAGTATGAATGATGCCTTGACGAACTTCTTCCCCATTAGGGAAAGGAGTTAATCTTCATTCGAACTAAAAGTGTGTCATCCCACTATTGATTGTATGATCTCGAAATAACAAACAACGTCACTATTAACCATAGCTTGATCGCTAACATATTTTATAATAAAACTAAGCAGGAACCGACACTTCAATACACGAACTAGATTGAATCGTCTAAGTCAATTGAACTCATTACTTCTGACGCTCTAAAAGTTCTTGGGTTTATATGGACACAACAATATAAAGGATTCTACCGCTATCGTTCACGTGCCACTTTAAAGAAATTATTTAAAAACATAATCTTTAGAAAGATCTATAGGAATTTAAAGGGTATAGATTTTCATAAGGTCGTTAGTTCAGTTACAATATGGTGCCGTGACCAGGATCGTCACATGTTAATAAGAAAGTGGTGACCAGGATGGTCACGTTTTAATAAGAAAGTAGAGACTAGGACGGTCAAAACGACTTAATGAAGAAAGTATAAAGTAGGCGAAAGCCTACAATATGTTGTCCGTGAAATGGAAAGAGTCTGAAGAAGTTTTGAGTTCATTATGGCTTGGACGTCTTATTGTTAGAGGGTTGTGAAGAGAACCGTTGTTGAAAAGAGTTGTAGAAGAGAGTGGTAGAGAGTGTGATGCAAATAGAACTATTGTAGAAAAGAGTTGTAGAAGAGAGTGGTAAAGAGTGTGATGCAAAAGTATTAGTGGGACTAAAATCGCTTAGCTGTCATATTGACAGGGGGTTGTGAGATGAGTGATGCAAAACAAAGTATATGTTAAAATGTGTGGAATTGACGTAATTTTCTTAAAGGTTGACAAGAAGTTGTGAAAAGGTGATGCAAAGTTATGTATAAAAATGGGATAAATTAACTTAATTGTCAAATTTACAAGAATTAGTGGAAAATTGATGCAGAACAAAGGGTGAATGAATAAAATGGCTAGTTGAGAGTACTTTCGGGTCTGGGGTTTGTTAAATTTGAAATGAGATAGAAGTAATGGAGCGGAAAATTGCAGAGTTGTTTTAACATATCAATCACAACAATGAGTGTTGGGAGATAAAGATGATTGTATAAGGCATGGTGTGAAAATGAGTTATTAGGTGACGTGTTTTGGACGGATATTTGCGTGTATAGCTAGATCTTATTAACATTAGCCAGAGATCGAGGTGTTGCGATATTATTATGTACAATAAATAAAATTCAGAAACTTTCCCTAACGTAAATTCTCTTCAGCATACTTCATAGAATACATTCTATTTTGCATGCTTCATAGAATTTAGGGGGTTGAATGTAACGACCCAATATTCCATACTAAATAAATATTATTAAAAGTATATGGTTCGATAGTACAATTTTTTTTATTTGAATCTCATCAAAATGGGTTCAGTAATTAAGTATAAGGATGTACTCTCACATGGGATCATAAAAATAACAATTTTTATAAACTTTGATTTTCGTGTCTTTAGCGCTGTTTTGTAGCCGTCCGCTATGTAAGAGGGACCACAGCGGCCGCGGCTGCGAGCGTCAATAGTGACGAGTAGTCGAGCTCGCGTATAAACAAAGCTCTGCGGACCGCATTTGAGACTAACGAATTGTAATAGTAGAAACGAGCACATGCTCAGTGAATAATATAATTTACATTGGTGTGGAATAAGTATTGAAATGCTTATAGGGGCGATATACAAAATCTATTAAAAGTGCTAAACAAATCTTACGCTTTGGCGCTATTCATTGAAGGGAGCCCTAACACATTGAAGTGTTTTGTGAACCTTTTTTGATATGGCGACTTGCGTTCATATATCAATGCTGGGGCGATACACTATCATTTTGTTGCTGATTAGAGAAGGGGAGCCTTGGTTTCTGAGATGCTTTGTGTACTCTTTTCCTTGAGATAGCGACAGACGATCAGATATATTAATCATATTTTATGTGTTAAACTAATTATACGCTTTGGCGCTATTCAAGAGAGGAAGACTGGCGCATACGTGCTTGTGCACCTCTCTGAACATGGCGACTTGCGTTCATATATCAATACTAGGGGCGATACACTATCGTTTGTTGCTGTACAGAGGAATGGAGCCCGGCGTCTGGAATGCCTTGTGAACCCTCTCTTTGAGATAGCGACAGACGATCACATATACTAATTCGAACTTGCTCTGATACATTTATTGGAGTTCGTCACCACTCCGTGGTGACAGCAGTTCGTATTATTATTAACATATTTCGAACTATTTATTATAAGGTTGAGTTAGACCTGTGGACCATTTGTCGCTGAGAAGCCTCGCTTGGCCTTGACGTCTGACATTCAGTTAGATGTTAGGTTGGGTTTCAGGCCGGTGACAAACGCTGCGTAGCCTCGCTCAGTCATGACTTCTGACATTCTGTTGGAAGTTAGGTTGGGTTCCAGGCCGGCGAACACAGCGAGCCTTACTCTTTCTTGACAAATGATAACTACATTTGCGAGTGGTCTGGTCGATGCACGTTCAAGGCGTTATATGCTTGGGCGTGAGTTGATAGGACTGCTTGACGAAGTGGTTGGATGTTGTGTTGAGTTCTAAGGCCTGTGTAAATAGTTCTACTATTTTACCACAGTGAGTCTTGCACTTCCTTGACTGACAAATACCAATAATTACTGCAATGGAGTTCGTTCCTCCTTTACTATGGACATAAAACTGATATACCTCAGTAAGCTTTGCCTCGAGCTTGCTTCCATGATAATAACAAACCTACATCATACGTACCGCAGCGAATCTCGCTCTTCACTAACGACTTAACAAACATAGTGGAACTTAAACACTCTAAACAAAGGTCTTAAGTGGTGCACACCACTATAAAAAAAAGTCTTGTGGAGACAACCACGGTTAAAAAACAACTCTTTGGGATGATGCCTGGGTGTGAGGGGGGGGGGCCAATGTTTGCTGGTATGTCTAGTACTTCATACAACCACACTACAAAATATATAATGAACGAAATAATGATAATAAATTAATACTATAACTAACTCTGTATGCGATACTAGAGTACCACAAAAGGTAGGGGCTCATCGTTGTTGGCGTGACGGGAGCTAACAACCTTCATTCATATTTTTTATTGCTAAAAGTATGAATGATGCCTTGACGAACTTCTTCCCCATTAGGGAAAGGAGTTAATCTTCATTCGAACTAAAAGTGTGTCATCCCACTATTGATTGTATGATCTCGAAATAACAAACAACGTCACTATTAACCATAGCTTGATCGCTAACATATTAATATATATATAGCTGCTCGTGCTGATTCACTCACTCATTGATCACCTCTCCTGAACAATTTTGTATGAAAAATTTTTTTTTCACTCATGGTGTCGTATAGAGGACAAAAATTCATTAAGAGGAAAAATATGGAGAGAGCTGATGATTGAGGATTTCAGAGACGAGCGAAGGGCGCGCTTAAGGTATTGAAGATAGGTGGGGGGTGCTCGAGCAAATGTCACTTGAAACGTCATCCAATTGGCAGTCAGCTGAAAAAAAATTCAAAATGGCGAAAAAAAGATGGCCGCCATACAAATTTCGTCGGTCTCCATCTCGGAGGGTATAAAAGATGGAAGAGTGGTTTCTTCGCAAAAGATGATGAGGATCCAAAGGTCTACTTGATGAATTGAAAAAAAATTCAAAATGGCGGAATTTACTTTTCCATAGAAAATGTATGGCGAATATTGAAGAGACTACAAGTTGTGAACTATGCAAGGCTTTAATGCGGTTTTTTGGAGAACTCTCAAAGAAAAATATGGGAAGACATGATGATTGAGGGTTTGGAAGTTGGTTGAGGAGCCCGGGCAGGGTATTGAAGATAGGTAGGAGGTGCTCAAACAAAAAATACTCGAAACATCATCCAATTGGCAGTGAGCTGAAAAAAAGTCCAAAATGGCGGATTCAAGATGGCGGCCATACAAACATCGGTGTCTATCTCACCAAGTATAAAAGATGGAAGAGTGGTTTTTGCCAAAAGATGATCAAGAACTAAAAATCTAATAGATGAATAGAAAAAAACAAGATGGCGGAATTGATGTTTTCACACAAAATATATGGCGAATATTGAAGAGACTATAAGTTAGGAAACTATACAAGACTTAGATACGGTTCCTTTTCAAAATTTGTTTTTATGGAAGAACTCTCCTTCTGGCAAATGATTCGGAGAAAAAAATTTGGAGAGTGATGATGATCGAGGGTGTGGACTTTGGAAGATGGATGAGGAGCACGGCCAGGGTTAAAGATGCTGAAAATGATAGAAGAAGGTGGAGGCTGCTAAAACAAAAATAATACTGAAATCCCCGCGGTCCGCTTTAGCGGGCCGCGCAGCCAAGCGCCCTACTAGTTATATATATAAAGCTACTTGAAGTTACGTACTGATCACCTCTCCTGAACAATTTTGTATGAGACTTTTTCACCATACTTTCCGTGTGTGTAAAATTCAAAAATTTAAGGTCTACAAAATTATAGAGAGAGCTGGACGTGGAAAACTGACTAGGGTGCCCTAAGGGATCTCGAAAACTATCAGTCGGAAAGGTACCGTCCCGAAACAAAAAATGTTCAATACCTTGGGCAATTGGGTGAACCGGTGAAAAAAATATGGCCACCATACAAAAAAAAATTCGTCTCCATACAAAAAATTTCCTAATTTTCAAGAGGCTCTCCAAAACAATTTTGTATGGAAGTTTTTTCCCTACACTACTTATGTGCGTAGAACTTATGGGTCTTCCTTCAGAAAATTATAAAACGTCATGAATGTGGAAAATTTACCAGAGTACCTCATGGGTCCTCCAAAACTACCAGTCATACAGACATGGTCCCAAACAAATGTTATTAAAGACCTTGGGCCATTAGGTGAACCGGTAAAAAAAAGATGGCCGCCGAACAAAAAAAATTTTCTCCATATAAATTTTTTGGGTAATTTTCAAGAGGCTCTCCAGAACAATTTTGTATGGAACTTTTTTCCCTTCACTATTTATGTGCGTAGAACTTATGGGTCTTCCTTCAGAAAATTATGAAACGACATGAATGTGGAAAATTTACCAGAGTACCTCATGGGTCCTCCAAAACTACCAGTCATACAGACATAGTCCCAAACAAATGTTATTAAAGACCTTGGGCCATTAGGTGAACCGGTGAAAAAAAGATGGCCGCCGAACAAAAAAAAATTCTCTCCATACAAATTTAGTGAGTTCTTTTCAAGAGGCTCTCCAGAACAATTTTGTATGGAACTTTTTCCCTTCACTATTTACGTGCGTAGAACTTATGGGTCTTCCTTCAGGAAAATTATGAAACGTCATGAATGTGGAAATTTTACCAGAGTAGCTCATGGGTCCTCCAAAACTACCAGTCATACAGACATGGTCCCAAACAAATGTTATTAAAAACCTTGGGCCATTGGGTGAACCGGTAAAAAAAAACATGGCCGCCGAACAAAAAAAATTCTCTCCATACAAATTTTTTGGGTTCTTTTCAAGAGGCTCTCTTAGACATTTTTGTATGAAAAATTTTCCCCCTACTACACTTATAAATAGAACTTAAAGATTTTTTTTCACAAAAATCACAAAACGTAGTGAATGCGGAAAAATTACCAGAGAACCCTAACGGCCCTCAAAAACTATCAATCATAGAGGCATGGTCCTGAAACTAAAAATGTTCAAGACCTTAGGCCCTTTGGTGAGCCAGTAAAAAAAAGATAGCTACAGAACAAAAAAATTCGTGTCCATACAAAATTTCTTTTTAATTTTCAAGTGGATCTCCAGAACATTTTTGTATAGATCCTTTTTTTCCACTAAACGCATGCATAGAACTGATTAGTGTCCTTTCAGAAAAGATACGAAACGTGATACCAATATTTCTTTCTATCTTTCAAGAGACTCTCCAGTATATTCTGGTATTTGGTATGGCCTCCCATTTCTTTATTTTACGAATATTGAAAAGACTACAAGGCACGCGAGCTGCTTGCAGCTCGCGCACCGAGCGCAACACTAGTTTTATAATAAAACTAAGCAGGAACCGACACTTCAATACACGAACTAGATTGAATCGTTTAAGTCAATTGAACTCATTACTTCTGACGCTCTAAAAGTTCTTGGGTTTATACGGACACAACAATATAAAGGATTCTACCGCTATCGTTCACGTGCCACTTTAAAGAAATTATTTAAAAACATAATCTTTAGAAAGATCTATAGGAATTTAAAGGGTATAGATTTTCATAAGGTCGTTAGTTCAGTTACACCGGGGATAGGACTATTGGCAAATTGTTTCATTCGCCTTCTGGCGCCAATTGTGTATGAAATATTCAACCCCTGTATCAACCTCAAACGCCGGTGGAGCGTTATAACTTACCAGTACCTCTACGTCAACAGAATTACATTTAGGTATAACTTATGTAGTTTTGTAATTATTTTTATTCTAACTTTACATAAAATATATAGGTACTTACGAGTATCTTTAATAGATTGTGACACAATTAAGTACATATTTACAAACTTAACTAACTAATAAACATATTCTTTAACTAGCTGATCCCCGCGACTTCGACCGCGTGGATATAGGTTTTATATAGGATCGGATTGGATCCCATAATCCTTTTTTGCACCTAAACTAAATGTAGCCTAAGTTACTCCTTATAAAATCACCTATCTGCCATTGAAACTTCCGTCAAAATCGATCCAGCCGTTTCGGAGATTAGCTGGAACAAATAGACAGGCCGACAAACATAAATTTAAACGCACGCCAGTTTAAAATAAGCCGTACGTACAAAGACACGGGTCCCAAGTTATTTGAACCCAATAAATGTCTATCATTACTGAACTAAAAAACCTATGACCTTGAAATATTTACGGGACAACACTTGAAGCATTATCTTTCTAACAAAAAAAGAATGAGTGAAATCAAACCATGCGTTAATGAATTACAGATAAATACTCGTTTTAACTTTCTTCCCCTCTCCCAAGGGAACCGTGCTGAATTTCGGGATAAAAAGTATCCTATGCCCTACCTCGAAGTATAAACTCAAATCGTATCAAGTTTCATTCAAATCCAATCAGTAGTTTCGGCGTGATGCGCGGCCAAGATACAGACAGACAGACAGACAGACAGACAGACAGACAGACAGATAGACAGACAGACAGACAAAAATGAAAAAAATTGCAGTTTTGGCTTCAGTATCGATTATGGAGTGCCCTCCAATAAAAAATTTCAAAATATCTTCAATGTACAGAATTGGATCTGTTACAGTTTTATTATATCTATACATATAATAAAATCGTAGAATTGCCGTATCTGTACATTGAAGATTTTTGCAAAATAATAACTGGGGGATGTTAGGGATAAGTAATAGAACGTAAAAAAGCTATTTTTGAAATTTTTGTCTGTTTGTCTGTTTGTCTGTTTGTCTGTTTGTCTGTTTATCTGTTTGTCTGTTTGTCTGTTTATCTGTTTGTCTGTTTGTCTGTATGTTTGTGCGCGCATCACGTAAAAACTACTGAATGGATTGAAATGAAACTTGGCATGATTTAAGTTAATACTATGGAGTAACATATAGGATACTTTTTATCCCGAAATTCAGCATGGTTCCCTTGGGAGAGGGGATGAAAGGCAAAATGTGTAATTAGCTGTAATTCGTTAACGGGTGGTCCGATTTCATTCATTCTTTTTTTGTTAGAAAGTAGATACTTTAGAGACTACTGGCTTATCTCCGAAAGGCTGGACCGATTTTGATGGGACTTTTACTGGCGGATATTTACATTTTGATGTACCTAAACATCCGCCAGTGAACTTTTAACAGTTTTTAGCAAGGTTTAAGCTCAAAGGAGCATAGGAAAAACAAAATGATTCCCACGGGATTATTAAAATCAATATCCACGCGAACGAAGTCGCGGGTATCCGCTCGTTATAGATTAAAGTATAAAACGAAGAATTCAACATTACTACATTAAAACTTTTAATCATAGTTCCCTTTGACATTGCACCTAATTAATTTTGTACGACTGACCACATAATATGTATTCATTATTCATCACTGACAAGTCTTTAACAAAGAAAATCTTAAAGTTTTATTCAAAGTTGTCTTTCTAAATACTTATCCATTTTATAAAAACTTTATTTGACGTCTTAAATATAATTATTAGCTTATATTTTAAAGAAACCAAACAGCACTCTAAGAATATGACTGCCGATATTTTTTCTTATCATACTCAAAATTACTGTCAACAAGTGTAAATTTAAAATTTAAAAAACCCCCGACATTCGCCATTTTGTGGCGGCGGCCATCTTGGATTTGCAATAGTGCTATTCTACTAGTCAAGCCCTTTCATTTGATACCCATATTAAGGGAGTTGTGAAAAAATATGTAATCCGCCATTTTGTAGCGGCGGCCATCTTTGACCGATTTTTATCAAACATAGCTAACAACACTCTCGACTAATTCTCCTTTCAAACAAAAAAAACCGCAATCAAATCGGTCCACCCGTTTGAGCGCCACAGGGGAACAGACAGACAGACACACACACACACAGACACGTCAAACTTATAACACCCCGTCGTTTTTTCGTCGGGGGTTAAAAATATCCTGCTAAAACGTAATCTAGTTGTATAAACATGCTCATTTTCGCTAACTCTGACAAATTACAGTTTGGCATTGACTATATCAAAATCACGTCCTTTAAGTTACTACCTGTACAAGGTTTCATCAAGTGTTCTGCATCGAATTGGATAGATAAACTAATGCTTAATAACATTAATCTGATAGTAATAACTAAACTCGGGAGCTGAAATCTTGCCCATTAAAATGATTTCAATTGATTGATTCATTCGAATCTTGTCTCGCTTTGATAGATTCGGGATCTTCAAGCACCACTGAAAGCTAATCATTAGCTGGTTCATAGAACCGCTATTTGAACTGAAACTCGGATGGCGTAGTGATCGCATTCGGTCTGGACTCGAAACGGATAATTTATAGAGCGGTACGGACGGTCGGGTCATTTGGGCACAAAGCTCTGCTAATGCTCGCCCGTCCGTTGCACTGCCCCATAATTATATTTGCATACGACTAAACCTGAAGGTGTCCGCGCCGCGCGTTAACTCATTACAGTTTGACACTGATACTATCCCGCTCCCTTTTTTAACCTTTATACCTACTTTCAAGGAAGTTTGCTATAGTAATCTACCGTAGCTACAGATTTCAGTTTTTTTTAATCCCGAGGGAACTGTAGATTTTTCTAGGATAAGTCAGGGCATGTTAAGTCAGGGCATAATCTATCTCCATTCAAAATTTCAGCATAATCGGTTCAGTAGTTGCGGCGTTAAAGAGTAACAAACACACGCACATACACACAAACAAACAAACTTGCGCCTCTATAATATTATATACTTAATTGTTCTATGTACATAAACGTACGCTACGTGATATTGTGGTAATTCATCGTATCGTGTCCCACACTGCTGGTGCACCGACAAGTGTCAATTATTGTAATATGACAAGTGGCATACCTCACCGTGTGGCTACCACGGGTTTTTCTATGTTAAGGTGCGTCCAGACTTGAACATTTCACCGAACCGAACAGCGAACATTTCGGCGAACTTGTTACGCTCAATGTGGACGGCGCGCTTGGAGCGCTTGAGATGGGTTACTGCGTAACAGTTCGGCGAAACTTTCGCCGAACTGTTACGCAGTAACCCAGTAAAATGCAGTAAAATGTTCGCTGTTCGGTTCGGTGAAATGTTCAAGTCTGGACGCACCTTTAGATACCGCAGCGGCACCGCAGAAGCAACGCAACGTTGATACGCGTCGCGCTGAAATATATTATGGTGTAATATAGGTGTACCCTTATATACATTTACATAATATTATATACTTATAACCAGCTTATAACCTTCTTGGGTGTACCATACAACTCGAGTTCATCGATGTAGAATTGTATGATTCAGCAAAAAATGAAGAATATAATAAAACTTAGGAAATACTTACTACAAAGTTAGTTGTTATTCGTATAATTTAAATATTTTGTTTTAATTAACCTACATTAGGTACAGATTTTTAATAAAGTTATTTTGATCAAAAAAGGTTAAGTATAATATACACATAAGTATTATGGTGTTCAAACATAGTTCAAACGATTGTATAATTTATATCTCGTAGGTAAGAAGTAACATAAATTAGTTGTAAAGGGCAATAGTGAGGAAGGAAATACACAATATATCGGGAACCCCGGCAATAGAACACGTAAGTGCCCACTAAACTTTACTGTGGTGTTTACGACCTTGCTCGGCTATAAAATGGAAGCCGATTGTTTCACATCGTTTCTGTATAATGAAAACGTGATTTTACACGTGGCTTTAGTGTATATTCATTTTTCTCAGGAAGTAAGAAACAGTTCACACCATACTTACTGGTCGTTTTTCCCCACTGGCTTACTAATATTTTGTCTGTCTGCTTCTTATCAGTCCAAAGTGCATTAATACTTTTTCAAAACTTTTTATTTGTTTTGAGAAAATCTATCTGTTCCCAAAAAAAATTCGAGATGAAATGTACACTTTCAAAAATACTTTTTTTGCCATTCGCTGTGGTTGAATATCTGGTCTTCTGTCTAAAAATATTTAGAACTAACTACGATGCATATAGTGACTAAAGAAAATACGAAATTCACCACCCAATTATACAAATAATTTATTTTAAACGAACGAAACCAAACCAAAAATCAAACAAGTACCTACATAGGTAAGTATAAATCCTTTAGCTGTATCTTTAACATGTACACATTTGAATACCTACATTATAATTAAATGGGTAAAATGATTGGTATAATTTTTTTTCTAACAGTGGATTTTCCAATACCAATAAAAATCTCGGTTTTATTTACACAAAAATCTATATAAATAGAAAGGAGGCATTGTGGCGCGGGCGGGCAGTTTACTTTCTCAATTTACAGCCGCCTACAGTCGGCCGAGCATCGTTGTCGTCACGCTTCGTATACTTGTGTTTATTTACACTGTAATGTTTCTCTGTAAAAGGTTAACGCCGAATACTTACCCCTCGTGAAAACATTTTTATGATGCTCTTAAACCACATAATATAAATAAAAATTAAATAAAAATAAAAATATCTTTATTTAAGAAAGGAGAATAGAATTTGCAATTGATTTTTAATTATATAGTTTATAATTAAAAATCAATTGTTCATTATATAGTTTAATAATATACCTACCTATATATTTTAATTTAATATTTTATATATATAATAAACATATTTAAAAATTTATAGTAATATTAAACATTTTAAACGAAGTTGAAAAATTAATAGTAAGTACTTATAATTTCCAATAAATTACTTTCACATATTTCGAATGAAAACCTTTCATGAGAATTCTCAAAATATTTCCTTTTCCCACACGAAACTAATGTTTACAAAATTAAGTTAAGTAGGTACTAAAAGTAAATTACTTACTAAAGTATTTGTTAAAATATTGTTTCAAATAAACATTGTGTCGTCGTCGGCATCATCTCAACCAATAGACGTCCACTGCTGAACATAGATCTTTTGCAAGGATCGCCACAGAACTAGTCTTGTTCTAGTGGGGGGTCTTCCCATGGAGAATGATGTAGAATAATGTAAGATTTCTTTTTGGTAATAAATATTTCATCATCAATTTATGAATGCATTGTTTTCAATTCTGAATAATGGCGACAATTTTCTGAGTTTATGTAGGTACAGAGTGCGTTATTCGGTAATGTATGGGATTCATTTGCTTAAAAGCTTTATTCGCTTTCGGTTCCAAACGCATTTCGGGTAACAACGGCGCGCCATCATTTCAATTATTAGGTTGCAAGTAGAATGGAGAATGCAGTTTATGAAACTACATATATACCTAAACAGCGATCTACTTACGTTTCGTTAACTTGAGTACTTGTTCATAGTTCAATGCACAATCTTGTGTAATAAGACACAAGATTGTGCATTGAACTATGAACAAGTAGGTACTTAAGTTAACGAAACGAATATTTAAACAGTTTTATTTTACCCAGAATATTATCAATTCATAATCGGCAGAACCTCTTTCCTCGAATAATGTTCATGTAAACCCAATATATGGAATAGGTACTCGCAGATCATTTACTTTAAAAAGCTGTGATAGCCTAGTGGTTAGGACGACCGACTTCTAATGGGAGGTCGTGGGTTCGATCCCAGGCACGCACCTCTAACTTTTCGGAGTTACATATGTGCGTTTTAAGTATTTAAATATCACTTGCTTTAACGGTGAAGGAAAACATCGTGAGGAAACCTGCATGCCTGAGAGTTCTCCATAACGTTCTCAAAGGTGTGTGAAGTCTGCCAATCCGCTTGGCCAGCGTGGTAGACTATGGCCAAAACCCTTCTCACTCTGAGAGGAGACCCGTGCTCTGTAGTGAGCCGGTAATGGGTTGATCATGATGATGATGATGATGATCATTTACAGTACTGGATAGTCAACACTGGATACCCAGATTAATTGGGTATATTATATCAATTAAATTAGGAGATCCTAGTCAGATTTACCATCAAACCACAAGGCATCGTAAAGTTGCACGCCTACGTGGTTGACATCGATGGACACGTACGAAGAGATTTGCTTCCTTATTTCCGATTCACACCGCTAAAGGTGCCTGTCTACTGGAGGGGAGTGAGTAAGCGGAGTGAGGAAACGATCCCTAACGTAAAAATGTAGCGGTTTCCATAGAAGAGAGTTTGAATCAGAAACCAAATTAATCTTCACATAGATTCTGGATAAGGAGTCATATCAAATATCGTTCAGTAACATGGCACCGAAGCCCGGCTGCCACTCTGCTTATTTAATATTATTTACCTAGTTATTTATATTTATTTACGATTCCTCTCGCTCCAAACTAGTTCGGCCAACGTAGTACCTACTCGCTCCGCTATCCTCCTGCTTTGCATACAACCTGCTTGAAATAAATGAAACGTACACTCTGTTGAAACTGTGGTTGGAACCATATCCACGGAAGCTAAGCGGAGTGGATACGTGAATGTGCAAGTCAGCTTCACTTTAAGAGATTATCACTTACCATCAGGTGTGATTTCAGCCAATCGTATTTCTGAGTATATTAAGTTAAAAAAAAAACACTTTTTTAAATTGTATAATAGATACAAAAGTCGAATATTCTATTAAAACATTTTACGCTGGCACTTTTGGTCTCGTGGTTCTTGAATGTAAATAAAATCGGAAATAAATTGATGGTCCATTGAATACTTTTCGCTGATGTCTGGCAACGTAGCCGGCAATATTGAATGTGTCGCTCGCATATGTAACTCGATTGACGCATGGCGGCCGCGGCACCCAGCTATATTACCAACACGAAATGTGACGAACCGATTGATATTACGGGTGATATTCAATACAATACAAAACGTCAAATAAGTACATAAATTCGTGTTTTACACGACAACATTTTGGCGATGATTGATTCATGATACAACTTGCGTACGTACGGTGAATAGATTTTTTGTCAAGATTAAAAAGGTGTTCTAAATTTATAAAGTAGCTGTATGAATTTTGAGTCCTACCTACATCCATCCAAATATAGTTTATTCCTCGTAGTTTATGTCGTGATTTGCTATCTCAGACTTACCTATTAGAGAACAGACATTGTTATAATATCATATCGGGCACTGTTTATTTTTATTCAAAATCTTCTTCTTCTTCGTTTCATGCTTGACAGAGCGGTCTTGGTCATCCAGAAGTGACGTCTTTGGGACCTTTCAGATAGACCGGCGCGGAGAGCAGAGCAAATTTTAATCGCATTTAAAATAGAATCTTAAGACATTGTAATAAGCTTTATTTTTACATTTTATCTCTTTTATGATAAGAGGATGCTCGAGGATGCTCCCAATACGCTCTGTGTGAAATATTAAGAGCAGCCGCTCGGCTGCTCGTCGAGCCGGTCGGCTGCTCTATGCTCGTGCTCTTTCGTGCTCGAGCATCCGACCGGCTCCGTTCGCGTGCTCTTTCATACTCGCACAGCCGACCGTAGGCCGAATTGCTCTGCCGTCCGGCCCAAGAGCGTACGCTCGGCTCCGAACGCATCCGCGTGTCCGTTCACACAGACCGGCGCGGAGAGCAGAGCAAACTTAAACGGCCGGTCTGTGTGAAAAAAGAAATGCTCTCCGATGCTCTCCGAGTCTCCGCGCCGGTCTATCTGAACGGTCCCTTTAAGGGCAGATGTTATGCGCCTCACGAGTGTTCGCCACTACTCCCCGCTGACCGACAGCCTGGTGCACTCGTGCAAGGGCCCGCCCACAGCTGATTTGATTTGGTCGGTCCATCGCATGGGTGACCTTCCTCGCCCTCTGGTGCCCTCTACTTTGCCCTGTACGACAAGTCGCTCTATGGAGTCACTCTCACGCCGGGAGACGTGTCCAAAGAACTTTAATATGCGACTCTGGACTAATGTTGAAAGACGCTGTTTAATGCCGAGTTCTTGGAGTATAGAGACGTTGGTGCGAAATTCGGTCCATGAGAATTCCAGCATTCGCCTCCAGCACCACATCTCCAGAGCATCGATTTTCTTCTTCTCGATTTGTCCATAATTATTATTAAAAATACCTAAATTTTATTGTTTATTGCATAGGTACCTAAGTGCGACTTCATTTTGAATCTCAGTGCGTTTAATTTTCTAAGTCACAAATTCGCCCTTCTTCTTTTTACTTAGTTTCCCCAAAAAGGTCGATTATTTAACAGAATGCAATAAATGTCCCGCCGCCGGCTGTTAGCCTCAACATCATTTGCCGCTACTGGTGTAAGGAGGCAATTTTGTACAGTATCTAAAGTGCTTTTATGTCCTGAGGCGATGTCAATATCTTAGGTAATTTTTGCAGGCATGCCCTTTCTAGTAACTACTTTTAAAAATATCTATTCAGTATTAAGGCCTTTGACTGCAAAATACTACTTACCAGGCCTAAGATAAAATAAGATAATATTCAGTCAGATAGTAACCAGAATAGGATTGCTGTGCAGTTTCTGGTTCTAACATAGTTTAGAAATTTAGAAATTCTGAATATTATGCTGTCCGGATCCGGATCGTCATCTTCGTCAACTAAGAGACGTCTACAGTCAAAAATTTCTACATGCTGCGGTCTTATGGTGCTTATATTCAGGCTATCTGCGACTCATCTTATATCGTCAATCCAACTAGTAGACGGTCTGTGCAGTAGTGCGATTTCCATTGTGAGATCGCTATTCCAGCACCTTGCGAGCCCAACGTCTTCCAGCTCTTGTGCAGCTGCTCATTGCCACTTCGGCCAACTGCTTAATTGACTGTAAGAGCGAGGCCGCATTGCGAAATTTATTCGCGCGATTTTATTCGCGCGGTTTATATTCCGCATTTTAATATATTTTTCTCGCGAATTTTAAATCGCATGTGCGTGCAGCTTCATACATTTCCATATGTCACAGAATTTTGCGAAAAAAATCGCGCGAATAAATTTCGCAGTGCGGCCCCGCTATTACGATCAAATGGCTGTGAGAACAAAACCCTAGTACCTAAGGCCGGGTCCGCACTGCGAAATTTATTCGTGCGATTTTTTCCTCTCTCCACATGTGGACCAAACATGTGGAGAGAGGTTCATTAAAGTATCATTAAGCTTCGTCACAATAAAGGGCTTTTACACACATAATTTTAATTACGTTTATAATGTGATCAAGATAATATGTTTGACACTGAAGAAGACGGAAATACAAAATGGTGATTGTTTTTTGATGGTATTAAAATCGTTCTCTTAGAGGTCGTTAACTAATCGAATCGAATGCATGCAACTACCTCACACGAAGCTGTTTAGATGTCGCGATGTTCTAAAATGGCTATAATCGTATGAGATGAAGGTACCTATTCAAACAAAGATTTTTGTCAAGTCTAAGGTGTCGTCCTAATTGTTTAACGATTGTACGATCAAGCGATGCGATTTCGTCGTAGGTATACGACGAAAATTAGAACTGCTATAACCCGCGTAATATAAGTCGACAGGTGACCTTCAATGCGCAGAAGTCGAAAATGAGGTATCACGGGGCGTGAGGGGGTCGCGGGGAGGCCGTGGGGATCGTTGGTAAGCACTGATTAGCTCTCGCGGATCCCTCGTAAGCGCTAATAGGCTCCCCAATCGTATTGTGTCCCGCTCACTCGCATGACGCTGCGCGCACTTGAGTCTTGAAGGTCACCGGTCGACTTACGTGACGGGGGTTATGGTTATATCACGCGATGACATGCGGGCTTCAATATTAGGACACTCCTAGGAAAATCATGTTTGATTGATGTTTGAATCGCATCGGGTGATACTTGCGTATGTGCCTAATTTTCGCCCAGCTATGCAATACCGCAGAACGATGTCTGTCAGTACAAAGTGAGCAGTTATTTTTTTTCGTACAGCATTATAGCACTACATTTTTCAAATGTACAAATCCGACATAGTGTATAGAAAAGGATTCCCGGCTTTGATCACGTGCCAAGCTTTATAATGTAATAGGTCCTTCGTCCGCAAAATATTATCTTAGTATGCGTTACGTTAAAAAACTATTATTATTATTATTACTTGTTGAGTTTCCCTATTCGATATCCTTGGATACTTAATTAAATAATAATAATAAATTGATTTACTTACCAAAGTAATTAATCGTTCCTAAATGGCTACCAGGTAATTTATACCATTTTACGTAAACTATATCAAATAATCGGGTGATATTTTCCCAAAATCATGAATAGGTAAATAACATTTTTTTATACAAACAGTATGATAGATAAAAAATAGAAATAAGACAAGTTAGTAAAAAATCCATAATAGTTTCTAAATAAATCTTCTTAATATTATCCTACGACCGCAGGGATTTTGCTCTATACCTATTTACTTACCTAGTTATTTAACAAACAGAGGGTTTGCATTTTGCAGTCAAGTATGTACGTACGCGTACCTTGCTGGATTATTTCACCCCGTTCCCGTTGTACGCCGACTCAGTTATTGCTTCCAAATAGGATTATTGGTGAATTGTTCCGTTCGCATTCTTGCACGAGTCGCACATGAAATACCAAATAAGCAACCTAGAATGCTGTGTTTTGTACTAGCCGATCGATGTCCGCGACTTTGCGTGAGTTTAAGTTTTAAAACCCCTTTGATTATTTGGGAACTCTTTAATTATCGAGAAAAAAGTAGCATATGCCTGTCACAGGGATGCAATCTATCTCTGTGACAAATTTTATCAAGCTTGGTTCAGCCATTAGTCCGCTGTTAGATAACCAATCATTGAGCTTATTGTAAGTTCATGCGCACGAAGGACAAAAGTTTATATTCTTTAATATAATAAATTAAAAAATTAAAAAACCCCCGACATTCGCCATTTTGTGGCGGCAGCCATCTTGGATTTCCATAGTGCTATTCTACTAGTCAAGCCCTTTCATTTGATACCCACATTAAGAGAGTTGTGAAAGCGGCCATCTTGGATCGATTTTCATCAAAAATAGCTAACAACACACTCGACTAATTCACCTTTCAAACAAAAAAAACCGCATTCGAATGGGTCCACCCGTTTAAGCGCCACAGGGGAACAGACAGACATACACACACACACACAGACACGTCAAACTTATAACACCCCGTCATTTTTGCGTCGGGGGTTAAAAAGAAACATCCCCATCTCTGCAAACTATATTATTTTAACATAAAGCTCCTTAAGTTCTTTTTATAAAGTAGGCACTCACCAAGAAAGGATTTTAGGAAATGCCAGGTGTAAATTAATTTTTCAGGGTTTGTATGAAAAATCGTAATTTTTTTAGGATACGTCCATGACATTGGTGTTCAAGCTTTCTCATTAGCCATCAGCTAGCTAGTCAATAAGAATAAAAACTATGTTTTCTTTTTTAAACTGTTAAATACATTACTTCGCATTATAAAAGATAAGTAGGTACGTGGCTTGGCATAAATAAGAGCGAATCAGAACCAGCTCACTCTCCATATTAAGTACATCAAAGAACTCAAACTCAAGTCACGTCCCTATCTGATATCGGAGTTTCTTTCAAAGGACGTATACGTCCCACGACCGCTATTCAATCTTTTTAACTCTTTATATAAGTTCACCGCAGTACTTCGGCTGATAGCAATGCAACTGCAATTTGACTTATTGTATGTGGCACAGTAAAAGATTTCAGTGACGAAAATACGAGATCCAAGTTTTAATGGACTCTTCAGATCAATACCTGAATTAGGTACCTATTTACGTGATTTTATAGGTTATAGGTATATAGGAAGCTTAGGTATTTCATTTTTCTAATTCCATATCTCAGTTCCAGAGTATAACAAGTCTGAAATTCTATGCGTTATAGTTAAGTAGGTATGACAAATGGTTCCATAAAAATGATTAACAAATATTTCCGAAAATATCAAGTCGATACGGGAATGCAGTTTAGTTATTACTAATATGTTTTCCAAGTCTAGAATATTTTCTATTCAAACAGTATCAACACAAGTGGTTTTCTTATGGAACTGAAAATATTTTCACTTCCTAGTTACTGAAAGCAATGTTACTTTTCAAAACGTGGTGCGTCGTAAATTCACTTGATGATTCTTGTAAGCACTTGACAACTTGATATACCTACTTGTAAAAGTATACTTATTTGAAAAAAAGACTTTTCTATTCTCTTTTCATAATCATCATCATCATGATCAACCCATTACCGGCTCACTACAGAGCACGGGTCTCCTCTCAGAGTGAGAAGGGTATTGGCCTTAGTCTACCACGCTGGCCAAGCGGATTGGCAGACTTCACACACCTTTGAGAACGTTATGGAGAACTCTCAGGCATGCAGGTTTCCTCACGATGTTTTCCTTCACCGATAAAGCAAGTGATATTTAAATACTTAAAACGCACATAACTCCGAAAAGTTAGAGATGCGTGCCCCGGGATCGAACCCACGACCTCCGATTAGAAGTCGGTCGTCCTAACCACTAGGCTATTTCTCTTTTATTAAGTCTAAAAACAGACAAATTTATTTATGGTATGAGTACAATGTGCACTATCCACCGCCCGCCCTCCTAATAGTAATGTACTAATACAAATAGACTTGTGTTTTACTTTAATCATTTAGTTTTAAACATTTTATTCATAACTACTTACTTGGTTTATTATTTGTAACAGATACCTGCACGATTTTATTGGCAAATGTTGTAAAATGACAGCTTTTTAAAATAAAATGTTTAATTAATTATTTTATAAAGAACGAAATTGAAAAAATAATTAAAATTTTCGCAATTATTAATACTTACCTCAGTTTCTATTTAATAAAAACTTTATTTCACGTTTCATTGGCATAGTACCTAACTATATCAAAGCCGTTCAAAATCATTGCTTAGTTTCAGCATATAATAAAATAATAATAATCTATACCTCAGTGCCCAAATTTTTGTCACGATAAAATAATAACACAATATTTCAATATACGAGTACATTTCTCGCAGGATTTTTTTTATTAATTGAAATGAACATTACATTAGAATAATTGCATTATTGTGACAGTTCATTTTAGAACTTAATGTCACAAACTGCAGTTTTGCTACGCGACAACGCGAAAAAGCATTTTGTTGGCAAATTGCCTGCATTGCTAAATCGTAATTAAGTTCTTTTTAAAGTACCTATTAAGTTATGTGTTCGAACAGTATATACAAATATATTTTAAAACATTCTAAAAACAACCTTTTGTTGTTGCTACGATCGAAACCAAACCTAGTTTGGGTCAACATTCTACACCAAATAACTATAAATTAAATTTCATCTTAAACAGGTCTGAAACTCATTATACTATATATAGCTCGATTACCACTCACTCACTCACTCACTCATTGACATAATTGTTCTCCTAGAAAGAGACAGAAAACGATACAATGATGTATGGGAGATATGTTTGAGTGCGGGGTATGAGTAGGGAAAAATTATGACATTTCAAAAAAACAAGATGGCGGCCGACGTGATTTTTGTAACTTTTTTGTTTTTCAACCGATTTCGTTAAAACTCGCAGCTATTGAAGAAATTAGTAAACGATTAATAGAAAAAGTAGAAAAAATTGTAAAAACAAGATGGCGGCCGAGATTTAGATTTTTAAAATTTTTGATTTTTCGACCCCAAACCACGGCACCACAGCTCCGAAACGGGGTAATTGACGATAATATTTTTTTCCTGTTTCCGCCCACAATTACCCTTAATTTTGACAGATCGAGAGTGGTTTTTAAAAATTCAAGATGGCGGCTATCGTGGCGGCCATTCGGTTTGAGGCACGAAAAAACCCAATTTTAAAATTCAAATTTCTCGCAGTTGGCAACATCGGAGTGTTTCGACTTCTATGAAGCGAGTGTTCGCATAAACTTGAGGTATAAATTGGTGATAAAAAAAATACCCCATTTTTGGGGAAATTTCAAGATTTACCCCAAAAATTAAAAAATCGAAATAGGGACTTTTTGCAAAATCCAAGTATGAGCGACTACGTATTCTACTTGTACAAATGACATTTGGGTATTTTTGTCGTCAGGCGCTGGCAACACTGGAATTTATCAAAGAAAAAGTGATTTTCGCGACATGGTCTTTTTTCAGGGGCAATCATTTCGCCTGGGTATGAGTGAGATGGAACATCTAAACGTCATCAGGAGCGGTATATCTTGTAGATAATGGTAAAATTAAAAAACTTTCTATAATGTATCTGTCAAACGAGTTGGCGGCCATTTTGTATTGTTGTTGGGTGTTTTTGAAAATTTTAATCATGTTTTTGAGGCAGTTGGCAACATTTTAGAAAGTTGACATGTATGAATCGATTATGTAACTCAACCGGCAGTATCGAGGTATGTACACAGTGTTGCCACATTTAGGGTAGTTTTTGAGATTTCCCCAAAAATTTCCTCCTGAAAAATTTTGTATGAAAAATTTTTTTTTCACTAATGGTTTCATAAAGAAGACAAAAATTTATTCCGAAAAAAATATGGAGAGAGCTGATGATTGAGGGTTTCGGAGACGGGTGAAGGGCACGCTGAAGGTATTGAAGATAGGTGGGGGGTGCTCGAGCAAATGTCATTCGAAACGTCGTCCAATTGGGAGTGAACTGAAAAAAAATTCAAAATGGCGAAAAAAAGATGGCCGCCATACAAATTTCATCAGTATCCATCTCGGAGGGTATAAAAGATGGAAGAGTGGTTTCTTAGCAAAAGATGATCAAAATCCGAAGGTCTACTTGATGAATGGAAAAAAAATTCAAAATGGCGGAATTCATTTTTTCATAGAAAATGTATGGTGAATATTGAATTGCCTTTAATGCGGTTCTTCAGAGAATTCTCACAGAAAAATATGGGAAGACATGATGATTGAGGGTTAGTAAGATGGTTGGGGAACCCGGGAAGTGTATTGTAGATAGAAAAGGGCTGCTCAAACAAAAACAAGATGGCGGCTGACGTGATTTTTGTAACTTTTTTGTTTTCCTACCGATTTCATTAAAACTTGCAATTTTAGAAGAAATTAGGAAACGATTAATAGAAAAAGTAGAAAAAATTTAAAAAACAAGATGGCGGCTTACGTGATTTTTGTAACATTTTTGTTTTCCTACCGATTTCGTTCAAACTCGCAATTCTAGAAGAAATTAGGAAACGATTAATAGAAAAAGTAGAAAAAATTTAAAAAACAAGATGGCGGCTTAGCTGTAGTCTTTCAAATTTTCGATTTTTCGACCCCGAACCGCGGCGCCACAGCACCGAAACGGGTTGGTTGAGGATAATATTTTTTTCGTGTTTCCGTCTACAATTATCCTGTATTTTAAATATTCAAGATGGCGGCTGTCGTGGCGGCCATTCAGTTTGAGGTACGAAAAAACGCGATTTTAAAATTCAAATTACAGTTGACAACATCGGAGCGTTTCTACTTCTATGAAGCTATTGTATGTACAGTACAGTACTTGAAGTATAGATTGGTGAAAAAAATACCCCATTTTTGGGGAAATTTCAAGATCTACCCCAAAAATTAAAAAATCGAAATACGAACTTTTTGCAAAATCCGAGTATGAGCAACTACATTTTTTACCTGTACAAACGAAATTTGGATATTTTTATCGCCAGGGACAGGCAACACTGAAATTTATCAAAGAAAATGTTGTTTTCGCGATACGGTCTTTTTTCAGGGGTGATCATTTCGCCAGTGTGCGAGCGAGATGAAAACTTGAAACGTCATCAGGAGCGGTATCTCCTGTATTTAATGGAAAAATTATTCAACTTTCTAAAATAAATCTGTAAAATGTGTTAACGGCCATTTTGTATTTTATTTGTTTTGGAATTGATTTTGAACATGTTTTTGAGGCAGTTGGCAACATTTTGGAAAGTTGAAATGTATCAATCGTCTGTGTAACTTAACCGGCAGTATCGATAAATGTAAACAGTGTTGCCACCTTCGGGGTAGTTTACGAGATTTTCCCCAAAAATTTTCTCCTGTAAAATTTTGTATGAAATTTTTTTTTTCACAAATGGTCTCACAAAAAAGACAAAAATTTATTCAGAAAAAAAAATATGGATAGAGCTGATGATTGAGGAAATCGGAGACGGGTGAAGGGCACGCTTAAGGTATTGAAGATAGGTGGGAGGTGCTCGAGCAAATGTCACTCGAAACGGCTTCCAATTGGCAGTGAGCTGGAAAAATATTCAAAATGGCGGAAAAAAGATGGCCGCCATTCAAATTTCATCAGTGTCCATCTCAAAGGGTATAAAAGATGGTTTCTTATCAAAAGATGATCAGGACCTTCGGATCCTGTACACTAGAAAAAAAAAAATTCAAAATGGAGGAATTTATTTCGGACCGACTAGGGACCGACTACGGACCGACTAGAGATCGACTACGGACCGTCTACGGACCGACTACGGACTGAATACAGACCGACTACGGACCGACTATGGACCGACTACGGACCGACTACGGACCGACTAGAGACCGACTAGGGACCAACTATGGACCGACTAGGGACCGACTAAGGACCGACTACGGACCGACTAGAGACCGACTACGGACCAACTACGGACCGACTAGGGTAGACCGACTAGGGACCGACTACGGACCGATTATGGATCGACTACGGATCGATTATGGATCGACTACGGACCAACTAGGGACCGACTACGGACCGACTACAGACCGACTAGAGACCGACTACGGACCGACTACGGACCGACTACGGACCGACTACGGACCGACTACGGACCGACTACGGACCGACTAGAGACTGACTAGGGACCGACTAGAGACTGACTAGGGACCAACTATGGACCGACTAGGGACCGACTAGGGACCAACTAGGGACCGACTAGAGACCGACTAGGGACTAACTACGGACCGACTAGGGACCGACTAGGGACCGACTACGGACCGACTAGAGACCGACTACGGACTGACTACGGACCGACTACGGACTGACTACGGACCGACTAGGGACCGACTAGGGACCGACTAGGGACCGACTACGGACCGACTAGGGACCGACTACGCACTGACTATGGACCGACTACGGACCGACTAGGGACCGACTAGCGACCGACTAGGGACCGACTAGGGACTGACTAGAGACCGACTAGGGACCGACTAGGGACCGACTACGGACTGACTACGGACCGACTAGAGACCGACTAGGGACCGACTACGGACCGACTAGAGACCGACTAGGGACCGACTAGGAACCGACTACGGACCGACTAGAGACCGACTAGGGACTGACTAGGGACTGACTAGGGACCGACTACGGACCGACTAGGGACCGACTAGGGACCGACTACGGACCGACTAGGGACCGACTACGCACTGACTATGGACCGACTACGGACCGACTAGGGACCGACTAGCGACCGACTAGGGACCGACTAGGGACTGACTAGAGACCGACTAGGGACCGACTAGGGACCGACTACGGACTGACTACGGACCGACTAGAGACCGACTAGGGACCGACTACGGACCGACTAGAGACCGACTAGGGACCGACTAGGAACCGACTACGGACCGACTAGAGACCGACTAGGGACTGACTAGGGACTGACTAGGGACCGACTACGGACCGACTAGGGACCGACTAGGGACCAACTACGGACTGACTATGGACCGACTACGGCCCGACTAGGGACCGACTACGGACCGACTATGGACCGACTAGGGACCGACTAGGGACCAACTAGGGACCGACTAGGGACCGACTAGGGACTAACTACGGACCGACTAGGGACCGACTAGGGACCGACTACGGACCGACTAGAGACCGACTAGGAACCGACTAGGAACCGACTATGGACCGACTAGGGACCGACTAAGGACCGACTAGGGACCGACTACGGACCGACTACGGACCGACTACGGACCGACTACGGACTGACTACGGACCGACTACGGACTGACTACGGACTGACTAGGGACCGACTAGGGACCGACTAGGGACCGACTACGGACCGACTAGGGACTGACTACGCACTGACTATGGACCGACTACTGACCGACTAGGGACCGACTAGCGACCGACTAGGGACCGACTAGGGACCGACTAGAGACCGACTAGGGACCGACTAGGGACCGACTACGGACTGACTACGGACCGACTAGAGACCGACTAGGGACCGACTACGGACCGACTAGAGACCGACTAGGGACCGACTAGGAACCGACTACGGACCGACTAGAGACCGACTAGGGACTGACTAGGGACTGACTAGGGACCGACTACGGACCGACTAGGGACTGACTAGGGACCAACTACGGACTGACTATGGACCGACTACGGCCCGACTAGGGACCGACTACGGACCGACTAGGGACCGACTAGCGACCGACTAGGGACCGACTACGGACCGACTAGGGACCGACTAGCGACCGACTAGGGACCGACTAAGGACCGACTGGGGACTTTTCGAGATTTCCCCAAAAAGGAGATGTTTCAAATCTGGCTAAGTCTTGTACAGTACCATACAAATTAAGAAAAATCTGTTGTTCTCGGGAATAATAAAATTATTGAGTTAAAATTAATACTTTAGTCGTACAAAAATATTTTTTATTCATTAATTATTGATCGATTTTCAATATGGCGTCGCTAGCGTCGTATGGTTTGACGTAAACTGACAGCTTGTCACTTCAAATAACAATTGTCATTGTGATTGATATTCTGTCAGTCAATGGTGGACTGGCGGTCAATTGCAATCGATTTCTGTTTGATTTTTGAGTTCTTTTCAACAACTTCACTTTCGTTTTCTGGATTTTGGACCGTTTCGCTCATCTGTTTACCTGGCTTTCGTTTTTGGATTGTTACTCATACCATCTGTTGACCCGGCGTTGTGCTACACGGACTTCGATTTTGCTTAGCGATTTGGACGGTGTTGATACGATCTAATGACATTTCTGTCAAAGTCAAATGTCAAATCGAAATGAAAGACATTTTACCGCCATGATGAATTTTTATTACGTGTTGCAATCCTAAGCAGAAATACTTGTTTTGTACAACCAAACAAAACCATTTTATAGAAAATATATAGTTAAAAACTGTTCAATGTTTTCTGGACTATATCCAAGTATACTGTACCGAGTCCTAGCCAAGGCCTCATACAGTGATGAAACATCTCCTTTCTCCTGTAAAATTTTATATGATTTTTTTTTTACAAATGGTTTCACAGAGTAGACAAAAATTCATTCGGAGAAAAAATATTGCGAGAGCTGATGATTGAGGATTTTGGAGACAAGTGAAGGATACAGAAGGGTAGAGTGCAGCCCCATGTTGTTGGTACTCAAACTTCTTATCTTCGTCTTTATGCTCACGTGGTCAGATTTTTAAAAGCTTATATCCGAAACTAGGTGATGCCCCATGTAGTTGGTACTCAAACTTCTTATTTTCGCGATGTCTGTGTGCTTACATGGTGAGATTTTTAAAAGCTTATATCTCTAAAACTATAGGGTGCAACCCCATGTTATTAATAATTATTACTCAAACTTCTTATTTTTGCGATGTCTATGTGCTCACGTAATCAAATTTTTAAAAGCTTATATCTCCGAAATTAAAGGGTGCAGCCCCATGTTGTTTTATAATGCCGAACGTCCCCGCGAGCTGCTTTAGCAGCTCGCGCACCGAGCAACTAGTTATACTATATATAGCTCGATTACCACTCACTCACTCACTCACTCATTGACATAATTGTTCTCCTAGAAAGAGACAGAAAACGATATAATCATGTATGGGAGATGTGTTCGGATGGGGGATTCGAGTAGGGAAAAATTATGACATTTCAGAAAAACAAGATGGCGGCTGACGTGATTTATGTAACTTTTTTGTTTTTTAACCGATTTCGTTAAAACTCGCAGGTATTGAAGAAATTAGTAAACGATTAATAGAAAAAGTAGAAAAAATTGTAAAAACAAGATGGCGGCCGAGATTTAGATTTTTAAAATTTTTGATTTTTCGACCCCAAACCGCGGCACCACAGCTCCGAAACGGGATAATTGACGATAATATTTTTTTCCTGTTTCCGCCCACAATTACCCTTAATTTTGACATAACAAGAGTGGTTTTTAAAAATTCAAGATGGCGGCTGTCGTGGCGGCCATTCGGTTTGAGGTACGAAAAAACCCAATTTTAAAATTCAAATTTCTCACAGTTGGCAACATCGGAGCGTTTCGACTTCTATGAAGCGATTGTATGTATAGACTCGAGGTATAAATTGGTGATAAAAAAAATACCCCACTTTTGGGGAAATTTTAAGGTTTACCCCAAAAATAAAAAAATCGAAATAGAGACTTTTTACAAAATCCGAGTATGAGCGACCACGTGTTTTACTTGTCCAAATGACATTTGGGTATTTTTGTCGCCGAGGACTGGCAACACTGGAATTTATCAAAGAAAAACTGATTTTCGCTACATGCTCTTTTTTCAGGGGCAATCATTTTGTCTGGGTGCAAGTTATATTAAAAATTAAAACGTCATCAGAAGCGGTATATCTTATACTTAATGGAAATATTATAAAACTCTGTGAAATGTTTCTGTAAAACGAGATGGCGGCCATTTTGTAATGTTGTTGGGTGTTTTTGAAAATTTTGATCATGTTTTTGAGGCAGTTGGCAACATTTTAGAAAGTTGACATGCAGGAATCGATTGTGTAACTTGACCGACAATATCGAGATATGTACACAGTATTGCCACATTTAGGGTACTTTTCGAGATTTCCCCAAAAAATTCCTCCCGTAAAATTTTGTATGAAAATATTTTTTTTCGCAAATGATGTCACATAGAAGACAAAAAATTATTTTACGAAAAATATGGAGAGAGCTGATGATTGAGGGTTTCGGAGACGGGTGAAGGGTACGCTGAAAGTATTGAAGATAGGTGGGGGGTGCTCGAGCAAATGTCATTCGAAACGTCGTCCAATTGGGAGTGAACTGAAAAAAAATACAAAATGGTGAAAAAAAGATGGCCGCCATACAAATTTCATCGGTATCCATGTCGGAGGGTACAAAAGATGGAAGAGTGGTTTCTTAGCAAAAGATGATCAAAATCTGAAGGTCTACTTGATGAATGGAAAAAAAATTCAAAATGGCGGAATTAATTTTTTCATAGAAAATGTATGGTGAATATTGAATTGCCTTTGATGCGGTTCTTCAGAGAATTCTCACAGAAAAATATGGGAAGACATGATGATTGAGGGTTAGTAAGATGTTTAGGGAGCCCGGGAAGGGTATTGTAGATAGAAAAGGACTGCTCAAACAAAAACAAAATGGCGGCCGACGTGAATTTTGTAACTTTTTTGTTTTCCTACCGATTTCGTTAAAACTCGCAATTTTAGAAGACATTAGGAAACGATTAATAGAAAAAGTAGAAAAAATTTAAAAAACAAGATGGCGGCTTATTTGAAGTCTTTCAAATTTTTGATTTTTCGACCCCGAAACGCGGCGCCACAGCACCGAAACGGGTTAGTTGAGGATAATATTTTTTTCCTGTTTCCGTCTACGATTATCCTGTATTTTGATAGATCGGGAGTGGTTTTTAAAAATTCAAGATGGCGGCTGTCGTGGCGGCCATTCGGTTTGAGGTACGAAAAAACGCAATTTTAAAATTCAAATTTCTCACAGTTGACAACATCGGAGCGTTTCTACTTCTATGAAGCTATTGTATGTACATTGTACAGACTTGAAGTATAGATTGGTGAAAAAATACCCCATTTTTGGGGAAATTTCAAGATCTACCCCAAAAATTAAAAAATCGAAATACGAACTTTTTACAAAATCCGAAAATGAGCAACTACGTATTTTACTTGTACAAACGAAATTTGGATATTTTTATTGCCAGGGACAGGCAACACTGAAATTTATGAAAGAAAAAGTGGTTTTCGCGATACGGTCTTTTTTCAGGGGAATCGGATCATTTTGCCTCCCATTTGTGCGAGCGAGATGAATCTCCTGTACTTAATGGAAAAATTATTCAACTTTCTAAAATAAATCTATAAAATGAGTTGACGGCCATTTTGTATTTTATTTGTTTTGGAATTGATTTTGAACATGTTTTTGAGGCAGTTGGCAACATTTTGGAAAGTTCAAATGCATAAATCGACTGTGTAACTTAACCGGCAGTATCGATAAATGTAAACAGTGTTGCCACCTTCGGGGTAGTTTACGAGATTTTCCCCAAAAATTTCCTCCTGTAAAATTTTGTATGATTTTTTTTTTCACAAATGGTTTCACAAAAAAGACAAAAATTTATTCAGAAAAAAAATATGGATAGAGCTGATGATTGAGGAACTCGGAGACGGGTGAAGGGCATGCTTAAGGTATTGAAGATAGGTGGGAGGTGCTCAAGCAAATGTCACTCGAAAAGGCTTCCAATTGGCAGTGAGCTGGAAAAATATTCAAAATGGCGGAAAAAAGATGGCCGCCATACAAATTTCATCAGTGTCTATCTCAAAGGGTATAAAAGATGGAAGTGTGGTTTCTTATCAAAAGATAATCAGGACCTTCGGATCCTGATCACAAAAAAAAAAAATTCAAAATGGAGGAATTTATTTCGGATCGACTAGGGACCGACTGGGGACCGACTAGAGACCGACCACGGACCGACTACGGACCGACTACGGACCGACTACGGACCGACTACGGACCAACAACGGACCGACTACGGACCGACTAGGGACCGACTAGGGACTGACTACGGCCCGACTAGAGACCGACTAGGGACCGACTAGGGACCGACTACGGACCGACTACGGACCAACTAGAGACCGACTACAGACCGACTAGGGACCGACTACGGACCGACTATGGACCGACTACGGACCGACTAGGGACCGACTACGGACCGACTAGGGACCGACTACGGACCGACAAGGGACCGACTAGGGACCGACTAGAGACCGACTAGGGACCGACCAGGGACCCACTACGGACCGACTAGAGACCGACTAGGGACCGACTACGGACCGACTAGAGACCGCCTACGGACCGACTACGGACCGACTAGGGACCGACTACGGACCGACTAGAGACCGTACAACGGACCGACTACGGACCGATTAGGAACCGACTACGGACAGACTACGGACCGACTACGGACTGACTACGAACCGACTACGGACCGACTACGGACCAACAACGGACCGACTACGGACCGACTACGGACCGACTAGGGACTGACTACTGACCGACTAGAGACCAACTAGGGACCGACTAGGGACCGACTAGAGACCGCCTACGGAACGACTACGGACCGACTAGGGACCGACTACGGACCGACTACGGACCGACTTGGGACCGACTACGGACCAACTAGAAACCGACTACGGACCGACTACGGACCAACAACGGACCGACTACGGACCGACTAGGGACTGACTACGGACCGACTAGAGACCGACTAGGGACCGACTAGGGACCGACTACGGACCGACTACGGACCAACTAGAGACCGACTACAGACCGACTATGGACCGACTACGGACCGACTAGAGACCGACTAGGGACCGACTAGGGACTGACTAGGGACCGACTACGGACCGACTAGGGACTGACTAGGGACCGACTACGGACCGACTACGGACCGACTAGGGATCGACTACGGATCGACTACGGACCGACTAGGAACCAACTACGGACCAACTAGGGACCGACTACAGACCGACTAGGGACCGACTACGGACCGACTAGAGACCGACTAGGGACCGACTAGGGACCGACTAGGGACCGACTAGTGACTACAGACTGACTAGGGACTGACTAGGGACCGACTACGGACCGACTATGGACTGACTACGGACCGACTAGGGACCGACTACGGACCGACTAGGGACCGACTACGGATCGACTACGGACCGACTAGGAACCAACTACGGACCAACTAGGGACCGACTAGGGACCGACTAGAGACCGACTAGGGATCGACTACGGACCGGCTAGGGTAGACCGACTAGGGACCGACTACGGACCGACTAGGGATCGACTACGGACCGACTAGAGACCGACTACGGACCGACTACGAACCGACTACGAACCGACTAGGAACCGACTACAGACCGACTAGGGACCGACTAGCGACCGACTAGGGACCGACTACGGACCGACTAGGGACCGACTACGGACCGACTATGGACCGACTACGGACCGACTAGGGACTGACTAGGGACCGACTAGCGACCGACTAGGGACCGACTACGGACCGACTAGGGACTGACTAGGGACCGACTACGGACGACTATGGACTGACTACGGACCGACTAGGGACCGACTACGGACCGACTAGGGACCGACTACGGATCGACTACGGACCGACTAGGAACCAACTACGGACCGACTACGGACCGACTATGGACTGACTACGGACCGACTAGGGACCGACTACGGACCGACTATAGACCGACTACGGACCGACTAGGGACCGACTAGCGACCGACTAGGGACCGACTAAGGACCGACCGGGGACTTTTCGAGACTTCCCCAAAAATTTCCTCCTGTAAAATTTTATATGAAATTTTTTTTTGTCACAAATGGTTTCTCAGAGAAGACAAAAATTCATTCGGAGAAAAAATATGGCGAGAACTGTTGATTGAGGATTTTGGAGACAAGTGAAGGATACAGAAGGGTAGAGTGCAGCCCCATGTTGTTGGTACTCAAACTTCTTATCTTCGTCTTTATGCTCACGTAGTCAGATTTAAAAACTATATGGTGAAGCCTCATGTAGTTGGTACTCAAACTTCTTATTTTCGCGATGTCTGTGTGCTTACGTGGTCAGATTTTTAAAAGCTTATATCTCCGAAACTATAAGTATTCTCAGAGGGTATAAAATATGGAAGAGTGGTTTCTTAGCTAAAGATGATCAGGATCCGAAGGTCTACTCAACGAATAGAAAAAAAAATCAAAATGGCGGAATTGATTCTTCCATAGAAAATGTATGCCGAATATTGACTATGCAAGGCTTTGATGCGGTTCTTTGGAGAACTCTCAAGTAAAATATGGGCAGACATAATGATTGAGGGCTTAGAAGATGAATATCAAATGTCGAAAGCCCCCCCGCGAGCTGCTTTAGCAGCTCGCGCACCGAGCAACTAGTTAATATATATATAGCTGCTCGTGCTGATTCACTGACTGATTGATCACCCCTCCTGTAAAATTTTGTATGAAAAATTTTTTTTTCAATAATGGTTTCGTATAGAGGACAAAAATTCATTCGGAACAAAAATATGGAGAGAGCTGATGATTGAGGATTTGGGAGACGGGTGAAGAGCACGCTTAAGGTATTGAAGATAGGTGGGGGGTGCTCGAGCAAATGTCACTCAAAACGTCATCCAATTGGCAGTGAGCCGAAACAAAATTCAAAATGGCGAAAAAAAGATGGCCGCCATACAAATTTTGTCCGTGTCCATCTCGGAGGGTATAAAAGATGGAAGAGTGGTTTCTTCGGAAAAGATGATCAGGAGCCAAAGGTCTACTCGATGAGTAGGAAAAAAAATCAAAATGGCGGAATTTATTTTTCCAAAGAAAATGTATGGCGAATATTGAGAGGGAGAAGTTGTGAATTATGCAAGGCTTTCAATTAGGCAAGGCAAGGATGCGGTTTTTTGGAGAAATCTCAAAGAAAAATATGGGAAGACATGATGATTGAGGGTTTGGAAGATGGTTGATGAGCCCGGGCAGGGTATTGTAGATAGATGGGACTGGGAGGTGCTCAAACAAAAATTGCTCAAAACCTTATCCAATTAGCACTGAGCTGAAAAAAAAACAAAATGGCGGATTCAAGATGGCAGCTATACAAATTTCGTTGGTGTCTATCTCACTAAGTATAAAAGATGGAAAAGTGGTTTTTTTGGCAAAAGATGATCAAGACGTGGTTTACTTGATTAACAGAAAAGAAACAAGATGTTGGAATTTATTTTTCCATACAAAATATATGGCGAATATTGAAGAGACTACACGTTGGGAACTATGCAAAATTTGATACAGTTGCTTTTCAAAAAATTTTTTTTATGGAAGAACTCTCATTCTGACAAATTATTCGGAGAAAAATATGGAGAGTGATAATGATCGAGGGTTAGAAATATGGCAGAGATAGGCTGCTCAAACCAAAATACCCGAAAGCAAAACCTCGCGGTCCGCTTTAGCGGGCCGCGCACCCACGCGCCATACTAGTTAATATATATATAGCTGCTCGTGCTGATTCATTGACTGACTCACTGATTGATCACCCCTCCTGTAAAATTTTGTATGAAAAATTTTTTTTTCACTAATGGTTTCGTATAGAGGACAAAAATTCATTCGGAACAAAAATATGGAGAGAGCTGATGATTGAGGATTTCAAAGACGAGCGATGGGCACGCTTAAGGTATTGAAGATAGGTGGGGGGTGCTCGAGCAAATGTCACTCGAAACGTCATCCAATTGGCTGTCAGTTGAAAAAAAATTCAAAATGGCGAAAAAAAGATGGCCGCCATACAAATTTCGTCGGTGTCCATCTCGGAGGGTATAAAAGATGGAAGAGTGGTTTCTTCACAAAAGATGATCAGGGTCCGAAGGTTTAATTGATGAATAGAAAAAAAATTCAAAATGGCGGAGTTTATTTTTCCATAGAAAATGTATGGCGAATATTGAAGAGACTACAAGTTCTGCATTATGCAAGGCTTTGATGCGGTTCTTTGGAGAACTCTCAAAGAAAAATATGGGAAGACATGATGATTGAAGGTTTGGAAGATGGTTGAGGAGCCCGGGCAGGGTATTGTAGATAAATGGGAGGTGCTGAAACAAAAATTACTCAAAACCTCATCCAATTGACACTGAGCTGAAAAAAAATCAAAATGGCGGATCAAGATGGCGGCTATACAAATTTCGTCGGTGTCTATCTCACCAAGTATAAAAGATGGAAGAGTGGTTTCTTGGCAAAAGATGATCAAGAACTGAAGATCTACTTGATGAGCAGAATGATTCGAAGAAAAAATATGGAGAGTGATAATGATCGAGAATTAGGGATAGGGGAGAGATAGGTGGAGGCTGCTCAAACCAAAATACCCGAAAGCGAAACCTCGCGGTCCGCTTGCGGGCCGCGCACCCACGCGCCCTACTAGTTAATATATATATAGCTGCTCGTGCTGATTCATTCACTCACTGACTGACTGATTGATCACCTCTCCTGTAAAATTTTGTATGAAAAATTTTTTTTTCACTGATGGTTTCGTGTAGAAGACAAAAATTAATTCAGAACAAAAATATGGAGAGAGCTGATGATTGAGGATTTCGGAGACGGGTGAGCAGCATGCTTAAGGTATTGAAGATAGGTGGGGGGTGCTCGAACAAATGTCACTCGAATCGTCATCCAATTGGCAGTCAGCTGAAAAAAAATTCAAAATGGCGAAAAAAAGATGGCCGCCATACAAATTTCGTCGGTCTCCATCTCGGAGGGTATAAAAGATGGAAGAGTGGTTTCTTCGCAAAAGATGATGAGGATCCAAAGGTCTACTTGATGAATTGAAAAAAAATTCAAAATGGCGGAATTAATTTTTCCATAGAAAATGTATGGCGAATATTGAAGAGACTACAAGTTGTGAACTATGCAAGGCTTTAATGCGGTTTTTTGGAGAACTCTCAAAGAAAAATATGGGAAGACATGATGATTGAGGGTTTGGAAGTTGGTTGAGGAGCCCGGGCAGGGTATTGAAGATAGGTAGGAGGTGCTCAAACAAAAATTACTCGAAACATCATCCAATTGGCAGTGAGCTGAAAAAAAGTCCAAAATGGCGGATTCAAGATGGCGGCCATACAAACATCGGTGTCTATCTCACCAAGTATAAAAGATGGAAGAGTGGTTTTTGCCAAAAGATGATTAAGACCTTAAGTTCTACTTGATGAGCAGAATGATTCGAAGAAAAAATATGGAGAGTGATAATTAATGATCGAGGATTAGGAATAGGGGAGAGATAAATGGAGGCTGCTCAAACCAAAATACCCGAAAGCGAAACCTCGCGGTCCGCTTGCGGGCCGCGCACCCACGCGCCCTACTAGTTAATATATATATAGCTGCTCGTGCTGATTCACTGACTGATTGATCACCCCTCCTGTAAAATTTTGTATGAAAATTTTTTTTTTCATTAATGGTTTCGTATAGAGGACAAAAATTCATTCGGAACAAAAATATGGAGAGAGCTGATGATTGAGGATTTGGGAGACGGGTGAAGAGCACGCTTAAGGTATTGAAGATAGGTGGGAGGTGCTCGAGCAAATGTCACTCAAAACGTCATCCAATTGGCAGTGAGCCGAAAAAAAATTCAAAATGGTGAGAAAAAGATGGCCGCCATACAAATTTTGTCCGTGTCCATCTCGGAGGATATAAAAGATGGAAGAGTGATTTCTTCGGAAAAGATGATCAGGAGCCAAAGGTCTACTCGATGAGTAGAAAAAAAAATCAAAATGGCGGAATTTATTTTTCCAAAGAAAATGTATGGCGAATATTGAAGAGACTACAAGTTGTAAACTATGCAAGGCTTTGATGCGGTTCTTTGGAGAACTCTCAATGAAAAATATGGGAAGACATGATGATTGAGGGTTTGGAAAATGGTTGAGGAGCCCGGGCAGGGTATGGCAGATAGATGGGAGGTGCTCAAACAAAAATTACTCAAAACCTCATCCAATTAGCACTGAGCTGAAAAAAAAAAAAATGGCGGATTCAAGAGGCGGCTATACAAATTTCGTTGGTGTCTATCTCACCAAGTATAAAAGATGGAAGAGTGGTTTCTTGGCAAAAGATGATCAAGAACTAAAAATCTAATAGATGAACAGAAAAAAACAAGATGGCGGAATTTATGTTTTCACACAAAAAGTTTTTTTAGTGATGGTTTCGTATACAAGACAAAAATTCATGCGGTGGAAAAATATGGAGAGAGCTGATGATTGAAGATTTTGGAGACGGGTAAGGAGCACGGTCAGGGTATTAAATATAGGTGAGAGGTGCTCAATCAAAAATTACTTGAAACCTCATCCAATTGGCAGTGATCTAAAAAAAAATACCAAAATGGTGGATTCAAGATGGCGGCCATACAAATTTCGTCGGTGTCTATATTACTGATTATAAAAGATGGAACAGTGGTTTTTAGGCAAAAGATCATCAAGACATGGTTTACTTGATAAATAGAAAAAAAAACAAGATGATGGAATTTATTTATCTATACAACATATACGACGAATATTGAAGTTGGTACCTATGCAAGACTTTGATACAGTTTCTATTCAAAATTTGTTTTTATGGAAGAACTCTCATTCTGACAAATAATTCGGAGAAAAAATATGGGGAGTGATAATGATCGAGGGTTAGGAATATGGGAAAGATAGGTGGAGGCTGCTCAAACCAAAATATCCAAAAGCAAAACCTCGCGGTCCGCTTTAGCGGGCCGCGCACCCACGTGCCATACTAGTTAATATACAGTGTGTCCGGGATCGAATTAGCGATATTTTTGGGACATATTCTACAACTCATTACCTCTCTGAAAATACCACTTATTAGGGCCTGCCCCCCTCCCCCTCTCAGGGACAGCCATTTCAATTTTGCGTGCGTTTTTGTGGGTATGTGCGCACAAAAAATGTAATAACTCGAAAGTCTGCTGATGCACAGGTCTTCAAATGCCCTTATTCGATTGGATACAATATTCTTCATCACTAAATACCAAACAATAGAATAAAATGTAAAAATAACTCGATCAAAAATGCTTCGGAAAAAAATTATTTTTTCAAAAATATTGAAAACTACAAGTTTTTGCTGCATTTTGCAAAAACGAGGTCGTTAAGATTACATTGTTAAGTATTAAATCGACAGTTTTTGAGATAAACAACAAAACGACATAAAAATTTTTACTGTAAGTTATTTACTTTAGGAGATATTATTATTTAAACATAACTTAACCGCGAGCGCGTAAGTTCTTATGTTATTCGAATGTGGGTTTCCATCGCATACCTCGGGCGATCAGGTAATAATAAATATTGTTTTTGATTAGTCAGTGAATGAGGTTAAAACTTAGGATCAAACCCCTACTTCAACTGATTAAAAATTCGTATAAAAAATTTAAATATCTGAAATTTTATTTTGTTGTTCCTGGCGAGGAGGCGTTATGATCGCTACTTAAGTTATTACTCATTTTTGTTTGTGATTCAGGTTTGTGAATTTTGCTAGGTTTAAAGACATGCCTACTCGGTATTATTATAGCCATAAGAGAGCATTTAGATGTCAACTATTCGCCTTGGATTGGACGTGGCAACAATTCAATGGAATGGCCACCTCATTCTCCAGACCTTACACCTTTGGACTTCTTTTTATGAGGACCTATGAAGCAGAAGGTCTTTTATATGGTACCAAATACCAGAAAAGAATTATTGGAGACGATCCTGTCCGTTGCAGATAAAATAAGATTGTATTTGGACATGATCCAACGATCCTCCTAACATGAAGCAACTAGCTAACAGAACAGAGGTGGTAATTTCGGTTTGTGGCGGAAATAACCTAGTTTTTAGGATATCTGATTTGTGTCACATACACAAATCGGAGTTATTGAGTTATTGAGTTTATAACTAACAAAAATTAAATTATAAAGTTAAGATTTTTTACCTTATTTGTAGTAAAAAAATGATGAATCTTAAATTTGGGTTCAATACTCGTAATTCATGCTTGGGGACGAAGTACTTACAATTACCAATATCTCCAGAAGTAAGTAACTTACAGTCAAAATTTTTATGTCGTTTTGTTGCTTATCTCAAAAGCTATCGATTTATTACTTTATAATGTGGTCTTAAAGACCTCGTTTTTGCAAAATGCAGCATAAACTTGTAGTTTTCAATATTTTTGAAAAAATAATTTTTTTCCGAAGCATTTTTGATCGAGTTATTTTAACATTTTATTCTATTGTTTGGTATTTAGTGATGGAGAATATTGTATCCAATCGAATAAGGTCATTTGAAGACCTGTGCATCAGCAGACTTTCGAGTTATTACAATTTTTGTGCGCACATACCCACAAAAACGCACACCAAATTGAAATGGCTGTCCCTGGGAGGGGGAGGGGGGCAGGTCCTAATAAGTGGTATTTTCAGAGAGGTAATGAGTTGTAGAATATGTCCCTAAAATATCGCTAATTCGATCCCGGACACACTGTATATATAGCTGCTCGTGCTGATTCACTGACTGATTGATCACCTCTCCTGTAAAATTTTGTATGAAAAATTTTTTTTTCAACAATGGTTTCGTATAGAAAACAAAAATTCATTAGGAACAAAAATATGGAGAGAGCTGATGATTGAGGATTTCAGAGACGAGCGAATGGCACGCTTAAGGTATTGAAGATAGGTGGGGGGTGCTCGAGCAAATGTCACTCGAAACGTCATCCAATTGGCTGTCAGTTGAAAAAAAATTCAAAATGGCGAAAAAAAGATGGCCGCCATACAAATTTCGTCGGTGTCCATCTCGGAGGGTATAAAAGATGGAAGAGTGGTTTCTTCACAAATGATGATCAGGGTCCGAAGGTTTAATTGATGAATAGAAAAAAAATTCAAAATGGCGGAGTTTATTTTTCCATAGAAAATGTATGGCGAATATTGAAGAGACTACAAGTTGTGAACTATGCAAGGCTTTGATGCGGTTCTTTGGGGATGTCTCAAAGAAAAATATGGAAAGACATGATGATTGAGGGTTTGGAAGATGGTTGAGGAGTCCGGGCAGGGTATTGTAGATGGATGGGGGCTGCTCAAACAAAAAATACTCAGAACCTCATCCAATTGGCAGTGAGCTGAAGAAAACATCAAAATTGCGGATTCAAGATGGCGGCTATACAAATTTCGTCGGTGTAGATCTCACCAAGTCTAAAAGATGGAAGAGTGGTTTCTTAGCAAAAGATGATCAAGAACTGAAGATCTACTTGATGAGCAGAATGATTCGAAGAAAAAATATGGAGAGTGATAATGATCGAGGATTAGGAATATGGGAGAGATAGGTGGAGGCTGCTCAAACCAAAATACCCGAAAGCGAAACCTCGCGGTCCGCTTGCGGGCCGCGCTCCCACGCGCCCTACTAGTTAATATATATATAGCTGTTCGTTCTGATTCACTGACTCACTCATTCATCGCCCCTCCTGTAAAATTTTGTATGAAAAAATTTTTTTTCACTAATGGTTTCGTATAGAAGACAAAAATTGAAGTAGAACAAAAATATGGAGAGAGCTGATGATTGAGGATTTCGGAGACGGGTGAAGAGCACGCTTAAGGTATTGAAGATAGGTGGGGGGTGCTCGAGCAAATGTCACTTAAAACGTCATCCAATTGGCAGTGAGCTGAAAAAAAATTCAAAATGGCGAAAAAAAGATGGCCGCCATACAAATTTCATCGGTCTCCATCTCGGAGGGTATAAAAGATGGAAGAGTGGTTTCTTCGCAAAAGATGATCAAGATCCAAAGGTCTACTTGATGAATAGAAAAAAAAATTCAAAATGGCGGAATTTATTTTTCCATAGAAAATGTATGGCGAATATTGAAGATACTACAAGACTACAAGTTGTGAACTATCCAAGGCTTTGGATGCGGTTCTTTCGAAAACTATCAAAGAAAAATATGGGAAGACATGATGATTGATGGTTTGGAAGATGTTTGAGGAGCCCGGGCAGGATATTGTAGATAGGTGGGAGGTGCTCAAACAGAAATTACTCGAAACCTCATCCAATTGGCACTGCGCTGAAAAAAAAACCAAAATGGCGGATGAGTATAAAAGATGGAAGAGTAGTTATTTGGCAAAATATGGTCAAGACGTGATTATTTGATGAACAGAAAAAAAACAAGATGGCGGAATTTATTTTCCATGCCAAATATATGGCGAATATTGAAGAGAATACAAGTTGGGAACTATATGCAAGACTTATGATACAGTACCTTTTTAAATTTTTTTTTATGGAAGAACTCTCATTCTGACAAATGATTCGGAGAAAAAATATTATAGAGGGTGATAATGATCGAGGGTTAGGAATATGGGAGAGATAGGTGGAGGCTGCTCAAACAAAAAAACACCCGAAAACGAAACCTCGCGGTCCGCTTTAGCGGGCCGCGCACCCAAGCGCCATACTAGTTATTATATATATAAAGCTACTTGAAGTTACGTACTGATCACCTCTCCTGAACAATTTTGTATGGGACTTTTTCACCATACTTTCCGTGTGTGTAAAATTCAAAAATTTAAGGTCTACAAAATTATAGAGAGAGCTGGACGTGGAAAACTGACTAGGGTGCCCTAAGGGATCTCGAAAACTATCAGTCGGAAAGGTACCGTCCCGAAACAAAAAATGTTCAAAACCTTGGGCAATTGGGTGAACCGGTGAAAAAAATATGGCCACCATACAAAAAAAATTTCGTCTCCATACAAAAAATTTCCTAATTTTCAAGAGGCTCTCCAGAACAATTTTGTATGGAACTTTTTTCCCTTCACTACTTATGTGCGTAGAACTTATGTGTCTTCCTTCAAAAAATTATGAAACGTCATGAATGTGGAAAATTTACCAGAGTACCTCATGGGTCCTCCAAAACTACCAGTCATACAGACATGGTCCCAAACAAATGTTATTAAAGACCTTGGGTTATTAGGTGAACCGGTGAAAAAAAGATGGCCGCCGAACAAAAAAAACTTCTCTCCATACAAATTTTTTGGATAATTTTCAAGAGGCTCTCCAGAACAATTTTGTATGGAACTTTTTTCCCTTCACTATTTATGTGCGTAGAACTTATGGGTCTTCCTTTAGAAAATTATGAAACGTCATGAATGTGGAAAATTTACCAGAGTACCTCATGGGTTCTCCAAAACTACCAGTCATACAGACATGGTCCCAAACAAATGTTATTAAAGACCTTGGGCTATTAGGTGAACCGGTGAAAAAAAGATGGCCGCCGAACAAAAAAAACTTCTCTCCATACAATTTTTTTGGGTTCGTTTCAAGAGGCTTCTCAGAACAATTTTGTATGGAACCTTTTCCCTTAACTATTTATATATGTTGAACTTATGGGTCTTTCTTCAGGAAAATTCTGAAACGTCATGGTTGTGGAAAATTTACCAGAGTTCCTCATGGGTCCTCGAAAACTACCAGTCATACAGGCATGGTCCCAAACAAATGTTGTTTAAGACCTTGGGCCATTGGGTGAACGGGTAAAAAAAAGATGGCCGCCGAACAAAAAAAAATTCTCTCCATACAAATGTTTGGTTTCTTTTTAAGAGGCTCTCTTAGACATTTTAGTATAAAACTTTTTCCCCCAATACACGTATAAGTAAATAGAACTTAAAAATTTTCTTTCACAAAAAATACAAAACGTAGTGAATGAGGAAAAATTACCAGAGTACCCTAACGGCCCTCAAAAACTATCAATCATAGAGACATGGTCCTGAAACTAAAAATGTTCAAGACCTTAAGCCCTTTGGTGAGCCAGTAAAAAAAAGATAGCTACGGAACAAAAAAATTCATGTCCATACAAAATTTCTTTTTAATTTTCAAGTGGCTCTCCAGAACATTTTTGTATAGATCTTTTTTTTTCCACTAAACGCATGCATAGAACTCATTAGTGTCCTTTCAGAAAAGATACAAAGCGTGATACCAATATTTCTTTCTATCTTTCAAGAGACTCTCCAGAATATTCTGGTATTTGGTATGGCCTCCCATTTCTTTATTTTACGAATATTGAAGAGACCACAAGGCCCGCGAGCTGCTTGCAGCTCGCGCACCGAGCGCAACACTAGTTTTATCTAAGAGCTTAGAGGTGTGTGCCATAATGGATGGACAGACAGACAGACAGCAGAGTAGATTGATATGGCTCCGTTTTGCCCTTTCAGTATGGAACCCTAAAAAATACACGGTGATAACTTACTTCTTCTTTTATTTACTTACGTACTCGGTTAAAATTCAAAATAAATAATAGTAGGTATAACATCGTAGTTTAAATGTTCCATTTAATACCCACGAATACGTTAACTAGTATGCTAAGGTTTATATACCTACGAGTAAACTATTTATATTCTCAAAGTTAGAATGATAGAGCAAACCATTTCACGCTCGTTTTAATCACTTTAATAAAAGTTTCCCTTCGTCCATCGACATGAAACTATGTCAGCGTATAATAAAATTATACGGTGCTGTTATTATCATTAATGGTACGGCAGCCGCCGAACAAAATTTTCAGTGATTAAGAACAAGCTGAATTTTCGTGAGTAGGTCCGTTTCGACGAGACGACCAACTTTTTTATCTATGAAAATTCTCGATTGAGGTAGCTTCTCGAGTGAGGAGGTGTTAAAAATTTCAAATACAAAAAATCAGGCTGCATACAAAAAATCAGGTGATTAGTAATAATATTCTACAGCGTCCTCCACTCCGAATATTTCCAAATAATGAGGTTACAAAAATGATTAAACATTACTAATAACTAGCTGATTTTTTGTATGCAGCTTAGTAAATACTTGTATAATGAAATGTCTACATAGTCCTACAAATTTAGTGGAACGATTTCCCACCCGAGCGAATCGAAATTTTTAACACCTCCCCACTCGAGAAGCTACCTCCATTGAGAATTTTCAAAGATAAAAAAGTTGGTCGTCTCGTCGAAACGAACCTACTCACGAAAATTCAGCTTGTTATTAATCACTAAAAATTTTGTTCGGCGGCTGCCGTACTATAACACAATGAATTCCGACAAAGAAACAAAAATCGTTCGAATTCTTGTATTTCAGAATTTAGCTGTTACGTTCGCGATTGTACATTGTACACAATTTAATTGGAGCTACAGCCTTGGCTGCGCATTTACACTGGTTTCAGTAATAAATAATTAATAGGTACCTAACATTTCAATTATGCAGTCTTACCCCCTATAAAATTATAACGAAATAATAGCTAATAAGAAAATAAAGCATTTTAATTTATGTAATAAGTCTTTATTGTAATATAAATCATCATTATGATTCAAACATTAGACTCCGCTCTGTTTAACATTATAAAATGTAGCTGAAATAAATTTTAGCAGATCTGCTGTAATTAGGCCTGGCTCGCGATGATAAATAGTCATATCTGGTAATAAATTAACAACTTTAAATACGATTTCTATTTAATTTATGAAATGTTTATAGTATGAAATATTTTAACTGCGTAAATCAATGTTCCCGTCAGCATTTGGGGATGTTGATTTTAGGTAATAAGGTTTACGCTGAGAACTAATTTCGCCTGGGCATCTTGCCTATAAATAAAAAATCTAAATCTTGCTTGTCTAAATTAAAAGATTTAGAGACAAGCAAGATTTAGATTTAGATCTACTCAAGTGCTAAAATATACCGCATTATGTCATAATATGGCAGTAATAATGCTGATATTCTATTTTCACCACAAAATATCTTAAGAAGCAATCGCTCAAGCGATACTAGGCAATGGGCGTCCAGCTTTATGCATAAGAAATACGCAATTAACAATACACAACTAAGCTCGGCTTACTTAACGATTCAGGGGTTGGACTGAACTTGGAAAGTCGTGGGTTTAAATCCTATCTTATGAGTTATTGTCGTACTTATCTACCTACTTTAGCATTAAGATTAGTTTTGTAGGGAAGGAGAAACATAAGTCAGGTAGATATAACATGATTAGTACCTTTTCTTTAAAAAGCTTTTTCGTTGTTACTCTATTATTATATATTTTACTCAATTGAATCTATTTCAAATCGTGAGTTTGCTGAGAGTTTCTTCTTAGACAGGGGCGCGTTCAGCACTCCCGCAGCTTTCGTTTTATGTTGACTAAAATAGTTATTATGATCACCTTACTAAGGCCTATCTAAGGCGTATGTACCTAAAGGTCTTATCACAGAAACTATTAATAAGTTTATCTGATTATTAAATATGGCGCTTGACAGTGTTTATATTTCAAATTTATCAAACAGCGTTTAACAGCCTCCGCGCACTGGGCCACTAGTGGCGACGACTATTGGCCGGCCACAAGTCGCGGAAGAGATTTCGCATTCATTTTGCATGGTACCACCGCACACTGAGCGCTCGAGTGACCGCGTTCGAGCCACAAAAAGCTGTATGAAAAATCTCTTCCGCGACTTGTGGCGGCCACTAGTCATCGCCACTAGTGGCCTAGTGTGCGGGGGCTCTAAGGCTCGCTTAAGTGAGACCGTTGATCTCAAATTATTATTATTAATTAAAAGAAATACAATATCCAAACTTAGCATGCGAATCTCCAATGTTGTACATAGACGATCTTCCTTAAGCGTACTGTTGGTTGAGGCCTAGTATGTACCTAAGGTCTTATGACAGCAACTATAATATGAATAAGTTTATCTGATTACTAAATATGGCGCTTGACAGTGTTTATATTTCAAATCTATCAAACAGCGATTAACAGCCCCCGCACACTGGGCCACTAGTGGCGACGACTATTGGCCGGCCACATATCTACATGCGTGCCCTTGGTTTTCCTGCGGAGTTCTTCATTTCAGATCTTATCATTAGAAAAAAATAACCGAGCATAGCCTTCTCGATAGATAAATTGACTGAGCGATTTCGAATATCCCAAATTGATATTTTTTTTTTTTTTTTGAGTTTGAGTGTAAAATAAACTTATAATATAGGTACTATATGTAATATATATATTAAAATAGACTTTGAGTGTAAAATAAAAGCCCACCGTAGTAACAAACTTAATTCAAAACAAAACCTTTCGCAGACCTTAACAATTCACAGCTAGCCGAGCTCGCAAAGTTTTTGCCGAGTCAGGGTTGCAAAATGTGCCAGTATAATATATCACGAGTTTATCTCAAAAACACCCCAAACATAACCGAGTAAATCTCTGTACACCTAAAGTTAATATTATCTCGTACACGTATACAATAAAGCATAACAAAGGTGAAGTTTTAAAAAAGTACCTATTATTGCATTTTTTTTTTTAAATATTAAAAATGTAAAAGTTCGGTGACACTATACGTTGGAGGGGAATGGAAAATATTTTTCGTGAATAACTTTGTTATATTTAAAATAAAATAATAAAGACAACGTATTTTACAATGTTAAATAAATAATTAATTACCTATTAACAATAAAAATGCTATTACAAAATGAAAAAAAAAACTGATTTTATGATTGATATCGATCACAAAATTATCACATAAATTAAAATTGACACAAAATATTGTTAATGGAACGAAAACATCCGACATGTACCTACTTTGTTAATAAAGTAATTTTTTAACACGAATAAAATAAGTTAGATTTTTGTCAGCCCTAATTTTCAATAAAATTAAATATATAAATAGTATCAACTTTAAGTAATAATAAAATATAGAGTAAGTACTTAGGTAATAATAAAATTGGAAATTTAAACTGTTTTCATAGAATATTTTTAATAATTTTCTTCTCGTGTCTCGCTTAGTGGAGGTTGACCATTATCTCGTCATAAAAAAGCCCTGTCCTTCACCAAACAGAAAAGTTGTGCGACGTAATACGTTGGCCTTTCTCGGATATTCCTAAATCACGACTTCCTTTTTCTATCGACGCTTCTCTTGCCCTCAATCTTGCTCATTCCAGATCACAGACCTTTCACCGTTTGATGGCAAAAATTAGGTCTATTGGGTTTTGTAATAAGTTATCGAAATACCTTATTCACTGGAAAATTTGATGCCATAATCATGTAGTTGTACCTTCAGTGTTCCCTTATCTGTCGTATTTCGGTTCTTGGAGATTGTTCTGAAAAAGCATTATTTTGAAGTATTTTTAGTAAATATAACATTAATATTTTACAACAAGTGCAACAATCACCAACGTAAGAAAATACTTGTACATTCAAATCTATCTTCTTCTATCTTCTATCTATCTTCTATCTATACATATAATAAAATCGTAGACTTGCCGTATCTGTACATTGAAGATTTTTGCAAAATAATAACTGGGGGATGTTAGGGATAAGTAATAGAACGTAAAAAAGCTATTTTTAAAATTTTTGTCTGTTTATCTGTTTGTCTGTATGTTTGTGCGCGCATCACGCAAAAACTACTGAATGGATTGAAACGAAACTTGGTATGATTTAAGTTCATACTACGGAGTAACATATAGGATACTTTTTATCCAGAAATTCAGCACGATTCCCTAGGGACAGGGGATGAAAGTCAGAACGTGTATTTAGCTGTAATTCAATAACGCGTGGTCCGATTGCATTCATTCTTTTTTTGTTAGAAAGTAGATACTTTAACGGACTAATCTCTGAAAGGCTCGATCGATTTTGACAGGACTTTCACTGGTGGATGTTTACATTTTGTTCTAGCTAAGCATCCGCTAGTGAACTTTTAACAGTTTTTAGCATGATATGAGCTCAAAGGAGCTTAGGAAAAACAAAATGATTCCTACGGGATTTTTAAAAACCAATATATATCGACGCGAACGAAGTCGCGGGTGTCCGCTTGTGTTTCAATAAAACTGCCTTAGGATTATTTGAATAACCCAGAACAAACGCATTCCAAATATTTGTCCATCTGTTTATCCGGGAAAACTAATCATCGGAACTGCTGAATCTATTCTGACGAAATTTTCACAGGCATACTATTTATCTTGGAAATATTAAGAGTTCCTGCGTAAAAAAATTAAAGTAGGTTGGTATTAATAATAAGGATAATAGATATTATTTTTATGATTACATTTTCAAAGCACAACAGCTGAACCAATCTTGACGAACTTTGGCGTAGAGACAGCTTACATCCAGGGAATGGGATACTTTTTATCCCATGAAATGAAAAAGTACCCTCGGAATGTTTGTAAAACCTAAACGAGCATCATCAGCTAGTAAGTACCTCTATATTATACAAAAAGATCACCTGAGTGGCGCACATCTTTTGGCACTCCGGACAAAACCAATCCCCTTCGGGCGGTGCCACGATGCCCACGCACTTGAAATGGTACCACTGCAGCGCACAGTGCGGCGAATCGCAACCAATCATCGGCGCATCGATCTCGTCCTTGCCACAGAAGCAGTACAGAGAACTAACAGCAGTATCTTCGATAACGCCGTCCGTTGGCAGCACATGGCACAGATGCGCGGCGTACCGCCAGCGCCGCAGGCCGCACTGCTTGCAGTACTGGCTCTCGGTCCCGTGGCGCCAATACAAATGCGCCACCAACTGTTTATAGTCGTAGTAAAACATCGCGCAACGCCCGCACGTATAAACAACGCTGTCGATTTCCACCGCCGCGGTCTCCGATTTACTCATAGCTTTTTTGTTTTTTTTTTTCACCTCTACCAAAGAATATAAAAGGTGTATAATTATTGTATAAGTTTTCTTTAAATTATCCCTTTGCTTCAAGTTAAGAAATGGAGACGTCTCGAAGTATTATAAATATATTGCAGGGTTATATTATTATCTGCTCAGGGTTCAAGTGATTAATGCAAAGAAATAACTTTTTATAATCCTTAAGTATCTCTTTTCTCTAATTGTTCCACATTTACAAGTACCTAATTAACCGCATAAAAATGTGTAAATATTTACTTGTTATTTTATCGATATACATTTTTCTAACTATCAATACTTAGAAAAATACATATCCCTTAATTAGGTATACTTAACTATTTAAGAAAGCTTAGCTTACATCAATCTAATAAGGGTTAATTAATTAACCATTAGGCTACTAAATTAAAAAAGTGAGCGTGTTCTTATCTTTAAGTATTAGGTAGGTACTTTAATAGACATAATAATATTATGATTTGAAAATTAATTACTGTAATACCTAATGGTAGATCATTAACATTTAACCGAACTACTTCAAGATAATAGGCAAATAGCCATTGACAACATGTTTCTTGTCACTAAAGATCAGCGCTGACATAACTGCAAATGTCGTTAGAATTAATTTCTGATGGAAAAATAAAAATATGGGAACGTATTCAGTTGTAAGTATAATAACTTAATAAGGACATAGAGATACCTACTCCCTGATGCCAAATAGTTCAGTCTGCCTGCGCTGAGTTTATATTAGCTATGGTTACGTTTATATTTATGACGAAATTGGCCAATGAGTTATATGTTGCACCCCGAGCATTTATTTTTAGTATGAAGAATAATAATTTGCTAATAATTTTTTTTAACATAGTAAGAATTATGAAAACCAATAAATGTGGCTAAGTACCTACTTATAACGTGAACCATTTAATTAATTATCATTTTGAAAATAACTTCCACGTGCGATTCCACCCGCAACGTCACGTCCTCTGTGTGAAGTCCCTTTCCCGGGAATTTTCCCGGGAAATCCCTTGTATAATCTGTCAAAAAGTTTCTCCAAAATTACATAGTTCAGCCGTTACGAAGACTAGCCCAGACAAAATAGACAAATAGAGCAATAATTTTAAAACCTAAGTAGATATGGTTTTATACTTTCCTTCAAATAAAATCAACTGAATTTAATAAGAGGCAGTTATTTCGAAATCACAGGCAGACAGACTTCAATTTTATTTATTTGTATATCAGAAAGTTACTTAGTTACTTCATATTATTATATAGGCACCTACCTACTTATTCAAATATTACTCGCTCACGCAATATTTACTAACGTGTTGGCAGAGCACTCCGTATAAATCCATTAGTAGCTCATTCTGGATTCCGTTACTGAGTTTCGTCGTGGGCAATTACAAGTACCTACTTCCAGGCGTACCTATAATGTAATAACTTCGATCAAAGTTTTTCCTGCGATCAAAGTTATTACATTGCCCATGATACATTCATTTATATAAGCGAAGTGAAAAACTTTATTGTTGGTTTGTGTTACTAAACTAAATAAAGACATTTAAATGTGTGTTGACAAGCATGTACGTATACGTGCGTTTACTATACTATGTTCACTATACTACGTGTTTACTTACCTATACTTAGATATAAAATTGTTTATTGTTTAGTGACTTCACGAAGAGATAGGAGCGTGCCGCAGGCGGTAACGCTTTAAAGTGATTTAAGTCTTCCGTTTTCGAAACATAAATTCCTTAAAACTTAACGTACGTCTTCGCAAATAAAATTCCTTTGACGTTCAACAGACCATGAGTCTCCCTTTACGTGGGGAAAATTTAGTACAGACGTAATTTTGGATATAAGTATGTTTATGCTATTTAGCCCGACCGGAGAGGTGCCCCTATTTAAAACATGCACCGGTCGCTACTTTATAAAAAAATACTACGGTAACATAATTATAAACTACTTACTCGAACATGAACAATTGAACATGAATCATTTTCTATATCTGTATACTTATTAATAAGGGTTCTGCAAACTAACTTTCTGCTTTATTCGCTGCTATAGATTTGTCCGATTGTACGAGTATGTCACTTGAGTGAGTATTGCGTCGAGTCATTTGACAGCGGATTAGCCATGTCGCAAGAGTAGCAAATGTTACGGGCCCCGCCAGTGGCGTAGCGTACCTTGGCGGGGCCCCGTATAAAAATTTGTTTGGGGGCCCTTATGAAGGGTAAAGATATACCGATAACCGATGTAGAGTGTTGCCAACTCTTGAACGCACGCTTTACGCGGAAAAAAACGAAATTGCTTTTTTTTGACATTTGTTATTTCTGAAATAAACAAAAATTTGGGAAGTTTTTGTTAATTATTACGCACGTCGGGGGCCCCCGTGGCTAGGGGGCCCCGTATAATTGATACGGCAGATACGGCGGTAGCTACGCCCCTGGGCCCCGCGCATTTGGGAACCCCGGGTATCAACGCTTTCTAACCGAATAAAATTATCAATTTATACAGAGGCGAGAGAATTGGTATCAAAATGTTCAACTATAATTTAAAATTTTAGTATACCTATTTCTAAAAGTGAGCCCTGGTCATACCAAAAATTATGTTTTGCACCGCACTGCACGCAAGTTAGCAACACTGCAAACTAACAGGGGAATTCCCTGATATTGTCAACGAGATTTCTAAAAATCAAATATATCGAGAAAAGTTTGTAACGTTTTTTGTATCATAAAATTGATAACGACCAACCAACCCTTGATAGAATTTGATACAAGCCCCGCGCTGGCTTACTCCGGAACTGGTCGAGTGTAATTTAGCAGCGCAGGTAGGGGCATACCACAGATTTTTCCGTGGATAATATAGCATATATGATGCCGCAGCGCACCGCACAAGCGCCGCATCAGCACCTCGTGTGGAATCGCTCCCTGAGCGGTCCGGCGGCGGTACCTACCGATTAATCCCAATCTGAGACTAATTGACGCAGGCGGGGAACGTGGACGGTCCGTCGCACCTCATACGAAACGTGGCGCGCCCTCTTGCCTTGTCCCTTACCGATTATACCTAAGGCCTAGTCCTGAGTGAGGCGCACTGCGCAGGAGGAGTGACTGTTTTACACCTTTGAAGTTGTACGCAGTGCGAGCGGGCGCGCACTTCCCCGCGTGCACTAAGGACAAGTACGACGCGTAAATCCGCTCCGCGAACTGCCATACGCGGTGCGCCGTCACTCAGGACTCAGGCTAAAGCGTGCCTGTCACCGCCAAGAGCAGCAGTCGACATCGGGCTCGCTGCTTCCTTCGTTTGCCGCGCGCTTGAACTTGTTGATGAGTCATCCGTATTCCTATCCTTTGGCGAATTCGAATTTTGAATTCAGCATGCATGCGGTTTCGCTCTGTATTCCGTAATGTTCGTGGAGCATTGAAGAGATGTATGTACATACGCTAGTGCAAGAGCATCTGTTTGTCAAGTCAAATGTATTTTCATCCTTATATTTTTACAATATTCCGAGGCGCCACTGCATGATGACTTTACCCACATGCTAAGATATGTAATACCTATATCTCGATGTTATCTGGAATAAAAGTTCCTTTGAATGATTCATTGATAAGGCTTTAGTACACCGCCGCTGCAAAACTATCACCATGACTTGTCTTCAGAACAGAAGCGAATGCGACGCTAGGTCACATCACACATGTACGCGAAGATGTGACGGGCGTCTGTATACCACGCGTGTCTGGATAAATTGGGTGGGAAAGAGATAAAATCATAATGTATTCTTTAGATCAGCCATTTTCGCTTCTGTTTCGCATGTCTGCAGCAGCTTCACCTCAACAGTTTCACTACCATGAATTTGGCTGCTAAGGTTCTTAACTAATTACAATTTATGATAATGGCGCTAACAATTTTTGTCAACTTAAAACTACAACTATGAGGATTCTATTGTACACTAGTCTGAGAAAAGCTTGCAACTAGTTACTAGAATAATATACTTATGTAGGTATAATACATTAATATTATTTTGTATTTCACATCAAGAGAGTTGGTATTCAAGATAGAATTACTAGAATAAATATTGACCAATTAGTGGTCGACAACGTCTGGGCTAATTGCTACTGCTATCACGTAACACTAGATTTCACTATATTATGGGTGGAATGGTCTTTATTTGGTCTATGTCAACATTATTGTCGAGGTTTTCAACCTCTCTTTGCGCATGGCTAGCTGAGTTCGCCCAAAGAAAAAGCAATTGTCAAAAAGAACAAATTAAAATTCAAATTGTCCAGCTTCCATTCAGAGTTCGCGGCGACGACACCACTCCACTTCCATACTCCATGAGAGAATAACGTTGAGGCCCGGGCCAGCCATATTAAATTATCAAAAAAGTGCAAAGTTCAAAGTGCTTGTAATGATTATTTATTTGTCATGAGAATATAAAACATTATACACAGATGTAGCATTGTCCTTTTATTTCGCTACAATATTATTGTTAGCAAATTAGCGATGCCCCTCAAAATGTGAGCCAATTAATGCGGGATATTGCCGACTCTTTTCCCGTGATTTTCTTTTTCCTACTGTCATTTATTATGTTACCTTACTTAAGTTTAAACTAAAATAACTTATGTACCTATGCAGAAACAAATCTTAAGTTCTGAAGACTTTACAGTGTTAAGTTTATGAAGACTGCCAAACACTAGCTAAAGCTACCGCATCAATAAAGTAATCGGATTTCAGGCTAGAATCCGTGCGGTTTGCAGTGGGCGAACTCGCTTTAGTTTGAAATGGCTAATTTGCAGAACGGGTGAAATGAATCGAGTCATTTCCACACAAAGCGCAGCTAATGCGGCCGTCCGGTGCAGTGGCCCACTGCACTGCACCGATACGTTTACATACAACCTCAAGTCCTTTCGACGTTCACAGACAGCGTAGGTACATGCGTTTCAGGGTAGGGATTTACCAGGGGCGTAGCTACCGCCGTATCTGCCGTATCGATTATACGGGGCCCCTAAGCCACGGGGGCCCCCGACGTGCGTAAGCAAAAATTAACAAAAACTTCCCAAATTTTTGTTTATTTCAGAAATGACAAAAGTCAAAAAATGTTGTCCAAAAATGTTGTCCAAAACTAAAGTCATTTGATTTAATAAATCAGTTTGCCGAAAAAAAGGCAAGGAGAGTATATATTTAATTTGAATTATTTGTAAAAAAATTTGAAAAAGTGACAGATAAATAATTATGATGAATAAATATTGCTTTTAATTTTATGCAAATTTTTTTTTTCTTTTGTGAGAAATCTTTACCCTTCATAAGGGCCCCCAAACTAATATACGGGGCCCCGCCAAGGTACGCTACGCCACTGGGATTTACTCTATTCCACCCAATGACCAATGACTTTACCGATGTGCTACGATAATCTCTTCTCAAATGAAGACGATGCCCGTACAAGCCATTAATGTAATGGAAGGTGGATTTATGCAGTACGAGTAATATTCGAGTACTAGCTGATCCCCGCGACTTCGTCCGCGTGGATATAGGTTTTTATATAGGATCGGACTGTAGCCTAAGTTACTCCTTATAACATCACCTATCTGCCATTGAAAGTTCCATCAAAATCGATCCAGCCGTTTCGGAAATTATCTGGAATAAATAGACAGATCGACACGCACACCAGTTTAAAATAAGCCTTACGTTCAAAGATCTGGGCCCCAAGTTATTTGAACCCAATAAATGTCTGTCATTTCTGAACTAAAAAACCTACGACCTTGAAATATTCACGGAACAATACTTGAAGTACTACCTTTCTAACAAAAAAAGAATGAGTTAAATCGAACTACGCGTTAATGAATTACAGCTAAATACACTTTTTAACTTTCTTCCCCTCTCCCAAGGGAACCGTGCTGAATTTCGGGATAAAAAGTATCCTATGTCCTACCTCGGAGTATAAACTCAAATCGTACCAAGTTTCATTCGAATCCATTCAGTAGTTTCGGCGTGATGCGCGGCCAAGATACAGACAGACAGACAGACAGACAGACAAAAATGAAAAAAATTGCAGTTTTGGCTTCAGTATCGATTATAGAGTGCCCTCCAATAAAAATTTTCAAAATATCTTCAATGTACAGAATTGGATCTGTTACAGTTTTATTATATTACTAGCTGACCCCCGCGACTTCGTCTGCGTGGTTATATAGGTTTTTATATAGGATCGGATTGGATCCCATAATCCTTTTTTGTACCTAAACTAAATGTAGCCTAAGTTACTCCATATAACATCACCTGTCTGCCATTGAAAGTTCCATCAAAATCGATCCAGCCGTTTCTGAAATTAGCTAGAACAAATGTACAGATCGACAAACATAACTCTAAATGCACACCAGTTTAAAATAAACCGTACGTTCAAAGATCCGGGTCCCAAGTTATTTGAACCCAATATAAATGTCTGTCATTTCTGAAATAAAAAACCTATGACCTTGAAATATTTACGGGACAATACTTAAAGTACTACCTTTCTAACAAAAAAAGAATGAGTTAAATCGAAGTACCCGTTATTGAATTAGAGCTAAATACACGTTTTAACTTTCTTCCCCTCTCCCAAGGGAACCGTGCTGAATTTCGGGATAAAAAGTATCCTATGTCCTACCTCGGAGTATAAACTCAAATCGTACCAAGTTTCATTCGAATCCATTCAGTAGTTTCGGCGTGATGCGCGGCCAAGATACAGACAGACAGACAGACAGACAGACAGACAGACAGACAGACAGACAGACAGACAAAAATGAAAAAAATTGCAGTTTTGGCTTCAGTATCGATTATAGAGTGCCCTCCAATAAAAATTTTCAAAATATCTTCAATGTACAGAATTGGATCTGTTACAGTTTTATTATATTACTAGCTGACCCCCGCGACTTCGTTCGCGTGTTTATAGGTTTTATATAGGATCGGATCGGATCCCATAATTATTTTATGTACCCAAACTAAATGTAGCCTAAGTTACTCCTTATAACATCATCTATCTGCCATTGAAAGTTCCGTCAAAATCAATCCAGCCGTTTCGGAAATTAGCTGGAACTAATAGACAGATCGACAAACATAAATTTAAACGCACACCAGTTTAAAATAAGCCGTACGTGCAAAGATCCGGGTCTCAAGTTATTTGAACGCAATAAATGTCTGTCATTTCTGAACTAAAAAACCTATGACCTTGAAATATTTACGGGATAATACTTGAAGTACTACCTTTTGAACAAAAAAAGAATGAGTGAAATCGAACTACCCGTTAATGAATTACAGCTAAATACACGTTTTAACTTTCTTCCCCTCTCCCAAGGGAACCGTGCCGAATTTCGGGATGAAAAGTATCCTATGTCCTACCTCGGAGTATAAACTCAAATCGTACCAAGTTTCATTCGAATCCGTTCAGTAGTTTCGGCGTGATGCGCGGCCAAGATACAGACAGACAGACAGACAGACAGACAGACAGACAGACAGACAGACAGACAAAAATGAAAAAAATTGCAGTTTTTGCTTCAGTATCGATTATAGAGTGCCCTCCAATAAAAATTTTCAAAATATCTTCAATGTACAGAATTGGATCTGTTACAGTTTTATTATATTATAGATAGATAGATTAGGTATTCAATAGTACCTACAGCTGCCAATTCCAAAGCCGATGTACAATGTAAATAGGTATTAAAAGGTATTAAGGTACATACTTTGGCGCTAAACAAATCTATTCATTCCATCATTAACTGCCTTGAATGACGAGATTTTGAAATCGGGTGAATGTAAAAAATCTATGTAGTCTATATACAATCAACGTTTACTAACGCATAGGTACCTAATATATCTCATATTGAGGATTCCACTCGGCGCGGTCTTGCGTCGCTTGTATCCAGCGGCTCGCTGAGATTCGTCGTTCCATCTATTGAGATGTCTGCTAACACTGCGCTTTCCAGCCATTCCAGCACCTTGAGACCCCAAACTGTGTGCCTACAAACGGCCGAGCCTTTTTCCGTGTACGTGTAAATAAGTAAGCAAACGTGTTTAACTGGTAAGCATAATTTATGTACACGTGTACATAAACAGTTTCCACAAAAGTGTTTGTTTTCCCCTATAATAGTACTTATCACAAGCACCATTCTTTCGACACTACTCTTATTCGCACTAGAAAATCTCATGAAAGCATGGGCGACCCGATTTAGCATCATAATATACAGCGGCCTTTCTTCGTAATGAAAGCCGTATTTCATGCCCTAATGCGATGTTAACGAGCTCGCGTTAGTGTTCAATATGCTTTAATAGAATATTGTAAGGCTTACAAGAAAGTTCACACTTTAGAGGGGATTATACTCGTAATACTGAAAACCGAGAGTAATAATTTGTTATCGTCTGGATTATTTTTGGTTAGTGGCAGCATTGTCACAGTTGGCACGCTGCTACTGGTTTTTTTACGTTCATAATATAGTTAATAGGTCTCTAGTGAAAAAATAGCATGACCTAATATTTTACCATCTTCAACGTTTATCAACTAGGTAAATTAAGTCTACTAATTTTGATTGGCACTTACTTTTAAATCACTTATTTCCCTACCTACATTATTTTACTTTTTTATATTAAGTGTGGTGAACTATCAGTCACCCCCCTGTTTTCTTTCAGTCAATCAATTTCAGTTTTCAGCTTCACATAATATAGAAATGCACGCAATATTTCTATACCCAAGTTGTTAGGATACAGGATAACTAATAATCGCGTAACTAAACCTCAGAGCTCATAAACCTGATTATTGATGCTGTAGCTAGTTAACTAATTGACATGGAATAATGTCAAATGATAAAGCTCCATCAGAAGAAGCATATGAGCCACCGTAACATAACTCTCGCAACCTGTGTGCTCAAACATTAGTTTGAGCACACAGGTTGCGAGACAGGCACTTAATAGTGCCTCCAGTAAATAACGCCATAAGTCGAGTTCGAAAAGTGACGATTTTTAGTTATTCTCTTATTTACTGGAGGCACTGATTTATGAATAGGTATAATATGTTTGTACATTGTCTGAACATAATATTGAGAAAGCATAAGTTTTACTGCTGCACCTTCAGAAAGGTCCTTAGAATAGATTTAAAAATACATACCTACCCGCCGAATTGAGAAATTCTTCCCTTTTTCGAATTAGGTTAAAAAGTTCGCTCTTAAATCAGGTAACGCTTCATTAGTAGGTATAGCTGAAAGACAGTTCACTAGAAGATTAATGATAAAATTAATCAGTTAATGACACTTTAGGCATATTTTAATTAATAGCGCGGCAGATATTCATCTATACATCTTCTTCTCCATACATAAGTATAATAAAATCGTAGACTTGCCGTATCTGTACATTGAAGATTTTTGCAAAATAATAACTGGGGGATGTTAGGGATAAGTAATAGAACGTAAAAAAGCTATTTTTGAAATTTTTGTCTGTTTGTCTGTATGTTTATGCGCGCATCAAGCAAAAACTACTGAATGGATTGAAATGAAACTTAGCATGATTTAAGTTCATACTACGAGGTAACATATAGGATACTTTTTATCTCGAAATTCAGCACGGTTCCCTTGGGAGAGGGGATGAAAGTCAAAATGTGTACTTAGCTATGTAATTCATTAACGCGTGGTCCGATTTCATTCATTCTTTTTTTATTAGAAAGGAGATACTTTAAATATTACCGGCTAATCGAAAATTGAATCTAAAAGTCTGGATCGATTTTGATGGGACTTTCACTGGCGGATGTTTACATTTTTATGTACCTAAACATCCGTCAGTGATCTTTTAACAGTTTTTACCAAGGTATAAGCACAAAGGAGCTTAGGAAAAACAAAATTATTCCCACGGGATTTTTAAAAACCAATATCCACGCGAACGAAGTCGCGGGTATCCCCGTGTAGTAGAATAAAAGTAGTTTTTTTTTTCTCTAAGTAACTACTATTTTAATTAAGACGCTTGATTTGAAGTCTGTACATGTTTTATCTTAATAATTATTAGAAACCGAACTGCGGTTGATATCTTCTTTTTTCTATCATAATATATTTTTAACAACTTTCAAAGAAAGTCGCCTATTAAATTGTCTCTGTAATACGGTAAGAAAATTTACTTAAAAGCATAATATCGTTGGAATATTTTTTTACGTCTGGATAGTAAAAATGTAGCCGATAATAATAATAATTTTAGGCTGGTGAAAGTAAAAAGTATTGGAAAAAGCGAGAGCAAATATCCCTCGACGAGAAGGAATAACCTAAGACTGACCTCAGGACTATTAGGCTAGTCTTTTCATACAACTTCGAAAGGTTTTTATATTCGTAGTAGGTACCTACCTTAGCGAAAAGCTGCCAATTCTCAACCTAAAAAAATACCTAAATACGATGAAAGAAGTGTTGCTTATTTGGTCGATATTAGTTTACTTCTTGGGTGAAAGCATAATAGAACTCCGATTCCAAAGAAGATATCTATTTAACTCATGCATCAATAGTATAGGTACCCAGCAAAACCTATCAAACAAAACTCTTATGTGTATAAGAACTAAATTGAAGTAAACCGCTAACGAGATTCTACTAGCTAATACCTGTTCCATGGAATTTATTGCCTGCACTTAGCAACCTCACGGGTGAGCATTTGTCTTAAGTAAAGTAGCCACTTGGTCGAAACTATTCTGAGCTGCTGCGCCTTTTAGCCTCTTTAAGGCTTTAAGGTATTTTTGTTAAAAAGGAATTGAACTCAACTTACAAGTATATAAATTATTCACAGTATAGAGCCTCTCTCTCTATATCGTCTTACGTATCTCTTTCTGCGCCGTAATCCTCATTGCTAAGGGTCCCTTGACCCCTTTCTTCTTCTTCTTTATTTCTTCTTTTTTCTCTTCAAAATAATACAGAGTCGCGAAACTGAAGTGGCAATGGGTGGCCAAATGGGCGACTCGAAGAACCGACTTGGGGACCCAAGGTGACCAAGGTGCTCGCAGGCAATCCCCACAGGGAAATGCCACGTTTGAACACCGTCGCTGGGAGCTGCTAGACACAAGTAGCACAAAATCGTGTTCAATGGCGATCCTTACAAGATACTAATGTTAAACAGTGGTAGTCTATCAATTGAGATGACTAAAGATATTAATTCAAGTTATCGCATTACAATGAAACTCTGAACCCTAGTCTATTTGTCCGTCATTCTAATATTCAACAAATCTTTACATAAACGTTTTCGCTAACTTATATATTCCGGCCACAATATGCGTAATGCCAACATTTTATTAACAGAAGTTTCCTTCGCTATAAAAACAGCTCGAGTCCAGCGCAAACTTTGAAACTTGACGGAATACATCAATGCGGCTCTTTTAAGTTATAATGTTCCAGAGAGTCTACTAACTTCAGCAGTAGGACTAAAGTTAGAGCATTTTTTAAATACTTACTTCAAAGGAGAAATTTAAAAGTTTTATAATTTTCCGTTACCGTGCACACAATACTGATAACCTTTTTCAGTATCCTCAAGCTGTGTTTTCGTTACATTTAATATTGCTATAGTAGAACTATAATAATCCGGTCAATTTAGACTTCCAAGGTTACAATAATTCACACCTGGCTGAAAATTGGTAAGATTGTTCAAAACACTATTATAAATAAAATGTGAAAAGTCCTCATCGATCCGAGACCTGAGAAAAAAATTTACTCTTGGATACGCACAGTTTATTCATACTCGGCTGAAAATTGGTAGGATTGTTTGAAACACTAAAAAGTCCTCATCGATCCGACACCTGGAAAAAGAATTACTCGGGGTCAAAGTTTTCACGGAGAGCTTTCAGCAAAACGGTAAGTCTTATGGTAAAATTATCTTCGACAAAATTGTAGATCAGATAATTATCTATAAAAAATGTCAGAATACTTTTTTCCTTAAGAGCCACTGTTTTTGAGATATAACGATTCAAAAAGATACCCGAAATTCTGATATTTATAATATTTTATATGTGTAAGTGTGTAACTTATACATAACTTATACATATAAGTGTTACACACATAAAATATTGGAAATATCAGAATTTCGGGTAAAAAGAAACCCAGTCCCTCATTTTTATTTCGACATTTAACTTTTTGAATCGTTATATCTCAAAACCGGTGGCTCTTAAGAAAAAAGTATTCAGACATTTTTTATAGATAATTATCTGATCTACAATTTGTTTAAGCTAATTTTATAATAAAACTTACCTTTTGCTGAAAATCGTGAAAAACCCTTTTTTGTGACCTTTAACCCCGAGTAATTTTTTTTTCCAGGTGTCGGATCGATGAGGACTTTTCACATTTCATTTATAATTGTGTTTTGAACAATCCTATCAATTTTCAGCCAAGTGTGAATAAACTATGCGTGACCAGGAGTAAATTTTTTTCCAGGTGTCGTATCGATGAGGACTTTTCACATTTCGTTAATTATAATAGTGTTTTGAACAATCTTACCAATTTTCAGCCAGGTGTGAATTATTGTAACCTCACCCCTATTTTTTGCTCTAATTTGACCGGACTATAAAGTCTTTACAGCTACGCAATGCATTTGGACTCCAAAATTATACTTAAAATGCGGTTCTATGGCAGTTAACACAACTACGTCGCAATTGCTGACAGACTAAGCGACCGCGCGGCATGCAGCGCATCCATCCTTTGAGATGCGCTGCACGCCGTGCCGTTATCGTCCCAAAAATACTTATAATTAAATCACATCAAACTATGCTTGACACGAGCTGTATTCGAGCCCCATCCGAACTAGTCATCATCATCAACATGATCAACCCATTACCGGCTCGCTACAGAGCACGGGTCTCCTCTCAGAGTGAGAAGGGTTTTGGCCATAGTCTACCACGCTGGCCAAGCGGATTGGCAGACTTCACACACCTTTGAGAACGTTATGGAGAACTCTCAGGCATGCAGGTTTCCTCACTGTTTAGTATGTTATGCTGGTCGGGTTGTACTCGTAGCCACTTACCAGCATCAGGATCGCCGCTGCGTATGGGGGCCCCCTGAGTATGGTCTGGCTTCCAAAGGTCTTCGTCTGGTCTGCACTTATTTTAAAATCTCGCGTAACACAATGATATTGTTAAGATGAACGGCGTAATAATGGTTAGGGTTTTTTATCGGAGCGGTTAATTTCGCGTCCGCACGGAGTTCGTTGCGGTAAGTCGTCTGCCGTTTTACAATGCAACGCGACTCGGTGATACCAGCGCTGGTTTTTCGATCCCTTTTTTGGAAGCGGCCACATTTGTATACCAGACCAACAATGATTTGAATAAGAAAGGAAAAAAGACTGTTTTGTGTTAAAATAATTATAATAATAATAATGAGAAATATGAAAGTATTGAACACTCACGATGTTTTCCTTCACCGTTAAAGCAAGTGATATTTAAATACTTTTAAAACGCACATAACTCCGAAAAGTTAGAGGTGCGTGCCCCGAGATCGAACCCACGACCTCCGATTAGAAGTCGGTTGCCCTAACCACTAGGCTATCACAGCTAGTAACATCCGAACTAGTAACATTACCTAATTCATAGAATTCCAAACCACGTCAAATCAAAGAGTGCCCAGGGAATTTTTAAAAACTTACATTCACGCGGAAGAAGATGCGGGCATCAGCAAGTCATTGAACAAAAAAGTATAAATAGTAAAGTAGAAACATTCTTCCTAGGTACCTACTTTTTAATTTATTGTAGAAGAAAGAATATAGGCAAAGTGCAAATCCGATTTACCTCTGTCGTACCTGCCCGCAATCGCCGTCCAGATTCGATTCCCGAACGCCGCGAATAGAAATTGCATTTGCAGATCTGCGAAGCTTTGCATTTTGTACGTTCCACTTTTCCTAAGTGTCGGTTATGAGAACCGACACATGAGGGCCCGATTAGCGGGTCCTCTACAATTGATTCGAAAGAGAAGAAAGCAAACAAGTAGGTTGAGTGTTAACAGCAAAGAGCGTCCTTTATTATAAATCTTAGCCTATATATACATTAGCCACGCCCACGGCGTAATGCGTCATCTAATGAGGTCATCTTCCCGCATTCAAATTATCGCCTTATATGGGCATAACGCAGGCCGGAGCGCGACGCACGCACACATACTCGCACAAATACTAAAACGACGGTAGGTACGCAAATGTCTTTGTGCAAATGTAATGATGAGCGTTAACATAAATTCCCCCCTCTGAAACGCTAAGCGTTTAAGAATCCGGTGAAAACAAGGGGCAAACGCGAGTCAATGTTCTGCGCACTATTCCTCTCAAGGTACGAATGTCCTGTCACGGTCGCCACTTATGTCGGTTATGAGAACCGACACATGAGGGCCCGATTAGCGGGTCCTCTACAATTGATTCGAAAGAGAAGAAAGCAAACAAGTAGGTTGAGTGTTAACAGCAAAGAGCGTCCTTTATTATAAATCTTAGCCTATATATACATTAGCCACGCCCACGGCGTAATGCGTCATCTAATGAGGTCATCTTCCCGCATTCAAATTATCGCCTTATATGGGCATAACGCAGGCCGGAGCGCGACGCACGCACACATACTCGCACAAATACTAAAACGACGGTAGGTACGCAAATGTCTTTGTGCAAATGTAATGATGAGCGTTAACACTAAGTATATTTAACGATGCTATTGAAAACCGTGGAAAGTAGTTTCCAAAACAATAATTATTTATTACTTACCTATTTTCCTTAGTTGAAATAAATAAATAAAAAATCTCAAAAGGTGTGAGGTTTGCATGGCTATGCAAACCTCACACCTTTTGAGATTTTTTTTGCGCTTACGCGTTTTTACAAAAATATTTTGTTTACTTAGTTAAGAATTAGTTATTTTAAAAGTCAGGGACTTGTTTGCACTTTAACTTTAGTTATTTAATGTGGTATTTTTGGTGATTTGCTGATTAAGTATACCTAATAAATTTTCCCCACACAAACTTTATTATTCTAAAATTTTAATTAGTAGATCTATTTTTAAAATGTGATGGAAGCGAGAAAGCATTTATTATGAAAATCATATCATTTTTAATACTTAATATAAAGTGTAATTATTTTTATGATCGCCAGCAAACTTGGTCCAAAATGCTTCCGAACAACAAAGCAAATAAAGCTTTTAACCAAATGAAACCCATACATTACCGAATAACGCTCCCCGCTCAGTATATAAGCGGCTCAGAAAATTTCCCCGCACAATGTAGCACTGATAGCATGGCATTCATAACGTGCTTAATGCAATTGTATATATATCAGTTTATTCAATTCGGTTTTGTATGCGAGTGTTGTGGTTTTCACGACCTATTTGAAATATATAAGATTTAAACATGAAATGCTTCATTAAATTAACGAAACTTCCTCCAGTAAGTGCTTACTATTATTTGAGCGTAAATGAGTCTAACTGCAGAGTGTGCTCTGAGTAATGAAAGCGCTTTTGTGACTTGTTTACCATCTTAATTCATAAAAGACAGAATTTGACGCACAATTTTCTAAATAAACGTTTATTCTTTCTTTCTCCTTTCTTCATTTACTAAGGTAATAGTTTCACAGCCGTTGTCCAGACTCCTGGATTCACAGTTCTACATTCTGCGTTGCCCTTTATAAAATTATACTTGCGGCCTGATAATTCCTGCTGATAAGTGTCGGATAGCCTAAACATAAGTTTTGTCACTTTCTTACAATTATGTCACATTATGTCAAGTGACAAAAACAAAACTTGTGAATAAGCTATCCGACACTTATCAGAAGGTGGTGAAATGGCCCTAAGTATCCAATCTATCGCAATATAACTTCACTTAGAATGAAAGCGGAAAATGCATCAACCTTTGACTCCAGTTCGCTGCCTCACTCTGCCTCAACCTGAGGCACGTCATGCTATAAATCTTCACTGAGCCGATTTTTTATCCTTTCTAAGCCAATGTGTTCAAAGGAGCTATATTATAGCAAGGAACTAACCTAAACCGAGAGCGCCTCCAAACCGTACTTTTAGTAGAGACGAGCGAGCAGATTTTGCCCCAAATCGAGGCTGTTCAGCTTGTTGTTGTTGAGGCAAACGGATATTTAATTCAAGTTTCAATTCTCATTCCAGAACAGAATCACCAACTATTTATGTTTTGGAGGTATCTACTCTGTTACAGGTTTGTCCAATGGTTTATGTCGTTTTGTGTGTCGAGACGGGATAAAATGCAGATACAACAGCATAGATTGACTTTGGATGGACATGTAGAGCAAGCGCTTGCGGGAAAATCTGTTGAGTCGTATGTTGCAAAATCTACCAATTTTGATGCTATAATAATAATTTTAGCTTTTGATAGAAGCTTGTATTTAGACAAACATGATCACAACCAGCCTGCTTTCTGTTGTAGACAATATTGATACTTGTATATTGTCTGCATATGTATATCATTAAACAAAATTTTATCAGCAAAATTAAATTATAATATTATTAATAATATAGTTCTATAAAACATAGCAGGTTTACATCGACGGGAGTCTCAAGGAAGATAAAATAGTTCAGTATTTATCAAGCACCTCCAAAAATTTCCCATGGGCTTTTGGGCCAAGAGTTTCCCTGTATAATTTCCTCGTTTCAAATAGCATTTAAGCCATCGGTAATATCAAAACTAGTCGAGCTAATTCAACAGTTCGAGTTGACAATGCAACTATAGTGACGTAAGTACTCTATCCAATATATGTATCCTAATCCTGTATACCTAGTTTTTACTTACCTTACCTGTTTATCAAACTAAAAGTTAGTTTCAATTGTTAATACTGATGAATAACAAAAAAAAAAACAGTACAATAGGTTGGTATGCCCACTTTGCCGTAAAATTATGTGAATATTGTGACAAATTGACACTTATTTAAAACAATCTAACGCAGCCGTCACCCCAAATTGGCCCTCGTTATCCTGAAACATGAATTTTTCTCACAATATCAAAATCTTTTTTACTCCGCGAGATGACGCCACATTATCGCGACATCCTGTCGCTGCTGAACGTCCCTCGCGCCAGGAATATCAAGGAGATAATATATCCCTATAATAGGTTGCCTTTTCTCCCAGTATCTCAATTTTCATTTTTACTCGTTGGAACACCCGGTGTGATTTATAGTCCGGGTACAAATAGTGTACGAATCCTTTGATAAACGTTCCTTTTAAATTTTCACATCTTTTATTCTTTCTTTTCTTGTATAAAACAAAGTCACAATCCCGCGTATGTCTACGTATTCGCTTATAACTTCTAAGCCTCTTAGTGGATTATAGAGCAGGTTTTTACCATAATTGAGAACATTTTTTAGATGACAGCTAGTTCACAATGTACCTACGGCTTATTTTAAACTGGCGTGCGATTAAATTTATGTTTGTCGCCCTGTCTATTTGTTCCAGCTAATCTCCGAAACGGCTGGATCGATTTTGACGGAACTTTCAATGGCAAATAGGTGATGTTTTAAGGGGTAACTTAGCCTACATTTAGTTTAGGTATAAAAAAGGATTATGGGATGAATCCGATCCAATCCTATATAGAAAAATATATATCCAGGCGAACGAAGTCGCGGGGATCAGCTTGTTTGTGGTTGTGATTGATGATGTGATTAATAAATAATTAATGGACTGATGGATGAAATAATATATTATTAATATACAAGCAACAGCACTATTTTAAACAAGTTGGATTGATGTAAAGAAGTGAGAATGTGAATGTATGGTCGAATGTGGAGTGCCGCGCTGCGCCGAGGCGCCCTGCGCGTCCCCGCGCCGCGTCCCGCCGCGCCACCCGCGGACCGGTTTTCGGCGATGCCGAAACATCCTGCCCGCCCGACGTTGAAAGTTTCAGTGGAGCGGTAGTGGGCAGATATTGTTGAATGATCTTTGGATTTCTTTCTTGTCTTGATGTCAACAACTCGGCTCACTCCATCTGCGCCAGGATACAGTTTCACTACTCTTCCCAGCTGCCATAAGAGTGGTGGCAGATTCTTTTCCCTCACCAGCACCATAGAGCCGAGCTTGAGGGTGTCTGATGAAGAGCGCCACTTGGTTCGCTGTTGAAGTAGAGAAACATATTCATTTGCGAAGCGTGCCCAAAAATGTTGTCTTAGCTTTTCAATTCGCTCATAACGCTGCAGTCGATTGATGTTGGCGTCGCTGACAGGAGGACGTGGGACTGTCAGTAGTGAGCGTCCAATGAGGAAGTGAGCTGGGGTAAGGACGGTGAGATCGGAAGGGTCGGAGGAGAGAGGTGTCAGTGGTCGGGAATTGAGGATCGCCTCTATTTGGATGAGACACGTTGACATCTCTTCGTACGTCAGATGAGTTAAAGATAAAATACGTCGGAGGTGATGTTTTACCGACTTAACTGCAGCCTCCCAAAGTCCTCCAAAATGAGGCGCGTAAGGTGGGATAGTTTTGAAGTCTATTCCAATATTGCTAATTTCAGATTGGATTTCGTTTAAATATTTATTAAATAAAGCGTGTAAAAATGCGGCAATTTGATTACTAGCGCCAAGAAAGGTCGTCGCATTGTCTGACGTCGTCTATAATATAATAAGACTGTAACAGATCCAATTCTGTACATTGAAGATATTTTAAACATTTTTATTGGAGGGCACTCTATAATCGATACTGGAGCCAAAACTGCAATTATTTGTTTCATTTTTGTCTGTCTGTCTGTCTGTATCTTGGCCGCACATCACACCGAAACTACTGAATGGATTCGAATGAAACTTGATACGATTTGAGTTTATACTCCGAGGTACAACATAGGATACTTTTTATCTCGAAATTCAGTATGGTTCCCTTGGGAGCGGGGATGAAAGTAAAAACGTGTATTTAGCTGTAATTCATTAACGCGTTGTTCGATTTCACTCATTCTTTTTTTGTTGGAAAGGTAGTACTTTATATATTATTGTCCCGTAAATATTTCAAGGTCATTGATTTTTTAGTTTAGAAATGACAGACATTTATTGGGTTTAAATAACTTGGGACGCGGATCTTTGAACGTACGGCTTATTTTAAACTGGTGTGCGTTTAAATTTATGTTTGTCGGTCTGTCTATTTGTTCCAGCTAATCTCCGAAACGGTTGGATCGATTTTAATGGAACTTTCAATGGCAGATAGGTGATGTTATAAGGAGTAACTTAGACTACATTTAGTTTAGGTACATAAAAGAATTATGGGATCCGATTCGATCCTATATAAAAACCTATATCTACGTGAATGAAGTTGCGGGGATCAGCTAGTCTATACATATAATAAAATCGTAGACTTGCCGAATCTGTACATTATTGGTTATTTATGCAACTGTTGTGTAATAAGGGGTATTAAAACACGAATGTGGGTTGATATAATAGTATCACATGAGTATCTAATTATCAACAGTTGCATACAAGACTTTATCTACATCCTTAATATGAATCCTCTATATTCTATAAGATTCTGAAATAGCTTACTGCTAACATTAACAAGTATAAGTATAAATTGAAAATTTAAAAACCCCCGATTTCGTAGATATAAGCTTTTAAAAATCTGACCACGTAATCACACAGACATCGCGAAAATAAGAAGTTTGAGTACCAACAATATGGGGCTACACCCTATAGTTTCGGAGATATAAGTTTTTAAAAATCTGACCACATGAGCATATAGACATCGCGAAAATAAGAAGTTTGAGTACCAGCAACATGGGGCTACACACCCTATAGTGGTGTGTAGCCCCATGTTGCTGGTACTCCCCCATGTACTGGTACTGGGGTAAATCTTGAAATTTCCCCTAAAGTGGGGTATTTTTTATCACCAATTTATACCTCGAGTCTATGCAAACAATCTCTTCATAAAAGTCGAAACGCTCCGATGTTGCCAACTGTGAGAAATTTGAAATTTAAAATTGCGTTTTTTCGTACCTCAAACCGAATGGCCGCCACGACAGCCGCCATCTTGAATTTTTAAAAACCACTCTCGTTCTGTCAAAATTAAGGGTAATTGTAAGCGGAAACAAGAAAAAAAAATTATCCTCAATTACCCCGTTTCGGAGCTGTGGTGCCGCGGTTTGGGGTCGAAAAATCAAAAATTTTAAAAATCTAAATCTCGGCCGCCATCTTGTTTTTCCAGTTTTTTCCACTTTTTCTAATAATTATTTACTAATTTCTTAAAAACCTGCGAGTTTTAACGAAATCGGTTGAAAAACAAAAAAGTTACATAAATCACGTCAGCCGCCATCTTGTTTTTCTGAAATGTCATAATTTTTCCCTACTCGAATCCCCCATCCGAACACATCTCCCATACATGATTATATCGTTTTCTGTCTCTTTCTAGGAGAACAATTATGTCAATGAGTGAGTGAGTGAGTGAGTGAGTGGTAATTGAGCTATATATAGTATAATGAGCATATAGACATCGCGAAAATAAGAAGTTTAAGTACCAACAACATGGGGCTGCAGCCTTTAGTTTCAGAGATATCAGCTTTGAAAAATCTGACCACGTAAGCAAACAGACATTGCGAAAATAACAAGTTTAAGTACCAACAACATGGGGCTGCACCCTATAGTTTTGGAGATATAAGCTTTTAAAAACCTGACTACGTAAACACAGACATCGCGAAAATAAGAAGTTTGAGTACCAACAACATGCAGCTGCACCCTTTAGTTTCGGAGATATTCACCCGTCTCCGAAATCCTCAATCATCAGCTCTCTATATATTTTTTCTCCGAATAAATTTTATCTTCTATGTGAAACCATTTGTGAAAAAAAATTCTTACAAAATTTTACAGGAGGAAATTTGTAGGGAAAATTTCGAAAACTACCCCAAATGTGGCAACACTGTTTACATTATTTGACATTGCTGGTCAAGTTACACAATCGATTCATACATGTCAACTTTCCAAAATGTTGCCAACTGCCTCGAAAACATGATCAAAATCAATTCAAAAACACAAAAAATACAAAATGCCTGTCAACTCGTTTAACAGACACATAGTAGAAAGTTTTATAATTTTACCATTAATTAGGATATACCGTTACTTATGACGTTTCAATTTTACATCTCGCTCGCATCCAGGCGAAATGATTGCCCCTGAGAAGGACCATTTCAAGAAAATCTCTTTTTCTTTGATAAATTCCAGTGTTGCCAGTCCTCGACGACAAAAATACCCAAATCTCATTTGTACAAGTAAAATACGTGTTCGCTCATACTCGGATTTTGCAAAAAGTCCGTTTTTCTATTTTTTAATTTTTGGGGTAAATCTTGAAATTTCCCCAAAAATGGGGTATTTTTTTGCACCAATCTATACTTCGAATCTATACATACAATCGCTTCATATAAGTCGAAACGCTCCGATGTTGGCAACTGTAAGAAGTTTGAATTTTAAATTGGGTTTCTTCGTACCTCAAACCGAATGGCCGCAACGACAGCCGCCATCTTGAATTTTAATTTTTTTCCACATTTTCTATGAATCGTCTACTAATTTCTTCAATAGTTGCGAGTTGTAACGAAATCGGTTGGAAAACAAAAAAGTTACAAAAATCACGGCGGCCGCCATCTTGTTTTTTCAATTTTTTCCACATTTTCTATGAATTTTCTACGAATTTCTTCAATAGTTGAGAGTTGTAACGAAATCGGTTGAAAAACAAAAAAGTTACAAAAATCACGTCAGCCGCCATCTTGTTTTTCTGAAATGTCATAATTTTTCCCTGCTCCTGCACTTAAACTTAACATGTCTTCCCATATTTTACTTGAGAGTTCTCCAAAGAATCAAAGCCTTGCATACTCAATATTCGCCATACATTTTCTATGGAAAAATAAATTCCGCCATTTTGATTTTTTTTTCTATTTATCGAGTAGACCTTCGGATCTTGATCATCTTTAGCTAAGAAACCACTCTTCCATCTTTTATACCCTTCGAGATGGACACTGACGAAATTTGTATGGCGGCCATCTTTTTTTCGCCATTTTGAATTTTTTTTCAGCTCACTCCTAATTGGACGACGTTTCGAATGACATTTGCTCGAGCACCCCCCACCTATCTTCAATACTTTCCGCGTGCCCTTCACCCGTCTCCGAAACCCTCAATCATCAGCTCTCTCCATATTTTTTTCGAAATAAATTTTTGTCTTCTTTGTGAAACCATCAGTGAAAAAAAAATTTTTCATACAAAATTTTACAGGAGGAAATTTTTGGGGAAATCTCAAAAACTACCCTAAATGTGGCAACACTGTGTACATACCTCGATACTGCCGGTTGAGATGCACAATCGATTCATACATGTCAACTTTCTAAAATGTTGCCAACTGCCTCAAAAACATGATCAAAATTTTCAGAAACACCCAACAACAATACAAAATGGCCGCCAACTCATTTGACAGATATATTTTAGAAAGTTTTATAATTTTATTATTAACTACAGGATATACCGCTCCTGATGACTTTTAAATGTTCCATCTCGCTCGCACCCAAGCGAAATGATTGCCCCTGAAAAAAGACCATGTCGCGAAAATCACTTTTTCTTTGATAAATTCCAGTGTTGCCAGCGCCTGACGACAAAAATACCCAAATGTCATTTGTACAAGTAGAATACGTAGTCGCTCATACTTGGATTTTGCAAAAAGTCCGTATTTCGATTTTTTAATTTTTGGGGTAAATCTTGAAATTTCCCCAAAAGTAGGGTATTTTTTTTATCACCAATTTATACCTCAAGTCTATGCAAACAATCGCTACATAGAAGTCGAAACGCTCCGATGTTGCCAACTGTGAGAAATTTGAATTTTAAAATTGCGTTTTTTCGTACCTCAAACCGAATGGCCGCCACAACAGCCGCCATCTTGAATTTTTAAAAATCACTCCCGTTCTGTCAAAATTAAGGATAATTGTGGGCAGAAACAGGAAAAAAATATTATCGTCAATTACCCCATTTCGGAGCTGTGGTGCCGCGGTTTGGGGTCGAAAAATCAAAAATTTTAAAAATCTAAATCTCGGCCGCCATCTTTTTTTTCCAATTTTTTCCACTTTTTCTATTAATCATTTACTAATTTCTTAAAAACCTGTGAGTCTGAACGAAATCGGTTGAAAAACAAAAAGTTACAAAAATTACGTCGGCCGCCATCTTGTTTTTCTGAAATGTCATAATTTTTCCTTAGTTTTCTCCCACATTCGAACATATCTCCCATACATCATTGTATCGTTTTCTGTCTCTTTCTAGGAGAACAATTATGTCAATGAGTGAGTGAGTGGTAATTGAGCTATATATATATTTGGAATGGAACGCGGCGATCGGTGCGAGCGGTCTTAACACGTGCACCACGGCGCCGAAGTTTCGAATCTACCTCAGTTCGATGTCGGGGCTCGGAATAGTCTGCAGACGACTTACGTTCCTGGCGGGGTGTTGTGCTCGGTAGAGCAGCGTCGTGCTGCGATCTGTTGAGACTCAGCCCTACGCCAGGTGATTCGTCCGAGGACGCGTCCATTTCGCGTGCGAAACGAGACACACACACACGTACTATGTAACAAAGTAACGTTGTGTGGCGCGCAAAGTTGCGTTTATTAAACAGCTTGTTGTTGTTACACATCCTCGTGAATTTATTCGCTCGAGGTCTAAACACGAACGGCCACGGTACAGTAGATATATTACACTCTCTCTCAATAATCTCGAAAATGTGGACGACGCGCACGGAACTCTTCTTTTGTTTGTTGTGCATATTACATATTCAATACGCGAACCGGCTATAAATTGTATCCATTAATTGTACTTGATCGCCTTTCCTTATAAACAATATTGCTCAATGCTACTTACTAATAATACTGCTACTCAATGTACATTGTGCTTTTTTGAACAGTCAGTTATTACGTGACACCTTCTCTTTCGTGTCACACCGTAGGTGAATCGTTCTATAATGTTCTAACCCAACCTAACCTAACTTTTTTTTATTACGTTGTGTTCGTTGAACAGTCAGTTATTATGTGACACCTTTTCTCTTGTATAACACCACCACAGGTGAATCGTTCCATAATGTTCTAACCCAACCTAACCTAACCTTTTTTTTATAAATACATTATTGTGTGTTTTGAACAGTCAGTTATTATGTGACACCATCTCCTTTGTGTCACACCGTAGGTGAATCGTTCTATAATGTTCTAACCCAACCTAACCTAACCTTTTTTCTTTAATACGTTGTGTTTTTGAACAGTCAGTTATTATGTGACACCTTCTCTTTTGTGTCACACCGTAGGTGAATCGTTCTGTAATGTTCTAACCCAACTTAACCTAACCTTTTTTTTTTTAATACACTGTGTTTTTTTGGACAGTCAGTTATTATGTGACCACCTTCTCTTTTGTGTCACACCGTAGGTGAATCGTTCTATTATGTTCTAACCCAACCTAACCTAACCTTTTTTTTTTAATACACTGTATTTTTTTGGACAGTCAGTTATTATGTGACACCTTTAATTCTCTTGTATAACACCACCACAGGTGAATCGTTCCATAATGTTCTAACCCAACCTAACCTAACCTTTTTTCTTTAATACATTGTGTTTTTGAACAGTCAGTTATTATGTGACACCTTCTCTTTTGTGTCACACCGTAGGTGAATCGTTCTGTAATGTTCTAACCCAACCTAACCTAACCTTTTTTTTTTTTTAATACATTCTGTTTTTGAACAGTCAGTTATTATGTGACACCTTCTCTTTTGTGTCACACCGTAAGTGAATCGTTCTATAATGTTCTAACCCAACCTAACCTAACCTTTTTTCTTTAATACGTTGTGTTTTTGAAATCGGTGGGACTAGACACTGCTAGGGTGACTGCTCCTTGAAGCCCCTCAGCAGTTTAAGCTATTATTAGCTGAATTACGAAAAAATAAATTTATTAATTTACGTAATTTGAAACACAAAATTGACTTTTTTCTGGGCCGTCATCGCCTTGTTTTGGACTATAGATCCTACTACTGGATCCTTAAAAAATGCAACCACCAAAGTTTTGCACTCGCCGCGGCAGAATTGTGTAATATGAATTCCTACAATGTTATGCAATTGTTAGTATTTGTTCACTGAAAAATCTGTGATTACTTGCTTTACAGAACACGTTGTCGCTTCAGCGACATCGGTGGGACTAGCCACTGCTAGGGTGACTGTTCCTTGAAGCCCCTCTGCAGTTTAAGCTAATATTAGCTGAATTGCGAAAAAAAAAATTGCCTGTCGTTGCCTGTCAACTTTGAATATTGAAAAAATAATCATCTAAGTGTCAATGTTGACTTACAACAAGATATGTGACATGAATTCAAGATAGTATTCTATCACTTTTTATATTATACTAGCTGATGCTCGCGACTTCGCCCGCGTGGATTCATACAAATCTCATCCCTTATTTTACCCACTTCCGTTCGTGTTTTAACTATTAAAAAAAAGAAAAGAAAAAAAATGTATTATTCAGTAGTAGCTTTTGTATAATTTAAGTATACTATCCGGGTGGGTATTTTTTTTTTTTTATTTTTTTTTTTATTTTTTATTAAGTAGTTTTTGTATTATTTAATTACTATCGTCGGATAGTTTTGTAACACAAAATAATATTTTATTTCATTAAATAATTTATTTATTTATTTATTATTTTTACACGATTAAAATATTATTTTACTTTAAGTTTTCAAATAAAGTGTGAGCATTTAAATAATTTTCATAAAAAGATTTTTTTTTTTTTTTTTTTTTACATTTTATTATTAAGTAGTTTTTATATTATTTATTATTTAATTACTATCGTCGGATAGTTTTATAATACAAAATAATATTTTATTTCATTAAATAATTTATTTATTTATTTATTTATTTATTATTTTTACACGATTAAAATATTATTTTACTTTTAGTTTTCAAATACTATCCGGGTGGGTATTTTTTTTTTTTTTTTTTTTATTTATTTTTTATTAAGTAGTTTTTGTATTATTTAATTACTATCGTCGGATAGTTTTGTAACACAAAATAATATTTTATTTCATTAAATAATTTATTTATTTATTTATTATTTTTACACGATTAAAATATTATTTTACTTTAAGTTTTCAAATAAAATGTGAGCATTTAAATAATTTTCATAAAAAGATTTTTTTTTTTTTTTTTTTACATTTTATTATTAACCCGTAGAACGTCCGGCCTTGAGAAACCCAAAATACCGTTGAGTGTCCAACGATTTTGTTCATATTTTTTTTTCACACCTACGCATAGAAAAAGCTTTATTACGGGATTGTTTTTGAAAGTTAAGGGATAAACTATATACCATTAGAAACTAGATAATATTTGCTGTGCTCTATAAATAACAATTAATTTATAAATCCACTAACCTCATTATATATAGATGTTTGAATGTGCAACTTTGTTTGAAACTTCCTAAATTCATTACTTTGTTGTCATTCTACCGCGTACACTCTACAATACACAATTGTTTTGATACTAATAGTTAGACTAACTCTTCCACTAATAAATTATCACAAGATAAACTCATATCACTCACTCTTTTCTTTATTTCGTCACAAAAACAAAAGATTCGTAACGCGGTTCGCGCCATTTTTACGCGACATGCCCGCGCGCGCCTGACTCATAATTTTATGCGTGGTCCGTGGATTACCAAGTAGAGATAACAAAAAAAATTTAAATAGAAATATCCACAATACCATTGTGGAATAATATTAATAATAATAATGATTAATTTGGTTAATATATTACAATTGTAAAATATCATCAAAGAATTACTAATTCATGGTTTACATACGTAAGTATCAAACTACTAAAGTTGATACTGTTTCGTACGTAATAATAATCACAATAATAATATTATAAAGGCAAAAGGTAAAAGATTGTGTGTGTATATGTGTGTTTGTGTGTGTGTATGTGTGTGTGTGTATGTGGGGTTTTGAAAAACCGAAATGTATAGCTACAGCTATGATTACTATAGCAAACTTGCTTGAAAGTAGGTATAAAGGTAGGAAAAGGGAGCGGGAACGGGATCCACGATTCCCTCGGAATTTGTGAAAAACCGAAATTCACGCGAGTGAAGCCGCGGGCAAAAGCTAGTTTTACAATATATAAATAAGCTACTCATATTCACTCCTGAATAGTTTTGTATGGGAATTTTCGTCAAAATTTCTATATGTAGGTAGTTACTCGTATGAGTACAAGTCAAACATTATAAATCTAAAAAAGTAGTTGGGAGCTGAATGTGAAAAATTCTAGAGTATAGCCACGAAAGTTTGTGTGTATGTATGTATGTATGTATGTGTTTGTTACTCTATAACGTCGCAACTACGAAAAAAGCCGCAAAAAGATTGGAAAAAGGAGCGGGAACAGGAATCGGAAATCCACGATTCCCTCAGGATTTGCGAAAAACCGTAATACACGCGAGCGAAGTCACGGACAGAAACTAGTTATTTAAATAAAATTTCTATTTCAATATTTATTTTTGGGTCAACATTCAAATTTCAGATTATACAAATATCCAAATTTCAGATTTCTAATTCATTTCATCTGCGACCTAGATATGCCTGACGTACTGGGAGGGGAGAGTGTAGGGGGCGCTGATAATAATTAAACTTGTAGTCAGTTTATAGAATTAAAATAAAATATTATATACCTAGTTTACGTCCAACTATCACACTAATATTATAAAGACGAAAGTTTGTGTGTATGTATGTATGTCTGTATGTTTGTTACTCTATAGCGCTGCAACTACTGAACCGATTTGGCTGAAATTTGGAATGTAGATAGATTATACCCTGGATTAACATATTATAAGGCTACTTTTTATCCCGGAAAATCCTAGATTTTACCAAGGGATTTTTAAAAAACTGAAATCCACGCGGACGAAGTCGCGAGCATCAGCTAGTTATCTCATATAAAAAGTTAGCTATGTACTATACTATTTTACCCACTACTAGTTCACACCACTATTTTACATTACTTAATTTTGAAAACAAACTTTTTTTTGTGACGCTACAAGACGTCGTAATTTCTTGAAATATTCTATTTTTAGAATGGCCTCGGGTCTCGTGACATTTTAGTTTTGCTTTTGGTTTATCGTTATTATAATATATTATCTGCCTATTATATACTAAAATAATTATGTAATAATACTCCTATATATATGTACTACAAAGTTATCTATATCTTAAGATACTATCGCTTTTTAGTGAATAATAATTACGTAAACAAAATAAAACATAGTTTACAAATATTGCCATAAAAAAAGTTTTATACTTTTTCTGCTATGTTATGTCTTTTATTACATAAATTTAACACTCCAAATATATTCTTTGTCTTATTCCCAGTAATTTGGTACATAAAACATATATATTACTTACAATCATTACCTAAATCTAATTTAATTTGTTTGCATAAGCAGTGCTCGAATTGAAGTTGAAAGAGACAAAATGGCGGAAACGAAATTTTAATTCTCAAGTTCTAACATTTAATTTTTGGTCATTTCATTTTACGTTCAATTTAACTCCGATATATCTTATTCTTTAGGTAGTAAGATACAGAATCGAGTAATATTTTTTGTTTATTTATGACTTTTGTATCTGCGTCATAAACCAGCGACCAATGGGCGCGCTATTTTTATGAACACCAATGTGATCGGTGGACGCTACAGACCGTGCGAATTTCACGAACACCTATGTGTTCGAGGGACACGTGACGGGTTAAGTAGTTTTTATATTATTTATTATTTAATTACTATCGTCGGATAGTTTTATAATACAAAATAATATTTTATTTCATTAAATAATTCATTTATTTATTTATTATTTTTACACGATTAAAATATTATTTTACTTTTAGTTTTCAAATAAAATGTGAGGCATTTAAATAATTTTCATAAAAATATTTTTTTTTTCCAAGTTTTTTTTAATTTTTTATAAAATATTAAGTATAAAATATTAATTTTTTAAAAATATTAAAATATTATATTAAGTAGTTTTTGTATTATTTAATTACTATCGGGTAGTTTTGTAATACAAAATAATATATATATATTTTTTTTTTTTTTTAATATACCGTTACCGCTACCGTTACCTAGAGTTTTACCGCTGTTTTGATGCCTTCCGCAAGTTGAAGGGGCGGCGTGGCTCGGTGCCGATATAATTCATTTATTTATTTATTATTTTTACACGATTAAAATATTATTTTACTTTAAGTTTTCAAATAAAATGTGAGCATTTAAATAATTTTCATAAAAAGATTTTTTTTTTTTTTTTTACATTTTATTATTAAGTAGTTTTTATATTATTTATTATTTAATTACTATCGTCGGATAGTTTTATAATACAAAATAATATTTTATTTCATTAAATAATTCATTTATTTATTTATTATTTTTACACGATTAAAATATTATTTTACTTTTAGTTTTCAAATAAAATGTGAGGCATTTAAATAATTTTCATAAAAATATTTTTTTTTTCCAAGTTTTTTTTAATTTTTTTAAATTTTATTATTAAGTAGTTTTTGTATTATTTAATTACTATCGGGTAGTTTTGTAATACAAAATAATATATATATATTTTTTTTTTTTTTTTAATATACCGTTACCGCTACCGTTACCTAGAGTTTTACCGCTGTTTTGATGCCTTCCGCAAGTTGAAGGGGCGGCGTGGCTCGGTGCCGAGACGACGTGTGCGTTGAGAGAATCGACGCGTGTCTCTCCTCGCTGTATTTAGACTCTCTAAATGCGACGACGTCCGTACCGAGCGCGCGCCTGGCTGTGTGGCCGTGTGCGCGCCTCCGGCCGCGCCCGCCCCTTCGAAGAGCGCGCGGAAGAAGAAAAACGAAACTTTTCAAATGATGATGTGAAGACAAAAAAAAGAAGAACGGAAACAACGAAGAAACCACGAGAGAAAATATATTATGGAAGAAGGAAAGAAAAATTTTTTTTTTTTAAAGTAAATAATTTTTTAGTATAATATAATATTTATAATAAATAAGGAAGGAGTTTCTCCCCTTCGTACACGGTGCCGGCCGACGGAATCGCGTAAGAGGAAGACTGAATTTTCGTGCGCGGCGCGCTGCTGGGCTCGCTCTGTATATGGTGACACCCTTGGTATATATATACCCCGGGTGGACCCGCACGGAGTGTGTTGCATCGGCGGCGCTCGCACACTGGAAAAGAGTCTCTCTGGGCGGTTGTTTCGTCAGTTTCCCTCGCACACAATTTGTGAGATGGAAATAAAGCGGCCGTTAAAAGAGTTCAAAGCGTGCGATGAGCGGGGTCCGGTGCTAACGCCGCCGACCCCGGGCACGATGTGTTTGATCCCGTCCGGTTCGAGTGCGTGCGATTAAACAAACGCCTCGGCCGGGGGAATGTTCGGTATATAGAGTCTCTCAGCCACCGGGCGATTGTCACAGTGTCGTTTTATTACACGACGTTTCTGTTGTTGCCTTAACAAGTCACAACGGGGACGAATGAAGCGCATCTTTTAAGCACCCTAGCGTGCTGTGTGTATACATGGTGATGTCTCGTTCTAATTGAACGTTCGAAATTGGGACCGTAGGGTCCTTCTGGGGAGGGTCGTGGTGGGCGTAGAGTTCCCTGCGAAGGGGGAGGTTTGTTGTATCTCCTTTGAACAAGATCTCGACGCCCATAATGACCCCCCCACACTCTGTAAACACCACTATACGTGTGTGTGTCTGTCGGGCACCGCGTCGCGTCCAGTCACTGGAGCGCGGTCGCGAGTCGCTTCGATCTCCGTCGTCGTCGTCGTCGCCGGTCGTCCTGGTCTCCTAGTGTCGTGACCGACATCTTGGGATAGCGACGACACGATGGCGACGGCGGTGGCGGAGGACGCTGCGTACGTTGCGCAACAACGCAATGTAAGTAAGCTCCCTGGTTGATCCTGCCAGTAGTTATATGCTTGTCTCAAAGATTAAGCCATGCATGTCTCAGTGCAAGCCGTATTAAGGCGATACCGCGAATGGCTCAATATATCAGTTTTGGTTCCTTAGATCTTACTCAGTTACTTGGATAACTGTGGTAATTCTAGAGCTAATACATGCAATCAGAACTCCGACCAGTGATGGGACGAGTGCTTTTATTAGATCAAAACCAATCGACGGAGGGCCTCGCGTCCGAAGTCGTTACTTTTGATGAATCTGGATAACTTTTGCCGATCGCACGGTCCAGTACCGGCGACGCATCTTTCAAATGTCTGCCTTATCAACTTTCGATGGTAGTTTCTGCGACTACCATGGTTGTCACGGGTAACGGGGAATCAGGGTTCGATTCCGGAGAGGGAGCCTGAGAAACGGCTACCACATCCAAGGAAGGCAGCAGGCGCGCAAATTACCCACTCCCGGCACGGGGAGGTAGTGACGAAAAATAACGATACGGGACTCTTACGAGGCCTCGTAATCGGAATGAGTACACTTTAAATATTTTAACGAGGAACAATTGGAGGGCAAGTCTGGTGCCAGCAGCCGCGGTAATTCCAGCTCCAATAGCGTATACTAAAATTGTTGCGGTTAAAAAGCTCGTAGTTGCATTTGTGCGCCGCGCTGTCGGTGCACCGCATCCGCGGTGATACTGACACGTCTGCGGAGCATATCGTCGGTGAGCCGGCGGTAAAACGCCGGTTCAATATCAAAATCCTATCGCGGTGCTCTTCGTTGAGTGTCGAGGTGGGCCGACAATTTTACTTTGAACAAATTAGAGTGCTCAAAGCGGGCTCAAAATGCCGCTTGAATATTTCGTGCATGGAATAATAGAATATGATCTCGGTTCTATTTTGTTGGTTTTCAGAACTCCGAGGTAATGATTAATAGGGATAACTGGGGGCATTCGTATTGCGACGTTAGAGGTGAAATTCTTGGATCGTCGCAAGACGAACATCAGCGAAAGCATTTGCCAAAGGTGTTTTCATCAATCAAGAACGAAAGTTAGAGGTTCGAAGGCGATTAGATACCGCCCTAGTTCTAACCGTAAATATGTCATCTAGCGATCCGCCGACGTTACTACAATGGCTCGGCGGGCAGCTTCCGGGAAACCAAAGATTTTGGACTCCGGGGGGAGTATGGTTGCAAAGCTGAAACTTAAAGGAATTGACGGAAGGGCACCACCAGGAGTGGAGCCTGCGGCTTAATTTGACTCAACACGGGAAATCTCACCAGGCCCGGACACCGGAAGGATTGACAGATTAAC